>CM065054.1:61680100-61692600 GCA_032883995.1 Coronaproctus castanopsis
ACAATCAAATGAATTGCGTGTAATACCATTACTATTATTATTATTATTAAGTACTTTAATTAATTTCTCAATGTTTATTTATCCGTTTTTTATTTTATTGTATTTATTTATTCGTATTCGATTTGTAATTAATTTTTATTTTATCTTCTATTTGAAATGTATCGGTGTATTGTGTTGAAATTGAAATAAATTTGATTCGAATTTGAATTTGAATTGTTACTATATTGTCCATATTAATACGATAATTGTTGCAGGTTATTTTGCTTCGACTTCATTGTTATTGTTAATTTTTGCAACGTGTGACGGTATTACTGAATACTTTCAATCGTGCAGAAAAGAATCGAGTTCGTCTTTTCTAAAAATGGATTTCCTTCTTACTATGTCCTGTGTGTGTGTGTGTGTGTTGGTTATATTTATGTTTTCATCATTATATTCTTCTGTTGAAATACTCTGGCTTGTACTTAACGGGAATCAATAAAATGATTTTATATGTTTTCTCTACATTCATTCGGCCGTGCAATATATTATATATATATATATATATATATATATATATATATATATATATGAGTGCGTCACACGTGAATAATGTCGTGTGTGTGTATACGTATGTGAAAATTGAGAAAAGGGACCGAAATTTTATGAAGCCCATTTTTTTATAACTTTTTGTCCGCAGATATGGAAAATATATTTCTACAACAACGGTCATTTTCTGTTAACCTCTATTTTTTGAGTATATATATATATATATATATATATATATATATATATATATATATATATATATATATATATATATATATAGTGTAGTGTGTGTGTTTGTATGTATTACGTCATTAATACGTGTATCCGGGAGTAGGTATTTTAGTAGTAATTCGTATCGGCTTTTTCAACGATCCAATTTTGTATCGTCATACAGTCTCTCCATTTCTCTTCTCATTACGTATTTCAACTCGTCCGTCTGTTTGCTGAAAATCGTTTTATCCTTATTGACATCCGTCTGATTTTTGATAGTTCTCCGGAAATGAGGTTTTCGTTTTTAACATTTTCCACTTTCTGCTGTTATTTCTAAATGATTCATAGTTGATTTTTTTTTCTCTACCTAATTTGTAACGCTTCGTTAAAATGTCCGACGATAAATGTTTCAAGATGATTAATTATGATTTTATAATTACTTGGACGAGGTGAAATATTCGATCGCGCCCTGTCGACATTTTATTATCGTCGATGTTATTTTCGAGATAATCGGCTATCGTGTTTCTTAAACTATAACCGGTATTATTAGATAATAGTCTCGGTGAATATTTTATTAATCATCTCATATTCGCCGACGATGCAGTTCTATGACGACGATAACTGAAATGTGTACAACGAAATAGTACTGAAAATTAAATTTTGGATAAAACGAAAATACCGACGAACACCGGAAAAATAGTATACAAATAGCAAAAACATCGGAACAGATGATAGTTATACGTAGGTCAAAAATCGCGACAAATAAAGACGTGATGATGAAAGCAGAAATTGCAAGCAGCACATCACTATCGCGGGTTGCACTGGGACGATTAGGCGTGGTATTATGCGATAAAAAAATACCGTTTGTACTGAAATATAACCAACAACGCATACTTTCCGATCCTTATAAAACGTGGCCGTATACAAAAACCAACTTAAAAAAGGATAAGAAAGCTTATACATAAGGGAACGATATTGGATGTAAGATTATCAGGTTATAAAAAGAATACGCGAATACGTGAACAAACACGGTTGGATGATAGCGAATGGCTAAAATGCAATTGGGTCGGCCACGTGGCTCGAAGAGAAGATAAAAAGATAGTGAAAGAGGATCTTGGGCAGTGGTGGCCAATGGATGGAAAGAGCGAAGGCCAATGATACAGTAAAGGCAGCTGGGAAAAATTGGTTGAGAAAAGCGCAGGACAGAAGTGAGTGGAGGACGTTGGGGGAAGTCTTCATCCAGCAGTGGATAGACAAAGACTTATCGTGATACACACACACACACACACACATATATATATATATATATATATATATATATATATACAAGGTCTTGTGTAATTACGTATTTAACAGTCGTTTATATTAATAATTAACGATACATCGTAAAAAATCATCCACTATTTTAAAATGTACCTTAATGAGGTTTCTACAGTTTGCGACATTGACTCCTACTTTTAGATGCCTCAGCTACTTCCGGAGTAAAAACCAAACTTAAGTCAACGCTTTCAAACTTCGCCTAAATATAAATACGAGGAAAATTTAACGAGTAATAAAGGAGAAAAAAGACGACATACCTACACTACGAATTCGATACGTCATTTTTTTGTCATATTTTTATAACAGTATTTTTATTTAATAATTACAAAAATTTCTGGTTATCTTACCGTATGTTATGTAAACAAGAGTAGGTAGTATACTGATTATTAAGCCTAAAACTGTTATTGAAATAAATTGTAAAACGTTAATTTAAATAACGATAAAGTATTAATAATAAAAAAAAATTGCCATTGCGTTTAGTGCGAAATAAATTGTGTATATTATAAAACCATGGACAAAAAAACATATACCGCTTTATACTAAATTATACAAACTTTCCGTTGAGAACCATCGTTAATTATAATAGGGCCCGTCCCATATCACGTCCTCCTATATTGTGTGCAAGCATTTTGAACAGTATGTATATAAATAAGTGGTATACATTTTTTTATTTGTTAAGAGGAAACATAGATGTTTATAGAGATAACGATTAAAAACAAAAAAAAAAATAATAATCTAAAAAACGCCTCGATTGTATTTTTGATAATATCGGAGTTACAAAAAAATTAATTCGTAAAGAACGTTTATTGCAAGCAGCCTCGTAGCCGGACTTGGTTGAAGACTATGAATTATAACAGTAAACCCAAAGTTAAATTGAACTTTAAGTAAATAACCAAAACTCAAGTAGGTTAATAAGCAATCCAACTTATTAGAGTTATTTTTACAAGACGTCGAACATGTAATTCTATTAGAAGCAATAGACACGGCAGAAATATTTAATATCAACGGAACACAGTTAACTACGTATAATATAAAAATTATTATTTGTTATATATTACAAAAATAATTTACTTCGAAAACAACGAAATTTTGAATAAAATAAATGAACATACAAAAAAAAAAACCCGCAAAATAGATTTAACGAATGTAAAACTGCATTTAACAGCGAGTTTTTCGTATTATCAGATTGATTCCCGAGGTGGTTCAGAAAACCCCCACCTTGGCGACGTCACTGATTGCAAATGACATAATAATATAAAAATAATTAATTTTTTCCATCCTTCGAATTTTATCGAAAATTACCTTAGAAGTATTACTAGTTATTTCATCATCATCATCTTTCTTCTTGTCAGAAGATGGCATACATCAACGTTTCTAGCTGATTTGATAATTTCTGTCATTTTCCTTGTATTAAAGCTGGTTGTCATCATCTCCAGCCGTCTTATTCCTCGCGTCTTCTTTCCTTGTATTTTTCTTATAATCCTTCTTCTCTTATTTTCTGCACCGAGTATACTTTTTCTTCCTTTTTTCAATATCTTCTACGACGTTCACCATTCTGTTGTAGTACGTCTTTATTCGTTATCATCGCCGTCCACGGTATTCGCCACATTCTTCTTAACGTTCACATTTCAGAAGCATTTATAATACTCTCCGCGTTCAGGGTCCACGTTTCAGATGCATATTTTAGGAACCAAC
The DNA here is from genome assembly GCA_032883995.1 of Coronaproctus castanopsis. Taxonomy (NCBI): domain Eukaryota; kingdom Metazoa; phylum Arthropoda; class Insecta; order Hemiptera; family Monophlebidae; genus Coronaproctus; species Coronaproctus castanopsis. The sequence continues at coordinate 61,683,851 of CM065054.1, forward strand.
AAGACGTAGCACCGATTTAGTCTTTATATTCGTAATTTTCCGTTTTTCTAGTACGGCCTCTAGGTTTCTCAACGCTTTGCCATTACGATTTTTAATTTCGATTTATATCCATAATTTCGTTATCCAATACGCCTAAATATCGGAATTCTCTTACTGTTTCCACCATTTCGTTTCCGATTTTTAATTTTAAATCTTCATTATCGTTAATTGTGAATTTCGTGACCCTTGTTTTTCCGACATTTATTTTCGTCGTATATCCCCGCTCGATTTATCGAGCATCATCTGCATTTCTCTAATCGATCCAGCCGTGCTCGGTCGTGTCTGCATATGCATCCTATTTTTCGTGCATTTATTTCGAATCCGAGACGTTGTCGACATTTGCAATAATTTCTTCCGAATATATATGTCGAATAATCTAGAGGCGACAATGGACAACCTTGTCTTACTCCTTTTCTAATTTGACATCCATCGTGTTCATCCCCTATTTTTATATTCGCAATCTGATTCCGCGGTATACGTTTCTGATTATTTGCAAGTCTTCTTCGTTATCTATATTGTGTTTCCGGACTATATTTATTAGTTCAGTATGCGCTGCGCACCGGATCGAAATAATCTATGAAACACGCAATCACATCTCTGTCTGTGTTAATCGCTCCGTTGCGCTACAACTTTCAAACGAGCTATTTTCCATCGCTAGTGCCTTCGCAACGAAGAATCCATATTTTGCTTATCGCTGAGCTGCGTGTCTGCGCCCCGTATTCTAGCGTTTATAATTGAGAGTAGTATTTCGAGGGTATGACTCATTAGCGCGATAGTATATAAAAGTTAACAGCGAAAGTCGACAAAGCAAATTGTTTAATAGAACCCATTTCAGTATAGATGCATTTTCATAAAGCTGAGTTATGTTTAACCTTTTTTTTTTTATAACACCGCAAGAGATTAAATATATACGAAACGAAATATAACTAAAATATTATCGATAATTTTGCGGAAATATTATAACCTTTATTAAATCGGTATTATCGAAGTTTCCAATATGAGAACGTTCTTTAACCATCAAGATGAAGGAAGTCTGTAATGCTTGCTAATTAAAAGAAACTCAAATCAGCACGGCTGTGAAGATTGCGGATAACAATAATAATTGATAATAATAGAAATTCGGAGAAGAAAAAATGCTGACTGAACACTTAGTTCTGAAAATTAAGATATGAATACCGTTTGTTACTATCGGTCTCGTAAATAGTTAAACATATTGTTATATATGTATATATATATATATATATATATATATATATATATATATATATATACATAACCTGAGAAAAATATTATTTTTTTTCCAGACTAAAATAATTATTTTTCTCTCCGAGGTTTTTATTTTTTTAAATTATTTTTCCGATAGATGTTTATTATTATTATTATTGTAAGATGTTTATGATTATTATCGCAACGATGTTTATTATGATTCGGTGACCTCTAGCTCGTGCTGAAATGCTGATTCAGCGGAATTATGGTCTTGGTGGCGCCTGGTCCCATTTTCGTTGATCGGTCCATAATGTCCGTCACCGAAATAGATAGCGGATTTTTAATTTATTTTATCGACATCGCACGCTGTCTAATATATCGTTGTAGATGAGATCCTGTATATTTTTCGTTCGTTTTTTTTTTAATATAACGGATAAAATAAATTTTTCCAGTTCATTATTAAATATTGGTCAAATTTAAATTAGAGAAGAGCGGAATTTTATATATGAAAATGATAAACATTCGAACAATAACAAAACTGTAAATTATAACGGTAAACCCGAGTTAAATATTGAACTTTAAGTAAATAACTAAAACTCAAGTAGGTTAAAAAGTCCTAATCCAACTCGCCAGAGTTATTTTTATAGACGTCGAAAGTGTAATTCTATTTAGACGAAAGAAATATTTAATATCAACGGAACGCACTAATTACCTATATTATTGAGGACAGAGATGGTTACAATAAATTCCGGGAAAAAATAAACGATAAATAACGATTTGATATTTTTTAAAAGAATAATATATAGTAATAGTTTAAATTTAAAAATTTAAAATCTATTATTCGCGTTTTTCCATAAAATTTAGTATATAACAGAACTGTTCAAATTTAAATAAATTTAAATAAAAAAAAACAATATAATATGTTTAACAAATGCAAAACGCCATTTAACAACGAGTACATTTCACTAGAAGAAGATAGTAGAATATTTAATCAATCCAGAGGAACAAAACAAGGCGATCCAATTTCTCCGGCACTTTTCAGTACTTGAATTTGCTATAAGGAAATCAAATTTGGAAACTAAAGGAATAAATATAAACGGACAATATTTATCTAATCTTAGATTTGCAGACGACATAATTTTATTTGCGGGATCTGCAAACGAACTTTCCATAATGTTAGAAGAACTCTACCGTAATTGTAGAAATGTAGGTTTAATTATAAACAATAGACTAAGCTTCTTACTAATAGTACACCAGAAATTATTTGCCTAAATGGAGAAAAACTGGAATACATGCAGGAAGCAATCTATTTCGGTCAGTGTTTATCGTTCAATGATTGGATGGATAAAGAACTAACAAGAAGAATTGCCGCAGCATGGAAAAAATTTTGGAATTTAAAAGGAATTTTAAAAAATAGAAAGTGGAAAATTAACCTACAAGCAAAAGTTAACGTTCTGGAAAAATGCGTCGTACCAGTTTTGTTGGTCTATGAAAGCAGCACATATTGACAAAATCAGTCGTGTACGGAGAGCAATGGAGAGATCTATCCTTGGAATTCGAAGATTGGACCGAATTCGTTCGCGGAAACTATTAGGTATAAAACTAAAATGAAGGACATTGCGAAGTTAGCAGTCAGCCTGAAATGGAACTGGGCCGGTCACATGATACGTCGGGATGGTTTGGCCGCAGATGCAACCAGGTGGATTCCATATTACAACAAACGAAGTGTAGGCAGACAACCGTTACGGTGGGCAGATGACTTCAGACGGCGGATGGGTTCTACTTGGTTGCGATTAAGCTCCGATAGAGCGGAATGGAAGAAAATGTGTGTCAATTATATGGTGTCCTTAATCATGGTTAATTGTACGGGTATATGGTATTTTTGTTATGTGTTTCGTCATTTTATTAATAGTTTCATGGGTGGGAGGCCTTCGGCCAATAATTGGCGAAATATAGGCTTATTTATTTATTTATTTATTTATTATATATTTTCTTATTATCAGATTGATTCAAAGGGTTCGGTTCAGAGACCCCCCGCAAAACCACCCCCTAGCTACGCCGCTGCATTCAAGAACGATTTCTAACAATGTTCTATATAGAATGAAATATATTAGCGTATTTTGCCGTAATTCGTTGAAAAGTTATATTGAAACTGCTCCGATATGTGAATATCGGCGACTGACCAAAAAACCACCACCGCGCAACAACAACCGGCGGCGCATGGCTCGTTACATTTACGCGTATACAGTAATAAGCAAGCGGCATTTTAATCTATATAGAACGAATGGAGAGAGATATCGTATAATTTCGAAAAACACGTTTTTGTAAAAATTAAAAATATTTCCTTCTTAATTAAGCGGTCGATTACGAATTTATTTGTTGACATTATGGTATAAAACCGACTTCAGCTGCGTTATTCGCCTATTCAAAAAAAAAACAAAAGATTGCGTTTGATCGTTCAATATTTCAGCGTACTACTAATTCGCACAGTTGAAAATTTTACTGTCGTAATCGTCGGCGGAAGACAGTATCGACCGAAGGAAACCTACGGAAATTTGTAGAATTTTTTTTGTTTTTTTTTTTTTTTTTTTTTTTTTTTTTTTTTTTTTTTATAATCCCTACTGGGTATTTACTAATACAATCTTAAGTCTATGCTTAAATAAGTATTACGGTAATAACGGTATTATATGCTTCTCGAGCATATAAAGGGACGGGTGCGAAGACACTTGCTCCATAGAGCAAGGCTTCCGACTAATATGTGTATACGCATACACTCACACACACTCACACTCTCCCTGACACACCTGAATATACATACGTCTATATAGATATACATATACTCATACATACACACCCACACACACCCATATACACATATACATTTATACGTGCACATATACACGCGAATATAAACGCACATACATGCATATGCCTCATACACTTGAAATTAGATTAGGTCTTGAGGTTTCAATCTTTTTAGTCGACGGATATCAGAGTCCGTATCTAGCAGCTGTTTTGCTTCAGCATTGGGATGCTGATGTAGGCGTTGTTGATGTTTTTTAGCAACAGCATGTATGACTTCGCATACAGTCTTCACACCGAGGTCTCGATGTATATCATTATTACGAGAATAAGGATAAGCATCTACGATCATTCGAAGGATGACACTTTGTCGGGCTTGAATAAGCTGTTGGTTTGATCTCTTGGTGCAGCCCCATAGTGCTATTCCATATGTCCATATCGGCTGTATAATTTGCTGGTAAATCAGCCGTTTACAATAGATGTTTATGGTTGACCGTCGTCCTATTAACCAGTATAAAGCAGATACCGTTTTTTTAATCTGTTTACACTTCATCTTTACATGGGGTTTCCATGTAAGATGTGAGTCCAGGTGCATACCCAGATATTTAACGCAGTCAGTTTGTAGGATTGGCTGACCGTCAATGTATATTCGATGGACTGGGTTTACATGCCGAAGAGTAAAAACGATGTGTTGAGATTTGGCTTTATTGTATTTAATTTTCCAACACTTAGCCCAGGCAGAAACGCGGTCTAAGTGACGTTGGAGATTGTTTGTTGCTTCTGCCTGACTGCCACTCTTAGATAGTATAGCAGTATCGTCGGCAAATGTAGCTGTAATTGTGGCATTATCAGTAGGTAAAGCATCAAACACGTCTCGCTTCAACTAGAAATGTCTCGAACATTAATCGCCGTCTAAGAGGTTTCCGATAAAAACTTAACCAAGTTCGATCTCGGAATTTACCGAACGGTTTTTAAATAACGGAAAATAACGAGACAACTTCATTCGGACGGAGGCAGTGGCGAAGCGTGGTTCATTACAATTTGTTTCCGGTAGACCTTTCCCTTATACAAACACATTTACAAAAATTAACGCAAATATTATATTTTATATCGAAAATTATGTGGGGTAATGCGCCCTGGTCTAACAAATAAAATAAAAAACTGTTTGCCTACTTACTGAATTACTAGACAGGTTGACCTCTAGTTACATCGGTAGTGCGCATGCGCTGTACGTATCTGTTTCCGATACGCCAAACAGGAAACAGTCAATTCTAATTAGCTAGTGTAGATTTTCGTGTGTAGTGAACATGATAGCCGTATATACGTAACGATGTATACTACGTCTATTCAAACACATACAACAGGTATTGTTTCCGAAATTGAAACCGGGTACAAAACTAGCCAGAGTTGATTTACAGCTACCGATCTTTCACAACGAAGCGTAACAATCTTCCGTAATAATTGGAGAAAAAATCTTCACCAAAAGATTGCGCCATTATCTGGCATAGAAAAATTATTATTTTTGATTTGTTTAATGGATTTTAAAAAGACAAACTTGTAACTAGTTCATACTCCATTTTTCCCGTGTTTCCGCCGGAAACACCGGCAACATGGAAGATTCGTCACTGGACGGAGGAGACTACTGGTAATACGAACTTAAACGGATACAAATCTATTATGAGAACTCAAAACTCGCGGTATATAAATAATTAAAATAATTCCACGACGCTCCGGATGTTTGAAAGATAAACCTCGTAGTGGCCGTTGTAAGTATCAACTGAAGAAGGAAACCTACAGAAGATTTTAGATATACTAAATCAGAATCAAAACTAGAAATGTCTCGAACACGCCACCGTCCAAGGCGCTAATATCTGTTCTTACACACTTATCCGAACGTTGCTTTTTTAATAGTAGAAAAATATCTCAGAGAATGCCGACAAAAGTGATACGATCGAATTCGAATGTGCCACTATAAAACTTATGACAGACATTTAGGATGGATGACGATTTTAAAAATGAACGCCAGACAAAGTAAAGACAGATCAAATATGGAACAGATACGTTGACCAACACGATTGCAATCGATGTTAGCCATGCGCGGACCACGAAAATATCTTATTCGCCTTATTTCTCTTCTCCACGCCATTTTATTCTCTTCCGTCTGTATTCGTCGCGGGGTTTTTTTTATTTACTGCGGTATCGTGAAATATTTGAAAATTTTCAATTCTACCCCCCTATAATAATTTGTTCGCATCTTTAATTTCTTCTCTACCCATTCCGATATATTTGATTTTTGTTGGTTTTTTTTCGCGATAATTTTCGAATTATTGTCCAACAAGTCACAAATATCCGTCAATCGCAAGGTTTAGAAAGAGATATATATATATCTCGTGTTGTTAACCTAGGTTAAATTGTTCGCGGGGTTTTTTTCGTTGTTCTCCCCGTATGGGTATATTTTTTATTATAGGCGTATTAATATTATTACAATAGTTTTAACCCCATCGAAATAAAGTGTCGGTAATTTTTTATTCCGACCATAAAAAATGGATGGTTTTAGCTTACGCATTAAATTTTTCAGATTCGTTATTAAGGAAAAGATAGTCCATCGTGTGTATGTACGCTGTGGTAGAGAAAATAAATCTGCTATATGCACAATAGTGGTATTAGGTATTCCTTATTCGAACATCATGTACATATATATATATATATATATATATACAAACAAATATAAATAATCTCTAACTTCCCCTTATATACTATTATATATATATATATATTTATATATATAACCTTCCTGGAAACCTAGCCATCGTCAACGTCTACGATGGAATTCTAAGAAACGGCTTAGTTCAGACAGAAAATAGGCGCCAAATTTAATATATATATATATATATATATATATATATATATATATATATATATATATATATATATATATATATATATAATCTCAGTTTAGGTTTCACATTTCAATCTTCATCGAACCTTTAATATGCATAAAAATTATTGCTTACATAAAAGTCCATGGTCAAAAACGACGACGATGAAATAAAACACCTTCAGATTGAATTAATTTTATTCGCCATTGTCTAGATTTCACAATGATGACGTGGCAAAATAATGTCCGTCCGTTACCGGTAAGTATTTTTAATTTATAAAATCATTATCCCATCTGATTCGGTTGTTATTTTTATTTTTCCTTCTAATTCGGAATAGTTTAAATTTTTAATATAGTTTAACTAAATTTTGGTGAACAATTTGAATATTAGTACTATTTGATTTTACAGATTTCTTTATATGGAATTTGGTAGTTCTTAAATTAAATTTATATATTAAACCGAAAATGAAAAATCCGATTTCTGGCTAAAGAAACCACATTAATATGGAATCGTTTTTAGTAGAAAAAATATGTTAGAACAATACATACGTATATATATATATATATATATATATATATATATATATATATATATATATATAACGTTTTAAGTGTGAGGGGGTACAGGATTGAATTAAATAAATAAGCGAAAGAATAGAATTCAAATAGAATGTCTATAATAACAATAATAAAATACATTGAAATTATATACCTATATGGGCCGATCGTTAAAATAGATAAACTTCGAGTATGAAATTTCCTAATACACTAATAATAATAATAATAATAATAATAATAATAATAATAATAATAATAATAATAATAATCAAAATCAAATCAAATCATTTATTTATGTGCTATTAAAGTACAAATGAACATGTAATCCAAACTTCCGCTAATGCGCATAAGTTGCGCGACTTGCGGATAATTAAAAAAAAAACAAAAAACATCAATGACGACACCGATAAATAAACTTAACTCATCAGCACGGTAAGTACACAAAGAAAATAACATACCCACGCAAACCCCAACACATCCGACCAGAAAGCAAAAAACACAAAGTGGTACATACACACACATACATAAGTAACAACTATAAAAAACATGTATATAAATATAGATCAATAAACACAATTAAAAATAAAATAGGTTAATAAAAGAAATGAATAAATAAGTAAATAAAACATGAACAAACAAAATTAAAACGCATCTGTATCAAAAGAATAAAGTATAATAATAAACGGTACTGAAAATGTTACGCTAACGTTTATAAAGTTATACAATTTTGCTAGTAATATACTTGGCAAGATACTTGCGCCGCCGCTTGCGATTTATTAAATCAACCTTTACAACGTTCGGTAACGAATTAAATAGAACAGCACCGGCATAACTAGCCTGCATTCTTGTATGATATTTTCTATATAGGGGAACAACAGCTTTTTCATCATTCGCTGACCTCAATCTACCTCCCGAAATTGCAATACGAAAACCCTTCCTGTTCTTACAAACGAAGTTCAAAAGTTGTAGTTCATACAATTGGTTAATGGACAAAATTGATCCTTTGACATGTGCCACCTCACCAGAAGTAATTCCCTTTAACACTGAATTTTGTAAAGTTTGTAATGGTGTAATGTGATAGGTGGCAGCTCCTCCCCAGTGAACGATGCCATACGACAATACAGGTTGATAAAAGGCAAAATATAACCGACGGAGATGAGTATACGAAAAGTATTGCCGAAGATAATAAAACAGATAATTCAATTTTCTCAACTTATTAGCAAGATATTTAGACTGTGCATACCAACATAAATTACTGTCCAGCTGT
>CM065054.1:61695100-62045100 GCA_032883995.1 Coronaproctus castanopsis
ATAATTTGTAATACATATATAGGATAAAGTTCGAGTGATTATTAATTTTGAACACGTGTTAAAACTAGAATAGTATGATTTTTAGCGTGGCTTTTTCTTAAAATTTCTTTCGAAAATACGCACGTACATCCGGAATAGTTCCACGAACTTCATTTTTGTGTATTTCATAATAGATTGCATATATTTTCGCCTAAATAAAAAACTGAGTTGTTATGGAAGTAAGCGTGTACAATCTTAACTGACGCTTTCATTTCTCTGTTCGTCACATCATTATTATTTCTTTAACATAAAATATTTTCTGTTTTTTCTTTATTTTGAGGTGTTTCCAAATATATATTCGTGTGTGTATGTATGCATAATAATATGTTGTTCCCATATTTTATTTCATATATTTACACACACACATACGTGCGTATGTATATAATAGATATGCGTGCGCATATGGCAGATATTTTCTTATTTACGATCACTTCATTGTTGTACCAATTGGAGTTACTTTTTTTATTTGAATATGGTTTTTTGTTTTCTTTTAATAATTCCTTTCACGCGAAAATATTTTTAGAAATTTAACATAGAAATATTCTTCTTTTAGAATGCAACCTTTTTTTTTTAATGTTTTTTTTTTTTTGTTTCTATTTTTAATTATATTATAAAATGTTTACGAATGATAATAATTTTTTTTTTTTTTTTTTTTTTGTATCAGATATTTGAATTATTACCCTACGCGATAGAAACATATTAAATAAAATGATGTAAACGGGCGATTATCGTATATGTATATATATATAGTTTTAAAGATTATAATAAAGCATTTGATAAAGTAGAGCACACGGAGAATTTTTTAAAACGTCGAGGAACATCGGTATTAACCAGACACAGATTTAAGATTCTTACAAATTCTTTGTAAAAACCAACACGCTAGAATATTAATAGATGATCAGTTAACTGCACGAATACGACGTCGAGCTAGACAGGGTTGTGTACTGTCCCCAACATTATTCAACATATATTCGGGAGCAAGTTTTGAGCACGCTCTAGAAGGACGAGACAGGAATACAAAAATAGGAGGTGATAAAATTTCAGTGATTCGTTTTGCCGATGATACGGCATTATTTGCTAAAGAAGATCTGCAGCGAATATTAGATAGAGTTGCTACTGTAAGCCAAGAAATGGGAATCAATATAAACATTAAAAAAAAAAAAAAAAATTAGCTTCCCGCCAACCAGTTACCAAAAAAAAGTTATTTCTCAATGGGAATGAAATTGAACAAGTAAATAAATATAAATATTTAGGTAGTTGGATCGCAAGAGATACCCGGATGTAGAGCGGGCCCGAGACATGTTCGTGAAATTCAAACACGTTCTTTGTAACCGAAAATTAAGCTTAGATGTCAAAAAGAAGGTTCTGGGTTGTTACGTGTAGTCAGTACTTTTGCATGGGTGCGAAACTTGGACGATAAAAGAAAATACGAAGAAGCGCATCTTATCGATCGAAATGCGGCATTACAGACGGATGTGGAAAATTCGGTGGACAAGTAAAACTAAGAACGAAGAAATGTTAAAAACTTACGAGAACTGGCCGGATACTAATGACTATAATAAAAAGACGAAAAACTGACAATGCGAGGATATACCACCTTTTTTACAAACAATATTAATGGGAACGATCAATGATAGAAGAAAACCGGGATGAAGAAGGATCTCTCGGCTTGACAACATTAAAATATGGACTGGAATTCAGAGTGCAGCGCAACTAATCAAAGCGTCAACAGATCGGAACTTCTTTCATCAGATAGTAGAATCCATACATGATGATTAAGCCGAATCGGGTGGCACGCGAAGAAGATATATATATATATATCTTACATCTCGGCAACGTCCCTAACGATTTGAATTTTGTACATTAATTATAATATATCGATTAATTTAAAATAACCTCTATCGAAATAACGAACTTTGAAAATTCGGATCATGACTCCGAATAAAATTTTAGACATTTCGATTCGGTTTTTTTTTTTCCATAATATTTTTCTCGATACTGTGTTAATGTATGTTGAAAATACTACCGGATTTTGCCACACCGGTCGAAAAGATTACAAATTTACTCTTTATTGCAAATGCGCGTTGGTAAATATTACTAAAATATTTTATATCTCGAATACCGTTTCGATTTAAGGTATGGGGGATATTCCGAAAGTATTTTCTAATCTATTAAAAAATTATTTGGAGGAAAAGTCCGATCGAAAAATTCCTAAATTCATTTCCAAGTACGTAATTAGCTCTGATAATTACGATTTGTATCCGGTTAACGAAATTTAAACAAAATTTAAGTCGACACGTGTAATAATTAATAAACGAACGACGATAATGGCTATTTTTCCTACGCGCTGTGTTCCCCCCCCACCCCACCAACCTTTATTTTATATTGATATAAAAAGTCTGTAAAAACGTGCGTACACGAAGCTGAAATGAAGACAATAAAATCGTGACGAATTGTCTGCAATTCTCAATTTGAAAATAAACACTTTCATCGATGTTCTTCATATATATTGCCTATGAATTTTTGTGACTAATATTTGATCGTTCATTTTTAAACAACGTAGTAGAAAAAATCGAAAAATATTTTTATTTATTATATTTTTAAATCTCATTATAGTCCGATAATTTTCAATGATCCATATAAATTATTCGTCTATCAAATATAATTATAGGAATAAAAAATTTAGAAGGTTATTTACGTCGCTTTCTATATAATAAAACAATAAATTTACCTATCGGAATACCGTCAAATTATCAACGAACAAAATTTTACTAAAGACCAGCTGTCAAAAGAAATTAAATCTAATGCGAAAACTATCTCACATACAACAAATGGTGCCAGCAGAAATAGCTTATTAACGATATATCGCACTCTAATAAGGCCGAAATTGGATTATGGAATCGCTGCTTATACTACAGCGAGTTCGACATTATTAAAGTCTCTAAACACGATCCAAAATACAGCTCTAAGATTGGCAATTGGAGCCTTCCGAACATCACCGATAATAAGTATTTTATGCGAAGCTTCTGAATTGCCCTTGCAATTAAGAAGACAATACTTGACCATACTGGCGCTGGCTACTCAAGGAGATACCGATCTTCCCGGTTTGCATAAACTCATTCAAGCATATAACGTCGAACTCCCAATATTATCTCGCGAAAACCTCGATGTTATACAGTTGCACACGCAAGTGAATCTAACGTTCTGTAACATAAATAGCAAAAATGTTAACAAGATCGGAGAAACGTTAAAGGAGATTAAAGAAAACCATGCAGAATATGAATTTATATACACAGATGGATCGAAATCTTCAGCAGGTATGGGTTGTTCGGTAGTTGTTAATGATAACGTAGTTCTTCAAATTGCTCTTCCAGTTACGTTTTCAGTCTTATCAGCAGAACTATACGCCATTAGATCCGCAGTGAATTACGCAGATTCCGACAAAAATAAAAATCTCATTTTATGTACCGACTCGCTTTCAGCATTAAGAACTCTATTAAATAATGAAAATTTGCATCCAATAGCCAACGAAATAAAACTCATGTTACACAAACTACATCTGAGAACATAATACTTTTGTGGATACCAGCTGCTGCAATATATATGGTAATTCAATAGCCGTCGTATCAGCAAGAACAGCCGTTTCGCATCCGCTTCTAAATATCCATGTACCGATAGCTGACTTCAAAGAATACTTAAAGCATCATTTCGAATCGACATGGAATAGTATAACTGGCAGAGAATATCTACGGTGAGAATAAACTACGATCCATAAAATAATCTTCAAAACAGTGGCACTCGGCACATCGTAGTAACAGAATGGAGTAGTATTGTGTTCGAATTAATAGATAGGACACACAAAATTAACACATATTCATCTATTAGAAAAAAGTACGCCGCCAACGTGCCAACAATGTTGTTGTCAGTTGACCGTCGAGCATCTATTGGTAGACTGTCCAATTTACGACAAATACCGAAAACAGTAGATCGCATCGCTCGACTTGCAAAATTTGCTGAGGGATAACATGGATATCATTAATAGAGTTTTCGTTAAAATGTATCAAATTAACGCATTCGTTATACTTAATACCTTTGTTGTGAATATCTTCGTTATAATTATCTAATACCTTAATTATTTAATACCTTTGTTGTAATTATTTTAGTTCCGTGCCTCTAGCTATAATTGCGGTACACGGCGCGTAAATTTAAATAAAAAAAAATATATGTAAAAAAATAGTTTTTAACTCGAAAAAAAAAAAAATCGAAATTCGAATTATTCGTGATTATTTATAAGAATAAGGTGAATATGGATAGTTCAAATATTTTCACGTGTATATAAAAACAATGAGTACAGTCGAATAAAACATAAATTCTATCTTTACAGTGAACCCCACTGATGCGTTATACCCTGATCTAAGGTGGCCTATTTGTAATATATATATATATATATATATATATATATCAAACTCGTTCTTATATTTTAATGAAAAGAAAATTTCGAGAACGAGAACACTTTGGATAGAATATATCTGGACCAATACCGCTTTGATCCCCCTACAGAGTTTTTAATCTAACATATCTTACAAATAGTCTCATCTACATGAAATCCCGGTTGTCAAGAAATATACAATTATATCGTTGATAATAGAATATATATTCTTTTTTATTTATTTATTTATTTATTTATAATTAGTAAATTATTCTTTGCGTCTTCGTTTGTTGGCCACTAATTGGGTAATTATCTGAAATCTAAGGTTACACCATATCGTGAATGTATAATAATTTTTCGGGTTAGATTTTTTAGTGTAGAGAAGATGTAACAAATGTAATAATAAATTTAAATAATTTGTAATTATTACGAGTATTTAAGGTAAATATATACAAAATTGTCGTAAAAATTTAATCTTCAAATTATAGTGACCTAACAGAGAGAAAAAAAATAAATAAATAAAAAAAAAGCCGTCTATTTGAGATTTATTATCCTGCACAGTTTAAATTTTGCAGATTGTTGTCATACCGAAGTCTAATATAAAGAACCACCAAATGTTACCTCATATAGACACCTATTTCACCGATACCGGTGATCTATAAATTATTCGAAATCCCGTTGGTAAAAAGAGTTTTTCCCTTCGTTGAAGAATACCAAATTATACCATTTCATCAATACGGATTTAGAGCTAAACATTCTACAGTTCAACAGCTACATATAGGGTGGTACATAAAATTGATTCAGATTTAGAAGCGAAAAGATTTTTGCGATGCCGTATTCTTCGATTTAAGACGGGCTTTTGATAAAGTGTGGCACGACGGTTTGTTCTACAAGATTAAAACGATATTTCCGAACCGTTATTACGATTTGTTTTCGTCGTATGTAGACGAACGGAAATCAAATATGGTGATAAATTATCCAACATATATCCGGAAAAAGCAGGCGTTCCACAGGCAAGTGTTTTGGGGCCGTTATTATATCTTATTTTTACAGCTAATGTGTACCAGTTGATGATACTAATCGCGACTTTTACTAATGATACCGTACTCTTGAGTTCAGATGTAAGCCAAACGAAATCAAATCGTAACTTGCAAAGAGCGACGGTTAAAATTATGTCATGGAGCAAGAGATAGCGAATTAAAATAAGTCGAAAATAAATCAACGCGTATAGTATTCTCAAATCGTCGTATAGAGCCATTAAATATCAAATAAAATTGTACCCTTGAAAAAAGATGTTAAATACGTAGGCTTGCACCTAGACCAAAAGTTGGTGTTATTCATACAAAAGAAAAACTGAACTCAGAATCAAAATCACAAAGCTGTATTGGTTATAATAGGAATACAAACACCAACTTACCTTAAAGAACAAACTACTATTATACAACCAAATACGCGCTCCAATACGATGTGGTTGTAGTAAAAAAAAAGGTGTTATAACGAAAATACAAAGATATCAGAATATTACTCTTAGATTAATCGTCAGTGCTCCATGGTATGTAAGGCACAAAACTATACATGTTGACCGTGGTATGGAATACACATAGCTTAATTAAAAAGATGGCAATCGAACATCAGGAGCATTATTGATAACTTGGTCCGCAATTAGCTTATTAGATAATTCACCACGGATGCAAATTCACAAGCTGAGAATTAAGCCATTAGACCCGACATAGTAATAAAAATTATGTAAATTATTAAACATAAGATACTAATATAGGAGACTATTGTTCCCTTCACGTCGTGATCAATTGTTATAACATCTACTGATAGCTGATAGGAATAGATTTAAATAATAATAATAATAAGAAAAAATTTTAGTAAAAATATTAAAATGGGAACTTTCGAATAGTTTGCATTATCTTCATTACAGGAAAATGACATCTGTACGGGAGTATAACTTTGAACGACACGATTTTTTGTATAACTATTTTTATTTTTAGTTAATATATATTTTGTCTTTAAGTATATTAATATATATATATGATATACATAATATATACATATAATATGGTTAATATGGTTGTATGTGTGTTCATATATACATATATATATATATATATATATAATGAAAGATAAATTAACAATAAATGAGGATAAGGGAAACCTGCCGGATATAACAATGAGTGAAATCAAATACGCTTTAAAGAAAATGAAAAATAACAAAGCTAGCGGGCCGGATGGTATAGTCCCAGAAATGATTAAAGAAGGAAATGAGGAGATTTCGGATTTGCTGAAAAATCTGTTCAACAAATGTTTAAAAGAAAACTCTATCCCGCGACTGTGGAACGAAGCAGATGTTATCCTAATACACAAAAATGGTGATACAGCTAGTCTAGAAAATTACAGGCCAATTAGCTTATTATCACATATTATGTACAAACTTTATATAAGTATTATTACAAATCGAATGACGAAACAAATAGATTACTGCCAACCGTGCGAGCAAGCGGGCTTTAGATCCGGTTTCAGCACGCATGATCACATTCGCACTATGAGGATTTTAATATCTAAATGCAAAGAATTCAACATGGAATTGCACATGGCGTTCATCGATTATCATAAAGCGTTTGATACCGTGGAAACATGGACAGTGTTGAAGGCGCTCGAAGAAAATGGTATGGATGATGAATACATCAACATAATTAAAAATATTTATAATTCGCCAATGATGCAAGTACAGCTGGTGGAAAAAACAAATAAAATACCGTTAAAGAGAGGCGTCAGACAAGGAGACACAATATCTCCGAAATTATTTATAGCAGTCTTAGAACGTATGTTCAAAAATTTGTCTTGGGAGTCTAAAGGTGTGAATATTGATGGGAAGTTAGTCACTTACGTTTTGCCGATGACATGTGTTGATTAGTAATAATGTTGGTACCTTACAGGAAATGATAACTGACCTACATAACTGTTCTAAGAAAGCAGGATTAACCATCAGTATTAATAAAACGAAGATCATGACAAATACACCTCAAAAGTTACAAATAAAACTAGATGACCAGATACTGAAACAGGTCAATGAATATATATACCTAGGTCAAATTATTACCACACAGAAAGAAACAATGCGTAAAGAAATTAAAAGGCGAACGCATCTATCGTGGATAGCTTTTGGGAAGTTGAGTACTGTCCTCAAAAATAAAGATATACCTAACAGCTTGAAGAAGAAAGTATACGAACAGTGCATCCTTCCAGTGCTTACATACGGAGCGGAAACATGGAGCCTAACGAAGTATGTTGTTAAGAAACTTGCAGTGACACAGAGAGCCCACGAAAGATTAATATTGGGGATCAAGATATCAGACCAGTAAACCAACACGTGGATAAGACAGCAGACTAAATTGTCAGATGTAGTCGGACGTGTAGCGCAGTTGAAATGGAATTGGGCAGGTCATGTATAGCAAGAGGAAACGATGATAGGTGGACGAAACGAATAACAGAATGGCTTCCAAGAAAAGGACGCAGAAGTCGCGGTCGGCCGGATACAAGGTGGCAGGACGATATACATAGATCAGCCGGTGTGAAATGGATAAACGAGGCCCAAGATCGCTACAGGTGGAAACAAAAGGGGAACGCTTTGATCGTGATATATATATATATATATAACCTGAGATAAAGATTATTTCATCTTTTTAGCCGTTATTGATACTTATTTTTTGTAACCACACACATATACACGTAAACGTTAAAGACTAAGGAGCGAGAAAGATTACTTATTGTTAAAAATCGTTTGTATCTTACTCATCGAAAGTGCAAACGTGCATTTATTAAAAACAACAAATTTAACCTGAAAGGGTTGCATTGTTCGCAATTTCGTTTACCACCGTATAATTGGAGCTTTGATAGTAGTGACAGCCGTGACAGATGGTAGCGGGTGGTCAGTCAGTCGAGCCTGTTGGCACATGAAGAGATATACCCGCTTTTGGCTTCGTTGTTCCGTCCTTATTTTATTTAACAAACTATTAATTTGTAATTTAATTATTCTACCTATTTATATAATTACGATCAATTTACCTTTGATGATGATGATGACGAACCAGTATACTGCTACGAGGCCAGAGACACGGACACCTGATGTTCATATTTCTCGAATTATTTTTTGTAATATAATGATCGTATCGGAATCTGCATTTTTCCACATTTCCACAATTATGGCATCTTCCCCTGCTGCTTTATTATTTTTCGAATTGTTAATAATGTTTAAGATTTCACGTACATCTGGCTGAGTTCGGTAATTTATACTTCGGATTTCGTTTCGGAAATATCTCTGTTGTTCGCAGTTTAATAGTTGATCGAGATATTTCGCTAGATTCGCAATTATCTCGATTGTTTATAAGTGTTTCCCTTCATCATTTCTGAAGCATAAACTGGGCGATACTTTTGTAAATTTAACCCCTTTCAGTCGTACATTATGAGATATCGACACAAAATTATAGATTTTACATAGACGTTTATTACACAATGTCGCTTCCTTAGCTGAACTGTACGTAATTTCCGATGTATTTATATAGACACATTTTAAAAATCGACACATTTCACATATCAGAAAATAAACAATTTTGTTAGTATTAAAATTTCACGTCCCATATAATGGACATTGTGTGACTGAAAGGGTTAAATGTACGATAGAATTTCTTAATAACTGTTCTTTCATATACTTTCGTTTTACTCCTCTTATAATCCGAGCTGTTTACCTCTTTTGATTCTTTAACTTATTTTTAGTAGAATGCCATCCAGTAGAAGTTTGTAATCGAGTTTAAGAGGGGATGGTACAAATCCCGAAGTTCAATAAGTTCCAGAATTCCAGAGCTATATATAAAGGTGCTATAATTTATAACACGTTGCCCATGTATGTAAAAACCTACTTAAAAATTTTCAACAAACGTCGCAATCATTTAACGAGATACATAAAAAAAAAATAAAAAGTAAAAAATTGAACTTGTTCGGTTTTTAGCGTTAGTAGGGTTTTTCCTACAAATTTATGCGTACGCATAATATGTTGAGTACTGCGGTGTGTGTGTGTGTGTGTGTGTGTATGCATTTGAAAATGTCACGGCTAGCTTAATATGCACGTACACCTGTATCCTAAATTACATCATTAGAACTTATGGAACATTTTTATAACGTATTTATTATTTTTTTATCAACAATCGCGTAATTATTTTATAAGCTTAATTTATTTTTCTCGTAATAGAAAATAATACTATCGTTTAAGGCTGCTATCGCGCATTTGCAGCGTGTTATTGTAAACCGTTATATACGAGGAAGTACTTGATTCGATTTGATTTGATTTGATATATTTCTGTTCGCGATAAATCCTGAGATATGCTATCTTCATTCTACATACTCGACCACTGTTACCTTTAAAGATGCGATAACCTTCCGATTCCATTGTCATCTGTGAATCTTGTTTCTTGAAGTGCAATTAGAACGAATTTATGTTTAGCGTTCCAACAAATAGATATTTTCGTTTTACTATTATTTTCACGGCAGATTATTTTCCTTATTATTATAGCGTAACTAACATCGAAGATATAATATTGTCTATCGTTTCTATTTTCCTATTGCGGGTTTTTATTTTTAAGAATTATTTTCCCCACGTAGACGTTTATTATTATTATTATCATCGTCATCTGAAAAATGTCGTTACGAAGTACGGCAATGCTGACTTGTCGGAATTATGCGCCCGGTGACGATCCGACCTTTGAAATATCCTCCATAGTGTTGCGATGTTACGTTTAATGCGAAAGGGGCAATCTGTTAAGAGCAGCGTGTTTTCTAGGAAAAATGATATTGAATATGCTCCAGCACAGTAGGGAGAGAAACTGATGATGTAATAAAAATTAAAAATTCCGCGAAAAAAAAATGAACAAACAGTCGAACCCTTCTTAATTTACGTTCTTTCCTATTCATTTTGTGTTCATTCTTATTCAGAGTGTACAAGTAAAGGTGACTAACTATCCCATTATTAACTCGTCCCCTCCGGCCCGTCTCTTGCGACGTACCGTACTATAGAAGTATTATTAATATTTAACTTCTAACTGGTCATCGACGTTATATTATACGTTTCATATACATATGTATGTGTGTGTGTACGCCTCTAGTAACAAATGAGTAAGGTGTTGTATTTCACCCCACCTACAACGTAATAACACACTTTTTCTAAGAAAATTAAAATAGTATGACAAATGGGGAAATTAGTCACGAGTAGACGAATAGTCGGGTAGAGCGGAATGGTGAGTAACACTTTTTCTTTTACTAAATTCTATTTTCCGTTGTGACGAGAACAAAATGGCGTTCTTTATTTTTACTGAACTGGCAGGTGTTCTTCTTAAAAAAGGCGTTCTGTAAAAGATGGGGTTCATTCGATCGGCTTATAAAAAACAGTTCCGACTGAACCGTTCGGTTCTTTTTCTCCCAACATTAAGAATCGGTTCAGTTTGGTAGGTTATGCGTTAATTATATTTCGCGTCTTTCATTTTTGAAATTTTCGTTTCGTCCTTTCGCATTTCGCGTAATCGTTTCAATAAATTAATTTAATTAAATTTTTCGCGCTAAAATCGAGTTCGGTTGGTGCACCGTTTAAGTTTGCGACGTGCCTTATTTATAATATTTTATTTGGTTTTAAATTTCCAGTTTAATTTTTAACGAATTCGCGATTTTATTTTTAACGACCAGCATTCGATAACAAGTTTTCACTAAATTGAAGATCGTTTTGTTATCGTTACGATATTAGGATGAAATAAATGCCCGTATATAATCGTTATCGAATTCTGGGTATTGTGTTTTTCATTTGGCTCGCTATACGGCTGGTTTTTAGTCCTTTCCTTGCATGCAGAGGATTTCCATTTATTTAAAATTTCGGTAAGTTGCGTTGCCTTATTAAATTCAATTATATATATATATTTAATTATGTAACTTATTTTTATTACTAGTATATATATATACATATATATATATATATATATATATATATATATATATATATATAAAATAAAATAAAAGATGAATTCCTTCAAGTAATTCAAAAATTTAACCCCCTTTTCGATATACATACTACATTCGCATAAAAACGACTACGGATGGAAAAAATTTTTCCTCGGCGGTCAAAAGTTTTCACGAAAAAATTCAATTTTTTGAAGAGTGTTTCGAAATTCGCTAAATCAACCAGATCGAAACAAAAAACTCCTTATTAACCCCGTTATTATTCATGGTATATTCTATTTAAGATGACTAAATATATTTATTAAAAGCACTGCGCATTATTGAAGGGAAAAAAAACTTTTTGTAAAAAATTATACTTCTTTCAAAGTTTAATGTTTATAATAAACCAACGAAATATTCTACGATTGGTATCATATATCGATATTGGAGTACTCTAATATCGATTATAAATTAAATATTTATTATTTTATATACACATATATAAATATTTATTCTTTTTATAAAATTAATTATAAGTATGTAGAAATATATATATATATATATATATATATATATATATATATCTCAGATCAGGTTAGGTAATATCAGATATTAAGTTAATGAGAACAGGTAACATATCTCACTTTAATCAGTTGCCGAACAGCCCGAGAAGTGATATTAAAATTGGGAGACGTTTGCAATGAGTTCCTGACCTCAAATTTTATGAATTTTTCAACAAAAATCGCATTTTAATAATAATGACTAGTATAGTGAAATTAGTTTTCTACGAATTCGTCAATTTTTCGAAAAAATGACAATTTTCAAAAACACCTAATAGAGCACAGAGTTTGACATTAACGCTACGTTGCGGACGAAATTTTCACTACTGATCATTACTATTGAAGTATGATTTTTGTCGTAATGATTTAATTAAAATATTGAAATAACATACTTTATTTCAAATTTTAAAATTAATCGCAAATAACATTTAAACAATTTGTTTGAAATGAAATTAATAACGTAATTTAAAAAATTAATAATATAATTTATATATAGCGTGTTTTCGCTAATTTAAGTAAATCGGATGCAAAATGGCGCGGTTAGTTACGCAATATGGCGGTGTTAGGCTTTAGGTTATGTGATTAAAAAAACACATTTAACAGTAGTGCGTTCTTTTACTGTTTGCGCGGTCATTTACTGTTCAGACGTTATTAAGTATATTTCGTTTAGTTACTTTTTTATTATTTTCATTAATTATTTACGCGTTTTAGTTTATTCGGTTTAATTATATTTTATTAAATTAGATACGGAAAACGCATTTGACTTTTATACTCTATGCTAGGATAAGCACCGTTTATTAAACCGGTTAAAGGGTTGGGAGTTTATTGCTTTATTCCACAAGGAATATACGTTCAAATAACCGGTTTAATAACGAGTTCTTTTCAATAATTTAGTAAATTTGGAAACACGGTTGTTCCAAAAATTGAATTTTATGCATGCGATGACATTTCGAATGGATAATGTGGATTATATTGTCATAAGGTACGTTATTTTATAGTTTATTATCTTGTTTTTAATAATTCAGTTTTCTGATTTCATTTGGTTACATTAAAAGTTATTTAACACTATTTTTGCAACGCAAATCACATTTGTTTAACAACGATTAATGATGATAAATTTTCCCGACAAAATTTGAAATTTCTGTCGTTACCTCTGCACAATCTGTTTTTTACTCATTTCCTTTAAAAATGTTTCTTAAAAAAAAAAAAAAAAAGTCCTTTCTGACAAAATACATTTTTTTCACCAGTCCTTTTTATGCAAATTTGATTTGTATTACAAAAATTACGAATTTTGGTGTTACTTGAAAGACCTGACTAATATACTAAAAATCTGTTATGATTCATTTGGCACGATATGTTCGTACGGTTATATAGCAACGATTATTATATTAAACGGTGGAAATAATTAAAAATTGCGTTTTTATAAGAGTGAAAATTAGATTTTCAGAGTTTTAAATTTCAAAATTTTTAATTTTCTCTTGAGTTTCGTCGGCCATTTTTAAAACAGATTAGCTAAATTATAGTTTTCTTCTAGCTGTGTGTTAATTCCAAAAATAAAAGTGTATTTATAAAAAAAAATCAAGGTAATAAAAATAAAAATGTACACTGAAAAATAATCTTGCGTCATAAGAATATGATCAATTAATTTTTAACGTTATAGAATATAGGTTCTGTCTTTTACTCTTTAAATATTTTTGTTATTTGAATTATTTCATTTTTTTTTTCGTATTCACTATACTGTAATAATAATTTGTTATTGTAATTATCCTTATATATTGGCGATCTAGTTTAGCGTCTGGGGTTCTTTTACATTTAACGGCGATACTGGCATTAAAAATAATCCACAGATTTATAACCAGTAGACTTTTTTTTACTCTCTTAAATATATATATATATGTATATATATATACGTTTGCCGATGATACTGTAGTTCTTGCAGTTGATAACAATCAGATTGATGCCATAACAAAACTCCAACGTGCACTTCATCGAATTAGCTATTGGGCAACACGGAGGGGTATCCTATCCGCGAAATTCCAATTTCCAATACCGTCCCGATTTCCGTACTATTTATTTTTTATTTTTTTGACATATATGTATATATATATATATATATATATATATATATATATATATATATATATATATATATATATAATGTAAATCTTCATATGCCGTTTGTAACTACCAGGATTATTACAGCATAAGGAGACATGTGTCTGGTTTATATGTATGCTAGGAGTCCGCTTTCTCTCACAATAGTCAGAATTTTACCTATTGATTGAGGGTTGTTTGAGGGGATTTTATGTATATCGGGCCCTGTATTTTGTATTTTAACCTGTGTGGTGTGAGTGCTTGGCAGTTGTAGATTAAGTGTGTGACTGTTGGTTCTGTTAAATGTCCGCATAAGAGGCAGTTTTTTGGTGGAGGGCTTTTGGTATACAGATAATTGTGTGATACGGCTGTATGACCTACACGTAGACGGTTTAGGGTAATTCTTTTCTGCTTGTGCCATCTGGAGGCCACCTGGGTTCTATGGTTGATTTTATGCTTCTCAGGAAGGTTGTTTGCGAGGTCCAGTCGGTCCTGTTTACTGTTGTTCATGAGTACGTGTGCTAATATTGGTGGAGGTGATGAGTACTCTGGTACTCTCGAAAGTACCATAGACCGAGTTTCAAGGTCACTTTATCACTACCGTGCATCCCAATGTGACTTGAAATCCACAGAAAGCGGATTTCCCATCCTTCCTTATGTAGTGCATGTAGATTGTGTTGGATTTCTAATATTATGATATTATTATTGTCTTGACGGCATATTAGTTGTAGAGAGGAGAGGAAGCCTGTTATAACCAATGCTTTTCGATGTGAAAATACAGCTGATCTGATGTACTGAATACAGTACATAATTCCGTACAACTGTACATCCAAAGAAGTTCAGACATCGCTTAGTCGGATTGAGTGTAGTGTGTTATCAATTTGGTAAGAGCAAGCTGCTGGTGAATTGTCACCGCCTGCTGTAGATTTTGCTCCCTCTGTGTATGCGTGTGTGTAGTCATTGTATTTTTGAAGAGCGCTTAATACCATTTCTTTTATATTTGTAGGGTGTGTAGTTTTATTGTGCTGTGTGAAAGATAAATCTATTTTTGTCCAAGGAGGTATCATTATATTGTAGTTTAAGGTTCATTTTGGAATGAAGCTTATGTGATATATTGATGGTATGCTAAGTGAGCTTTGGTATAGGGTCATTTGAAAAATGAGGGTTATGGTGTATGCAAATGTTTTATTATAGCAAAGCAGACGGCTTAAATAGAGGTAAGTATGGTATTTTCTGTAGTATATAAGTGGAAAGGATCCTGCTAATCCACACAAGCTTTTTTTGATGGTGATGAGGGATGTACTGCAATGATGAGAAGGGATTTTTATTGGGTTTTAATATTGCTGAATTCAAGCTTTTGGGAATGATGCTGGATCTCCATATTTGGTTGTATATATATTTAAAAGGAATAGTTTTGCACTTGGTGGAAGGTATTTTAATATGTAAGGATGTACTGAGTCAGGACCGGGTGCAGTGTTTGGTGTATGTAGATCGGGCTGAAAGTTTATGAGATGTTAAAGTCAGAGTTGTATGGTGAAGCAGGATCTTGCGGGAAATATATTTGCTCTTTTTCAGCCGCTGATTTATCAAGAAAAGCGGCCGAATATCTGAGGGATGAAGATTGGCTTGCAAAGTGTTGGGCAACGGAATTGGCTACATCATTTGGATCGAAAATAGTTTTTCCACCTATCTTTAATGACGTATGAGTGGGCATGGAACTTACACACTTAAGTGTTTTAATATTTTTGACCACATATAATTGATGCTGACTCTGGAATAGAACAAACAAAATTGTGCTCGGATTCACATTTTTTTGTTTCGACGAGATTACGAGCTATAGTGCGTAATTTTTTGAAATGAATTTGGTCGATGATTGACTGTGAGTGTTTATTATATTTCCTAAGTGCGCGTTTGCGTTGTTGGATTGTTACAGCAATCTCATTGTACCACCATGGGACCCTTCTTGGATGTATGTTTGAAGCTGATTCGGGTATAGTTGTGTCAGCAGCTTTAAAGATTGTCCCAAGGAATATGTTCAGATTTTCTTTAACCGAATAATCGACAGTCTTTATTTATTTTATTTATTATTCGAATCCTTATAACGTTATCTACGCGTTAAATTGACGAGGATCGAGTAGATTAAATTTTATTTCATAGGTATCATTTAAATTTATATCGCGACTAGTAATTTACTTTTGGTGCATGGTTTACTTCCGCCTACACGAAAAAAGAGTTTGTTCTATAAGTTGAATGCGAAGCATTTGCTTATTTCGTCATATATAATAAGAAATATGCTTATTGAATATTCGCGATATTTATCTTTATCTCAGAACAGCTACACGAGATGGTCGAACAGTACGAGTAAAGGTGTTTATAACGAAACTGCGACTTAGAACATTCATCCAGTTATGTACGTGCCTTGTTTAAATAATGAGCAGAATTAAACGAGTATAACTGTTGAAAACACTAAACGAACTATTAACAAACGAAAGGAGACGAATGAGAAAATTAATGAGGAAAATGTTATTTGAATAATTCCGTGAAAATTGAAATTATCCACACCTAATACGTACATCTAGTGGATTCTTATCGATTGCGCGCTATGTTTAATGTTGGAAATTTCAATTATCATTTCTCGTTGAAATAAATATAACAATAAAATATTTCGTATTTTTATATGTAACAATAACCGAGAATCACTTTCATTTTTAAAAAACAAAAAATATATATGTGATATATGTAAACGTTATTTTATGATATCGTATTTTTCAAATTTAGTGTTAATTTATTCATTTCCATGATCGATTCGTTTCGAATAGGCCTTTCTGAAAATAAATGCGACTTATATATTTCGCGCACCGCTTACGAAGACGTTACAATCTTCCACTAATACTTATCAATAAGAAATATAAGGCTATAAATTGAGCGACTGAAAATTTATTAAATTAACGTTTAGTATATATATATATATATATATATATATATATATATATATATACATACATACATACATATATATATATATAAAAGTAAGATTTAGTCCGAAAACAAATAAAGTTATATTTCAACACGGTTGATACAGATAATGATAACGGATGCCAACTACGTATTAAATTCATTTTTTTTTTATTTATTTCATTTGAAGAAAAAAAATCAAGGAGGTGTATTTCCGTGCACCTAAAATAATTATATAACATTTTATATATATATAATGTATACTATATATATATATATTTAATATGTATATATATTTATTTTATATATATATATATATATTTAATATATATATTTATTTAATTGTATGTATATAAAATACATAATATATAAAATATATAATATATAAAATAGAGAAAGAGAAGATAATAGTAATTCAATTTTCTTAGATTCTCTTTAACGGGTAGATGTCTTTAAATTCGCATATATGTTTCATCTTGTTTTTTTTCTTCAGTATTATTTCTTTTTTTATTTTTATTTATTTATTTTGCTGTAAATATTTTGAATTGGCTAATCACTTCTCACTGATCCTTTGTTATTCCAGTTGCTTTCTCACTGATGAGATGGTATTTTTTTTCCGCTTCTCTATACGGAATTTTTGCCATTTTGCCAACTTTCCTATCCGCGGGAAAGTATCAACATATAACAAAGACCGGATTGTCGTAAATAATAACAACCATAACGGACTTTGGTATATTTTGCGAATGCAATGCGCTTTTTTGTCTTAAGCACCGTTGATTTTATATACACACGTATATATATATATATATATATAGTGCATACAATCTTCCTCAATCTGACGTTTGGATTCATATAACTTAGGTATGGACCAAGAAAGAGAAATATGAAAAATGAAGATGGTTTTTTTTTTTTTTACGAGTAATGAATTGAGGAGTAGAAAGAAACGACGGTTGTGTATATTTCGATGAGATCTTACGGCGAATTGCCTAGTGCGGGACAGAGAAAAGAATGTGGAATAGCATCGAAAACAATCGAATTTCTTAATTGGCTTTCAGAAAATATTTATCCCGCGTATAGCTGGTCTCTGCTTCTATGTTTTGATATTCTCTGTTATTATAGCCATCTCTAAATTTTATATATATATATATATATGTGTGTATGTTAGTTTATATATATATATATATATATATATATATATATATATATCGCGTGCAAGTTATATGTATATTGCTAGTTTGAGAGAAAAATATTCACTAAAAACAAAATGAAAATAATGAATTCATTTTTTTGAAAATTATTTCAAGATCGTTTGATATATCCCTCTCACTCTGTCTCTTTCTATTCATAATGAAATAGCGAATAAATGTAAATTTTTTAAATGTAAATAAAGTTTTCGAGTTTTATAGACTGGCTCCTCTTTATTTTTATTATAATCACATTTTATCTCCGTATATTCGTAGAGTATCGTTAATATTCGCGCACAAATTTATTCGATTATTCTGAATGTAGTAGCCGAAATGATGACCGTGTGTGTATATAAAGGCACATCATATTTTTCAGCGGAATGATCGAAAGTATTAGGTCAATTAATTTCTTAATAATGTCTACCTATAATAAAGTATGAGTTCGATTTACAACGCAGCATCAGTTGCGCATTATTCGTAGCGAGTTATATTAAAATCTAGTTTCGGTTAATATATTTTAAATTAAATTAAAAATATGGACAATAAATTTTTAAAAAAATTCGATAAACTATGCGAAGACGTGTTAAGTATTAAAAGTGTATGTACAGAGACCAACCAGAAAATAGATTATATAAATATTGAAATATCCAAGTTGAAAAAAGGAAAATGATATTCTAAAGAAGGAGATAAATAGCCTTACGGAGCGGAAAGAGGAGATACAGACATGGATGTGTTACAACAATATTCGAGGATACGTAATACAATTATTAGCGGTATGCCGATATAAAAAGGCGAAAATACAAAGCGGAATGTATGGCTGTTCGTTGACCCACCAAGGCCATAATTCCGCTGAATCAGCATTTCAGCAGGAGCTGGGTCACCGCCGTTATATATATATATATATATATATATATATATATATATATATATATATATATATATATATATATAATAAAGAAGCACATGATCGTCCTTCTTTCAGACGTGTATATGTAACGCATATTTTCCGTAAGTTTTTTTTGGTTTCTATTTTTACTTATATTTCTATTAGTATAACATAAAATGTTTAAAATCGTGAATAATTTTTATTTTGCTTGTATCAGATATTTCAATTATTACTTTAATAACGCCGTGATAGATACAAACATTAAATAAAGTTGGGCTTTATACGTTTATTATATTTTATGCATATAAATGAGGATTCTTGTATTTATATGTATATATATATATATATATATATATATATATATATATATATATATATATATATATCGGACATCTTGGACATCTCGGTAATAATCGATTTGTATAAAGTTTTTTACATACATATAATGTATTGATTAATTTAAAATAACCTACATAGAAATAACGAACTTCCGAAATTTGGGCCCTGACTCCGAACAGCCCCCCGATTGTTATTCGAACGAATATTGCGAGCTTACAAATTTGCTTTTTACTGCAAATACGTTGGTAACTATAATTAAAATACTAGATCTGGAGCACCGTTTTAATTTAAGGTATCGAATGTTCCAGAAATATTTTCTAATCTATTAAAAAATTATTATCAGGAAAAAATCCAATCAAAAAATTCTCGTATTCATTTTTAAGTGCATAATTTTTTCTAATAATTTGTATCCAGCGTTACAAAATTAAAAGAAAAAATAAATTAAAGTTGACACAATGCATTATTTTTGTAATAACTAATAAACGTATGGTAATATGGGCAATTTTTTTCTATGCGCTTCGTACGTCTTTAACCCTACTTTATATTAATATAAGAGTATATTTTAAGACACGAGGTTATGCCGTGTCTAAAAAATGTGTGCACAAATCTGAAATGACGAATAAAATCGCGACAAATTGCCTACAATTCTCAATTTGAAATTAATCTTTGCGTTTAATTTTTTCGGTGTAAATCAAACTGTAAGTGTTTTCGAAACGTTACGTGAAAAAAATACGAACATGGCAAAAAAAGATCATAGACGTATGGATATCAACCATGAAAGTTTAAAAGTGTATTGATTAATGCACTTTTCTTATCAGTACTGCATTTATGCAGCATACATGAAACATTTGAAACTTATAAAGACCAAGGATTCTTGTATGTTGATAATAATCATAAAATTAATATCGTGACATGTTATAAGACAGTTCTCCCGGATCCGACCGTAGGAATATTCGCGGACGGTACTTTTAAATATAAGCCAAAATATTTTCACCAATTGTATATTATTCATGGCTGTAAAATCATTTATATATTCCGTTAGTTTATTGTTTCCTAACCGGAAAAAGTCAAGGAAGGAACGTACACTCCCATGTGGACGTTCCTGTCCCAAATTGAATTGTCGATGAATTTAAACATTTGAATGCGGCGAATTATTATGTTCAATTCTGAATTCACGAATATGATTCGAGTTTTGCGATAATATTGTATGTTGTTCGTTCATGTTATAAACAGGCTAGTTTATAACAGGCGGCAGGTTGTATACATTTATAATATATCGTATTACGCTGATACATTTGTTTTGTTTTATACGAGCAATTGATTATTATTAATAATAATATTGTATTGCGTCATATTACCTATTTCGTTTTACACAGACATTCGTTCTGAGTAATAGAGGTGGGAAGTTTGGAAATCGACAACTTTGACGGGATTTTGAAGAAAGCTGTATGATCTTTTAAACGGTCCTCCGGTCTTCTAATATACGTGTAACTATATAAAAGCTATCGTATGAAGCGAAAAAAACCGGGAAAAAAATTCCTAAACCCGACCGAAGGTTTTAATGGCAATACGACTTTAGCAAAATCGGTTTTCCCGCTATAGTTTGGTTAGGCTTAGAGAAATGAAAAAATTGTTATTACCTTTTTTTTTTTTTTTTTTTCCCCTTTTTTATTGCCAATTTGTACCTAGCTTAATAAAGCTATCAACAAATGTTTGAAAAGAGGCTCGTGTATGGGGAGCACACCCATTGGTGTGTTCTACCCTATTTGTTTACACTATCTTGAATTTTGATCCTCTTGAGACGTCTTGTCACTGGTTTGTTCGGGATCGCTGCCGCTAGCTGATTGGGGTGTCCATACAGACGCATCATGTGATTTTGAGTTCGTCTATTAATGACCTCGTCAATGGTATGAATCCCTAAATCTCGATGGATCAGTTCATTGGTAACGTACCAAGGCATACGGTATATCAATCTGAGGGCTTTGTTCGGGAACCGTTGGATGATCATCCGATTCGATGGTTTCGCGCATCCCCACAGCGGTGCAGCGTAGGTCCATATTGGTTTCAGCATGGTATTATATATTAACAGCTTGTTTCGTAGTGACAGCTGCGACTGATATCCTATAAGCCAGTATAGGTTTCTCAGCTTTAAATCCAATTCCTTCCTCTTCTTCTGTATATGAATCTTCCAATTTAGAGTGGAATCCAAATGTACACCAAGGTATTTCGTCCCTTCGCTTCTCGGTACCAGTATATTATTTAACATTAATTGTTTATTATGAACCTTTCTATTGGAGAATGAGACGTGTGTACATTTTTCAGGATTTATTTGGAGGTCCCACTTTTGTGTCCATTTAAGTTTATTACCTAATTCGATCGTCATAGGAAAAAATATTAAATAAAGTCGTAGTTGGAATTCGAAAAAAATGTTGGGACACTTTTTGGCGTGACCTTCTTGAATTTCCAGTTTCGAAAACTTTTTATGGAACCGATATACGAGATATTAAAATGACGAGTTCCAAATAGAAAACCGGTTTTTATTACGACCGATAGGTCCCGAGCTACGAATTCTTGCCACCTTTAGCAAAGCGTAGAGTGCGGAGTGTTCATTTTTAAAAAATTCCGACTCCTGAAATAGTTATAAAAACAGTTTGTTCACAGCCCATCCATTTAAGTTTATGGGAAACACGCTTCTATTTCAGTCAGAATATTAAAAATTGTTTGTTTGAGCTAATCACATGAAAATACCAGTACATATGTACTTTCGCCTTTAGGTACATGGATATATATACATATACGTAATACATACATGTAATATGGGTGTGTGGGTGTATGTGCTTTTTATGCACATGCACACATCCATATTACAAATACATATTACATATATGTATATATACATTTAATATGGGTGTTTTGTGTGCATGCGCATATACGTATATATATGGGTGTGTGTGTATTATATATATATATATACACATAACCATAGAAAATATTATTTTTTTCGGGCTGTAAAATAATTATTTTCCTCATAGATGTTTATTATTATTATTATCGCAAGATGTTTATTATGATTATCTGAAAAATGACGGTGGGATAGTACCTGAGGGAATGCTGACTTGACGGAATTATGGGCTATGTGGCGCCTGGGCTTACTTTGTCCTGCAACGGGATAAGCAGCCGAACTCTCTTTGCCCAGTAACGCTAGGTCCGCGATGGCAAGTACGACCATTCCCCTCATCCCACATCTGTAAGCATCAATTAAAAGGTAAGAAGGTTTGTAATGTTAATATTGATGATATTAACGGGATTAAAGTTAAAAATAGAATGGTTAATACTATTAAAGTTAAAAATAGAATGGTTAATACTATTAAAGTTAAAAATAGAATGGTAAGGTTAGGTGAAAAATTGATTAAAAAAAGGGCAGAGGTTAATAAGAAAGTTTTAAATGTTGCCAGTTTAAATATTAGTTCGTTAAGAAGCATCGGAGAATGCTTTTAAAGAATCAAAAATAGATTTATTAGGTTTGTCAGAAATAAGGAGAAATGGTAACAACATGGTAGTAACAAAGGAGAATAATCTACTCTGTTATATAGGTAATGATCAAGGACAGAAAGGAGTAGGATTTATTATAAAACGAGACTGGAAAGATAAGTTGATCGAATTTAGGTGAATCTCAGATAGATTAGCGGTAGCAAAATTTTGTACGAATGAAGGAAACAAAAGTAATCAGTATCTAACTTTAGTTCAAATCTATGCCTCAACGGAAAATTTCGAAATTAAAGAATGCGACGAATTTTATCAATATATCGCAAATATTTTAAAAAACGTGAAGGTTAATCCAAAACATCCCTTGATAATAATGTGTGATTTTAATAGTCAGATTGTCCAGAGAAGAAACGAGGAAAATAAGATATTAGGGCCTTATAATTACGGTACGAGAAATGAAAGAGGGTGGAAACTTATTGATTTCCGCATGGAACACGAATTAAAGGTAATAAATAATTTATTTAAAAAAAGGATAGGAAGAAGATGGACATGGGTTTCACGAAATCAACAATAGAAAAATCAAATTGATTATACGCTAACTACAGCGAGAGAAAGTAAAATAATAGATTTTAACGTAATGAAAAATTTTAAATTTTATTCCGACCATAAACCAGTTATGTGTAAAATAGCTCTCTTTATAACGGGCGTTTCCGGATATCGAAAAAAACAATTGTTAAAAGTATAAATAAAGACAATAGTAGTGATTATGAGGCAGAACTAAACAAAATTTTAAAAAATACCAACAATCAAAATATAGAAAATTCAGAACTATTATATAGGAAAATAAAAAACTAGCATAAAGGAAGCGACAGAAAATAAAATAAAGTCACAAAGAAAGAAGCAACTTTGACAGAAATTCCAGTACATATAAAACAGTTAATAGACAAGAGAGAGTTGTAAAATTAATTACACATATTTTTTCGGTAGAAAAGTGTATATTCTTAGTGATGCCCCACTTTTCTATTTCTGTTATAATCTTTTGTAATTTTTCTTCTATTTGTGAAATACTATTTCCTCGTAAATAAATTGCCAGATCATCCGCAAATATTGAGTAGTTAACAGGGTATTTGATTAAGTGTTGTAGATCATTTAGTGCTAGTATAAATAGTAGGGGACTTAAAACGGATCCTTGTGGCACACCTGACATTTGGTTTCTTTCAGTTGAAAGCGAGTTACCTACTCGAACTTTAAATTTTCTGTTTTGAAGGAATGCTATGAGAAATTTTGGTAGGTTGCCTCTAAAACCCATTTCATATAGTGTATTTATAATCGATTCTTTGGATATATAGTCGAATGCTTTTTCTATATCGAAAAACACGCATACAGTATATTGTCGCATTGTAAAACCATCTAGAATTTCTTGTTGTAGTCTTAATATATTGTCAATAGTCGACCGTCCTTTTCTGAAGCCACTTTGATGTTTGTCCAACCAGTACTTATTTTCTATAGTCCACATCATCCTTCTTGCAATTATCTTTTCTAAAAGTTTGCACAATACGCATGTCAATGAAATAGGACGATAACTAATTGCTTCATATTTATATTTGCCGGGACTTTAATATCGGCACAATAGTTGCCTCGTTCCATTTTTTAGGAATTTTGTGTAGTTTCCAAATTTGATTGAACATATACAGGATACATTTAGTATTTTCTTCTGTTAAATTTTTTAGCATCTCCGAATGGATATAATCTGGACCAGCAGCAGATCTTTTTTGTTCTTTTATCACATTGTTTAATTCGTTTTGAGTGATATCTTGATTATATTCTTCATTATTTGATGAGTCAAAGTCTGAATTGCTTCTAGTGATATGGGTACTGAGATGTTTATACAAAGTAGATATTTTGTAATAGTGTTCTGCCATGACCTCCGCTATGTCTTTACTCTCATATTGTAGTTTTCCGTCCGAATCAGTTATCCCCGCGATGGTATTATCATTTTTCTTATTTAGAATTTTCCTAATTTGATTCCATGCTTTTGTAATAGCGGTTTTTGAGTTTATTTCTGAAATAAAGTCTCGCCAACACTTTTTTTTACATTCGTTGATAGTTCTTCTTGCAGAGGATCTTGCTTTTTTAAATTTTACACGGTTCTCATTAGTTGGTATATCTATTAAATAATTTATTTTTATTTTTAATAGCAGTCATACATTCATGAGTCCACCAGGGAATTCTTTTCTTCCGTAACTGTGGTTTTATTCTAGGTATATGTATTTTAGCTGAGTGCAAAATATTATTTACAATTACTTCATTTCATCTGGATCGGTTAAGTTTAGTATATATTTAAAGTCTATTAAGTTTTTAAAGCCTTCCCAGTTTGCTTTATCTATAATCCAGTTTTTATACCGTTCTCTGAATTGTTGATGATCTGTTAATATATTTATGATCTGAGGGAAGTGATCACTGCTGTATAATTTCTTGCACACTCGCCAGTACAACATATGGCTGATAGTTGAACTACAGATGGTTAGATCTATGGCTGACGTAGTACCGTTATAGAAAATCGTGTTGGTTCGCCTGTATTCATAATACTGATAGTAGGATCATTTAGAAATTTTTCTATTACTTGTCCTTTATTATCTGTATTTGCTGAGCCCCATATTATGTTATGGCTGTTAAAGTCGCCTGTTAATATATATGGCCGTGGAAGTTGCTTACGTTAATGATTGTAATTCTTTTAGGCATACTTGATCTTCTTTATGTAAATAGATCGTGCATACCGTAATTGGTGTATCTAGAAATAATTTTACCGCGGTTATTTGATAGGCTGAATCTGTATGTCCTGTTTCTTAATACTATTGTGGGTAGCAATTAGGACTCCACCTTTGGAGTTACCACTCGTTAATAAATCACTTCGAGTGATATTATAACATTTTAATTTTAATTTGTAATTAGGATTTAATTTTGTTTCTTGTAGGCATATTATGGTGGGTTCTAAGTCTTGAATAAGTAATTGTAAGAACGGTAGTTTGGATATGACGCTGTTTATATTCCATGATATGATATTTATCATAATTTATGAATGATATTTATTTATGGCTCTTCTACTAGCTCTGACACGCTATCCATACTATCATCCTCGGACTCGATTTTTGTTATATTTTTTAATATGATTTCTGATTCTAATTTTTTCAGGTAGCAGGTAAGAGATCGTTTTGTATCTTTACTTAGAAGAGGTTTGATTTCTTCTACCATATATATATAATTCCTTGTAAATCGTCTGTATGTTTTCTTGTGAATTCTATTTTGTCTTTATGTCCTTTTAAATTTAGCAGCAATTTTATAAAATCATCCGTAGGAATAGGGCAGCTATCAGGATGAGCTACTATAAATGCATCTAACTGTGTGTGTGTATTTTTTCGATTTCATCCTTATTTAGGTTTAATTGTGTAGTATTTTCTTCCATTTTTGGCCTTTTTATTTTTTTACATTTTTTATCTACACTGTCGTCTAATTCATTTACGACTGTTTCGTGATCTTTTAAAGCATCTACGGGATTTGATTCTGTGATGGTATCTTGCTGAATTTGGATCTTTCCATCCGGTTTAGTATTTGAATTTTCTGATTCAGTGTATGATTCTTTGATGGGAGGGGCTGATCGTTTTAGCTGTTCTCTGTCTGTGGTTACTTCATGTAACATATTATTTTCGTTAGAAGTATTTGGTTCTTCGCATTTGGTCTCTATTGGGCATTTTTTTGCATAATGTCCAATATTTTTGCATTTAAAGCAAACCAGGTTTTTATCTGTGGTTAAAAATATTCTGTAGTTGTTTAAATGTGTATATGTACGCGTTTTTAATTTGCTTATATACGTTTTTACATGTTTTATGTTCACCGGGTGTAGTATTCAAATAAGTTTTCTATGTCGATTTTTAACCGTTATTGAGATAATTTATCATTAAAGCTTCTATCCGGTACTCGCGTATTTATACGCACAGCCGGTTTTCTTAAAATTAATTTTATTCTACTTATTTGAAATTTTACTCTAATAATTATTTGATTGTACTTTGTATATTTATATCATGCGATGGGTTTAAATAAATTGGATTAAATTATTACTAGTATTATTGTTATTATTATTATTACTAGTATTTTTATTATTATTGTGTTTTTTTTTTTATTATTTATTTAGAATATATCCCCTTTTCCCATTTCGGGTTTCCGCCGGTTTTACCCGTTGGCAGATACCCTTTATATTTCAATTAACATTATAATCTTCAAAATATAACAATTTCCACGTAGGTCCATTTAATATAAAGTATTACGTGTATGTATGCGGTAGTATATTATCGTTACTGTTCATTTTGTGTGTGATTATATATTATTGTGTTGAATGGCGATGTGTGTAATCTATGGGTTGTGTTCTTATAGTTAGGGTGTGTCTTGTGTCGTGTGGATGCTATATTTAAGTATTTCTACGGGACGAGCAACCAGCGGAGGGGTGTTCTCGTTTATTAACAAAATATATAATCACACTTATTAAATATATTCTAGTACTTATAGTAAATAAATACATTTTTCTCTTAAATCTAATTAAAATACATACTGAATTAATTGAATAAAAATAATTTATTTCTACCTTCCTGTATGTTATACTTACATCCAGCCTCAAACCAAGACACTCTATTCTATTTGTAATTTTCTTATATATATTTGTAAGACAGTAATTCTGCGGCTAAAGATGTCTACACGTCACTTTATTTCTTGTCGCTGTTATTTATTTTATTACTTACTCTACTTTTTTTTTTTTTTTTTTTTTTTTTTAAATTACAACTATGGGCCATCTAGCAATTGGTCTGGAATGCGAAGTAACGTGTTAGGGGTTAACACTCATCAGCGTCCCCCAATGAAAACAGATTTATCTCAAATCTAGGGTCATGGTACGTTTCAATCGTCGTAATTCGAGACTGTTATTGAGTAAGTTAATAGCCAAGTTGTTCGTATGGTTCTCTAGTCGTATGAAATGCCGTTTTGCATAACGTTTTATTTCGTCTCTAACGTACGGTATATTAAAATCTCAAAGTGTGGTTGGACACGTACCAAGGCGGAGAAACGATATGTCTAATAGGTTTGTTTTGAAACCACTGCACTCTATTTACCATATGTGTGTCCTTGGCACAACCCCATAATGCCAGGCCATACGTCCAGATAGGTTTGCGTTTATATTTTCTCTTAACCAAGCTTTTACTTCCTTTTTCTATTTCCCTAGTACTTTCTGTTCAATGATCTCTTGTATGGTATTTTATTATATATTATCGGTATAACGTATTCATTCTTCCTACATAGTATAGTTTATTAGTCCCTCTTTTTCACCGTTTTTCCTTGTATGTTTTCATCGTTCTATTTGCCTGCTCACTCTATAACCGTTTATTACTTTTTTTAAATGATTACAATATTCGATAATAAAACAACATTTTCGGAAGTAATGTATCGTTGTTTGTAGAAGATCCCTTATTGTACATATATCTTTCATGTTTCCTAACATTACACATTAACTTCAGACATGTTTTTTGTAGGTGATTTAATTTTACTAGTTTACTCGTATCTGCTAATCCCCGTATTCAAATGCCGTCTTCTATGCGCGTGATTGACATACTGCATTATGAATTACTCGTAACATATGGCAGGTAACATGTTGTTTCAGTTTATATATTACAAGTACCACGCATATCTTAATATCTTAACTAAATATCGAAAGTGATAATCCCATCCAAAAAAAAAGCATCCATATTCACAAATATTTATGCGTTATTACTCTTTCAACTTGTGGACATTTACATACCTCTTTTTCGTGTATACAGTTTCCACTGTGTATTATAATTATTGATTCTACTACTACACCTACCTTATGTATTCTTCTGATCCACATTAGTTTTGTTTTATTAGTCTTTATTTTTAATCCTTTAGCATGTACCCATTTATTTACTTCATTTATATCGCTTTAGAACAATTTTTTTGCCTGTTCCAAATCCCAATGTTGTATTATTAATGCTAAATTATCTGCAAATCCGAGAGCTACGCTATGTTGTAGTACTTCATATATTTCATTTGTACATATTATACTACTTTGTGGTACACCGACATTTAACATAGATTTTTCACTGTATATATTATTGATTTTTACTGTTATACCTGTTTGTAAGAAAACTGTGAAACCATTGTAAATATGTGTTTGTAATTCCTATATTTTCTAAATCTTCTAGTAATAGATCATGTCTAACTGTGTCAAAAGCTTTAGAAAAGTAAAGAGCACCAAACATTGCTGTTTGGTTCCTACAAAACCATTTACTGTGTCTACAAAAATCCGTTAAAAGTTATTCTTTTGATATCCATATTGATTTTGACTAATTAAATTGTCAAATAAATAATTACTCAGATTTTTTGCTATATTATTATTATTACTAGTATTATTATTATTATTATTATTACTAGTATTATGGTAGTCTCGAATAACGGTACAGAACGACATTGCTAAAATTTCTTTAATTAGCAAAATTCTCTGAAATTCATTTAGACGTTTTAACATTGGCATACGGAATGCATTATGTAGGCTTACACGTGTACTCTTCTTCGTAACGCATATCTGCTGTATTAAACAAAAATTCATATGTTTGCCATTTTATAACTAGCCAAGTAAATGATATCATAAAATATATATATATATATATATATATAATCACGTGTAGGGGGTATCTAATCATATAACCCCTTAAAACGATTATAGAATTAAGTTTCTCATTTTAGTTTGCTTGAGTCTTGATGACGGTTTAGAGTGTGCAAGTTTGGCTACCAACTGATTTGTGCGGTTTTGTAACTGCTTCAGATGTTTTTGTGCGAGCCTCTAGATAATCTCATCCACTGAATCGATTTTCAAATCCCGATGTATAACGTCGTTAGACACGTACCATGGCATACGGTATGTTAGTCGCAGAATCTTGTTCTGAAATCGCTGGATAATCAGTCTTGCGCTGCGTAGGACCCATACTGGACGTAATATTATTTTATATAATAACAGACGATTCTGCAACGATAGCTTAGAGTGATAACCTAATATAGCCAGTAAAGTTGTTTCATCCGGATGTTAAGTTCATTTCTTTTCTTTTATAAATGCCACCTCCATGTTACCGTTGATCTAGGTAAACTCCTATATATTTCACTTCATTGGTTCTTGGAATAGTTTTATTGTCGATTAGCGCCCGTTTGCTATGCGCTTTTCCTTTGGAGAACGTGATATGCTCTCTATTCAAAAGGTGTATATCCTTTAACGAGAATACCTTTATATTTTTTTCCGGTATGTTTACAGGAATATATTGATTTTTTTTTTTTTTTTTACCTTCATTACGTTCACGTTTAACTCAGTCAAGAACACGTTTGTTTGTGTGTGTGTGTGTGTGTGAATGAATGTTTATAATATTAAATAATACCTGGATATGTCGTAGACACAGCGATTTTATATTTTACGTTTATCTATCCATAGATGATATTCACATTTCGTAAAATATAATCCGTATATATCTCATCTGTAATTCTTACTACATTTCGTCGACTCATCTGATCCTAACGACATCAGACAGTAAATAATTATAATCGATAAAATCCAAAATATTACGATCTTGTATATATATGTATATGTGTGTGTTTATCGAATAGCATTTTCTGTTCAGGATATAAAAACTTTTTCTATATAAATAACGTCCTCATCGAGAATGTTATTGTGATTAGTGTACATTATTTACGAATGTCCATATTTTACGCGTAATAAAAACGAGAAGATATTCTTTCATGTGATTGTGATAATACTCGCGGGGAAAATTACGAAATTATTATGCAATCGTATATAATGTTATTACGTCATATACTTCGAACGTAATTACATCGTTCGAAATGTATACATATATATATATATATATATATATATATATATATATATATATACAAGTATTCAGGCAAAAAGTGGTACATGTCATATATAGGTACGTTAAAAAAAAAAAATCGTCTTAGAAATATATTTAAGAAATAATTATTTAAATCATAAACGGTTAGAAACGAATAAATCGAGTGAGAAATAATCACGAATATATCTGAACAACGCTTTCTATCCAATCGTGAATAATAATCAACAGGATAAATGAGCGGAGAAAGCAACGGCAAACCATCATCACATCATCATCAACCAGTGTTGGATTGCCCACAGCACGTCGTTTAGCCCGTTTGCTGTTCATCTCGTCGGATTGACTCGAATTATTTAGGCGACCGACGTCATCGGTTTTCGATTTCATGGGAATTTATTTAAACGTTTATTATTATTATTGGTTCCGTTAGCGTACCGTTGGTTTGTATTTTGCTTCTGTTAATTTAGTAATTTTTATTTGTTATATGGTGTTTTTTTTATATTGGAGCGCATATCGTAATTAATTTTTTTTTTTTTTTTTTTTTTTTAACTATTAATGGGGGGACTTCGTTAACTTTTGTTTGTTCTGAGTTACATTGTTTTGTTTTATTTTTGTTTTGTTCCGCCTTAATATTTTTGAAATTTTGCTATAGTTTTATCTTTATATATATTGACATTCCTGAGTGTAATATTAATGGTAACTTTCTGGATTAGATAAAGTCGTCTGGATGGCCCTACACGAAAACGGTGACAACGAAAATGGGGTCAGGCGCCTCCAAGGCCAAAATTCCGACGAATCAGCATTTCCGAACCTGCTAAGGTCACCGCCGTTTTTCAGATACTCATAATAAACATCTTGCCATAATAATCATAAAAATATTGCAATAATCATAATAACCATCTTCGAATAATAATAACAAACATCTATGAGGAAAATAATTCTTAAAAATGATAACAAGAGAGAGGAAAGTAATTATTTTACAGCCCCGAAAAAAATAATATTTTTCCAGGATATATATAATACATATACACACACGCATATATATATATATATATTACAAACGTATATGCACATGCACACACCCATATTACATGTATATATGCATATTGTAATATGGGCGTGTGTATGTGCAAATACGTGAATATATATACATACATATATATATATATATATATATATATATATATATATATATATATATATGCAAATACACGCATACATATTACACATAAGACGAAAGTACATATTTCCCAAAAATATAAATAATTATATAATAAAATGTGTCGTTCAAAATTGTTTTGTGCTTTTCTCTAACAAGCTAAATAACGTTAAGAATATATGTGGGATCCGAGAATACATTTTTAAACAATTCTGATTCTTAAAATCGTCATTTATATAAAAGATTTATCGTATAAAGCGAAAAAACCGCATAAAAAATTTCAAACCGAACCCAAAAATATCAATAGTCACTAGACACACACCTCGCAATTTTTTTCAAATTCTACTTTTTTCACAATAATTCGCGATCGATTCGAAATCGAGGAAAAGTGTTTATACAAAAGTTAAGCGGCATTGAAATACGCGTTATAACGTTACAGTCTTATTTTGAAACAAAATACTCATCGATAAAATGGGGGTTAAAGAGTTTAGCGGTTTTGGATCGTTTTTAAGGGTCGTATGATAGATAGGCGGTTCAGGTTTACGTTAGACGAAAGTAGACGTCGAGGTCTATTATTAATGTAATAACGTACATTTTATCTAGATTAACTGGTAGCGAGAAATCGCGAACTTAAAATTTCATTTTCGATTTTTAAAAATTCTGTGAACGATTTTTGGTCGGCCGATTTTACAATGCATTTAGCATGGGCAATGTTAATTATATACCTATATATCGTTATATACGCAATGCTTTTAGCATAGGCAATATTAATTATATATCCATATATCGTTACATACATGTATATATCTGGCAGGGATAACTCCATCAAAAATGGTCGGATTTTGTCAAACCTTTTTTTGTTTTATTCGTAATCATCAATATATACATTTTATATATATACATTTTATATATATATATATATATATATATATATATATGTGGGTACGCCATTATCATGTGGTAGCCCTAAAAAATTTGATCGATCTTTTTTATTATATCTTTATATATATAACTCTTCTGTGCGTGTGTATGTAATCGAACTCCTTCCAAACGGCTGGACTGTTTTTAATGAAATTTTTTGTTTGTCTTCAGGTGGATTCAAGTATGATTTAGATTTACAATTCAGTCTAATTTAAATTGTTTATTCCTATGAATTTTTAAAAATTGCCGACTTGCCACCTTTGGCAGGGCATAGCGCACGACGTAAATATTTTTAAACGATTCCGCCTCTTAAAATAGCAATTTCTATATAAGAACTATCGTATTTAGGCAAAAAACCGTAAAAACAAAATACAAACAACCTAAAATTTCTATAAATGGGAGGGGACACCTTGCGATTTTTTCAGCAATAAATCGCGAACGATAAATGGGGGAAAATAGTTTAAACGAATGTTATGTAGCATTGATGTAACCGTCTAACGATAGTATAATCGTATTTTTACACCAAATACCCACCGAGAAAATTGGTGTTAAATGGTTTAGAAGTTTTGGGTCATTTTTAAGGACACTATGATAGATAGTAGGTTCGAATGAACGTTAGACGAAAGCAGACGTGGAGATCTATCACTTACGTAATAACATAAATTTTACCTAAATTAACCGGTAACGAGTTTAAATTTGATTTTCGATTTTTAAAAATTTTTGGACCGATTTTTGATAGGCAAATTCTTCGCTGCTTTTAGGAAGGTGTTAGGCGTTAGGTAATATATATATGTATGTATATAAAATACGATTTAGACTCCCTTATACGGCGAACTTCTTATCGCCCAAGAATCAATAAATGTATTAACTTATTAGCTGAATTAAATATACTTTTTTATTAAGTTTAATAAATCAACAAAAATTAAAATGTATCGCCATATCGTTTAAGTTTCTTTACAAATTTTTTTTTACATTTTTTGTGTAATTCCTAATTCTCCACCAGTATTTTTTATTTAATTCAGCTAATAATTTAATACATTTCTTGATTCTGGGGCAATACAAAGTTCGCCGTGTCAGCTAGTATATATATATATATATATAATTATTACTCAACCAGACAGTAACAATGAGCGCGCTAGTTGTCGTTTGTAATGGTAAAGTGTACAACACGCGCGGCAACGTAGTGTTAATAATGCGCACGCGTTCAATTAATAAGGTAAGAACGTTTTAAAGGGGTTGTATGCCTGCCGTGTATTGGACGAAGGCAGTAGTACAGCTGTATATATATATATATATATATATATATATATAACAGCTTTGTAGAATCGGCCGACCAAAAATCGGTCGAAAAATTTTTCAAAATCGAAAATCAAATTTTAAACTCGCGATTTCCCTTTACACGTTAATTTTGCTAAC
Source organism: Coronaproctus castanopsis (assembly GCA_032883995.1). Taxonomy (NCBI): domain Eukaryota; kingdom Metazoa; phylum Arthropoda; class Insecta; order Hemiptera; family Monophlebidae; genus Coronaproctus; species Coronaproctus castanopsis. Next base: position 61,729,502 of record CM065054.1, read on the forward strand.
ATTTACGTTATAAAATAAATGATAGATCCCCACGTTTACTTTCGTCTAACGTCAACCCGAACCCCCTATCTATTATTGTAGCTTTAAAAATGCCCCAAAACCCCAAAATCATTTAACCCCAATTTTATCCAAGAATATTTACTATAATAATACGGGAATACAACAGTTAGACGCATATTTCAATGCCGACTAACTTTTGTTTAAACGATTTTTCCTAATTTTGAATCGTTCGCGAATGATTGCGAAAAAAGCGAGTTTTTAAAAAATCGAAAGGGTTGTCCCTTTTGAAATTCTCAGGTTTAGTTTGAAATTTTTTTTCGCGGTTTTTTCGTTTTATACGAAAGATCTTATATAGAAATGATTATTTCAAGAGTCAGAATTGTTTAAAAATGTATACGTCGCACTCTATGGCCTGCCAAAGATAGCACGTCGGCAATCTAAAAATTCGTAGCTCGAGACCTATCGATCGTAATGAAAAACGGTTTTCTATTTCGAACTCGTCATTTTAATATCTCGTATATCAGTTCTTTAGAAATTTTTCGAAACTGGAAATTCAAGGTCACCCCCAAAAGTGCGCCAACATTTTTCCGATTTCCGACTACAACTTTATTTAATAGTTTTTCCTATGACGATCGAATTAGGTAATAACAATGTTTTTCGAATCTCTAAGCCTGACCAAAGCGGGAAAACCGATTTTTCTAAAGTCGTATTACCATTAAAACCTTTGTCGGATTTAGGATTTTTTTTCCTTGAATCTACAATGTTTTACACTGACGCATCCCTATTTGCCGGCTTCTCAGTTATCAGAGACGGAGCAATCACCATTCAATATTCCTGCCGCAGACATTCTCCGTCATTTCATCAGAATTATACGCGATTTATCTTGCTACGGGATCTTATGAGTTCCGATGTTGATAAACCTTCGATTATATGTTCTGACTCTCTTGTAGCACTCTGCACTCTCTGCGACGTTTTCGATCATGATCAGCAACCTATAGCCAAGAAAAAACTGGTACTGGCGAGGTCGAGTCAGAAAGTGACATTTGTCTTTCATACGTATATATATAATGCAAATTTTTCGTAATTTTTTTTTGTTTCTATTTTTACTTATATTTCTATTAGTATAACATAAAATGTTTAAAAACGTTAATCATTTTTATTTTGATATTTAAATTATTACCTTAATAACCCCGTGATAAATACAAATACATTAAATAAATTATTGTATATATATATATATATATATATATATATATATATATATATATATATATATATATATATATATATTTCGCAATAGATTTGGATAAAAAATTTTACATACATGTAATGCATTGATTAATTTAAAATAACCTATATAGAAATAGCGAACTTTGAAAATTTGTGCCGTGACTCCGAACAACCCGATTGTTATTCCAACGAATATTGCAATCTTACAAATTTCCTCTTTACTGCAAATATGCTGGAAAATATAATTGAAATATTAAATCTCGAGCGCCGTTTTAATTTAAGGCATCGGATGTTCCAAGAATATTTTCTAATCTATTTAAAAATTATTATCAGGAAAAAATCCAATCAAAAAATTCCCAAATTCATTTTTAAGTACATCATTTCTTCTAATAATTATAATTTATATCCAGTGTACAAAATTAAAAGAAAAAATAAATTAAAGTTGACACAATGCATTATTTTCGTAATAACTAATAAACGAATGGTAATATAGGATATTTTTCTCTATGCGCTGCGTACGTCTTTACCGCTAATTTATATTGATATAAGAGTATATTTTAAGACATGAGGTTATGCCGTGTCTAAAAAATGTGTTCACAAACCTGAAATTACGAATAAATTGCCTACAATTCTCAATTTGATATTAATAATTTAATTAATGTTTTTAACATTGAGAATAACATTGTTAGCATATGAGTATTTCCTTAATTCCTTTAAAATAATTTTTTTACTTACTTAAGTTGCTAAGTAAACTAATTAGGTAAATGTTGCAAATCTGAGAACTGTCATCCCCAAGTTTAGGAGGAGCAATAAATTTTGAGTTTTTCTAACAGTGCGTAAAATAACTGAATTTAAACATGCAGTTTAATATAGTCGTAAATTCTACGATAGCCTTTAATGGGAGCTCCTTAATTACTATAGGTGAAATTTCATCGTGTACTACCGAATGTTTAGCTTTAATTGATTTAATTGGAACATACATATCTTTCGGCGTAATAAAAATTGTTTTATCAACAGAAGTGACAGCTTTAATATATTGACTGACTGTTAATCGGACTTTAATGAATCGTAGAGCGGTGGAAGAGCAGTGCACGGTTTGTTATAATTTTTGTAAACCTTCCATATATTATTATTTTTCGTATTAAGCTTCGATAAAAACGAATTAAATTTATTGTAATGAATCAAATTGCAAATTGGAAATGCGACCTCATATCAACTGTAAGACCAATATGTTAATTTTGTTAGGACTACCCTGTTATTATATTATTATTATTATGCACTTAATTAAGCCAATATGTGAACAAGTTAGGAACGAAATAACATTGACGGCTTTTAAACCTGAAATTTTTTTTCTAATAAAAAATCAGTGATCCATTTAATATATGTATAATATTATTACCATCGGATATACTGTATCCAGGAATAGAAATGTGAATCGCAATAGTAAGGATAAGATAACCACCTACCGCAGTACAACAAAATTGATGTGTCAATAAGTCGTATTAATAATTCATTTAATTTAATTTTTTTATATATTACGAGGTCCAATTCGCATTTTGATCTCAACATTTGTGTATCGTTTTTGCTTCGTTTGTCTCGACTTGTGTCGTTAGTTTCGTTTGTGTGAAAAAAAAAATTATGAGGAAGTAAAGAATCTTCCATTTCCAACTTGGTTCCAAATATTTACTATAGTTTTCTAGATTTGCTTTGTTCTTAGTGTTTGTCTTTAGATGTACAGAAATTAACTTTATTCATTAAGTCAATTTTTAAAAATCGGCATTAATTTTTTTGTTTTGATTATGCTTCATTCATAATGATTTTTTTACCGTTTCCAATTTATTTCAATTCACAGATATTTATATAACCAGTTTAACAATTTTTGTGAGGAAACTAATAATAAATTTAAATAATTTGTAGTTACGATAACTTGAAGCGAAATTTTCAAATTATAATGACACAACAAAAAAACGCGTCTATTTTTATTTTTAATTCGATAAAATTTTAATCATAAATTAATATATTTTATTATAAATTGGCGGTAACGACTGGAACAACCATACACATTTGTTGATACATATAAATTGATGCTTTATCATTTATGTATATATATATTTATATATATATATATATATATATATATATATATATATATTTTTATATATATATATATATATATATATATATATATATATATATAATTATGTACGTATGTACACAAAGGGGGACAACTGGGATAAATTACCCCAGGTCACAGATGAAAGGGGTCTCACAAAAACATTAAAAGTTAAAATTCGTTTTTAGTGAGGAACCCAAATGTAAATACATTTTTTAAAAATATTTTTGAAATATAATGTAAAAGGGTATCAAATAACAGTTTAGCCTATCCAGACTTAAGTTTATGGAAAAGACGCGTCTATGTCAGTCAGAATATTAAAAATAGTTTGTATTATCCTAATTACAAGAAATACCAGTACAATTTTGAACGACACCTCTTATTAAATTTAGGAAATATGTACTTTCCTCTTTAGGTACATGGATATATATACATATATGCAATATATATATGTAATATATGTGTGTGTGTATATGTGCATATAGATATATATAAATATATATACCTACATGCACACACCCATTTTAAATATATGTATATATACACGTAATATGGTTGTGTGCGCATTGCTTATATATGTATATATATATATATATATATTCAATGGGTGAAAAATATTTTTTTCTCAGACTGTAAAAATAATTATTTCCTCTCCAAGGTCCTTAATTTTAAGAATTATTTTCCTCATAGACGTTTATGATTATTATCGTAAACCGTTTATGATTATTATTGTAAAATGTTTATTATGATTATCTGAAAAACGGCGGTGGCCCAGCGCGTGCTGAAATGCTGATTCAGCGGAATTATCTAAAAGCCGGCGCCTGGCCCCATTTTCGTGTGGGCGTACATGAAAATGGGGCCAGGCGCCGGCTTTTAGATAATTCCGCTGAATCAGCATTTCAGCACGTGCTGGGCCACCGCCGTTTTTCAGATAATCATAATAAACGTCTTGCGATAATAATCATAAACATTTTACGATAATAATGATAAATGTCTATAAGGAAAATAATTCTTAAAATTAAAGACCTTGGAGAGGAAATAATTATTTTTACAGTCTGAGAAAAAAATATTTTTCACCAGTTTTATATATATATATAAAAGCAATGCACACACAACCATATTACATGTATATATACATATATTTAAAATGGGTGTGTGTATATGCATGTAGGTATACATATTTATATATATCTATATGCACATATACACACACACATATATTACATATATATATATTGCATATATGTATATATCCACGTACCTAAAGATGAAAGTACATATTTCCTAAAAATATAAATAACTATTTAATAAGAGGTGTCGTTCAAAATTGTACTGGTATTTCTTGTAATTAGGATAATATAAACTATTTTTAATATTCTGACTGACATAAACACGTATTTTCCATAAACTTAAGTCTGGATAGGCTAAACTATTATTTGTTACCCTTTTACATTATACTTCAAATATATTTTTATAAAATGTATTTACATTTGGGTTCCTCACTAAAAACGAATTTTAACTTTTATTGTTTTTGTGAGACGCTTTCATTTGTGACCTGGGGTAATTTATTCCAGTTGTCCCCCTTTGTATACAAATGTACATAATTATATAATTATATATATATATATATATATATATATATATATATATATATATATATATACATAAATGATAGAGCTATATATCAACAAATGTATATGGTTGTTCCAGTCGTTTTATAATAAAATATATTAATTTATGATTAAAATTGTATCGAATTAAAAATAAAAATAAAAATAGACGCGTTTTTTTGTTGCCATTATAATTTGAAAATTTCGTTTAAAATACTCGTAACTACAAATTATTTAAATTTATTATTAGTTTCCTCACAAAAATTGTTAAACTGGTTATATAAATATCTGTGAATTAAAATAAATTGGAAACGGTAAAAAAATCATTATGAATGAAGCAAATCAAAACAAAAAAATTAATGCCGATTTTTAAAAATTGATTTAATGAATAAAGTTAATTTCTGTACATCTAAAGACAAACACTAAGAACAAAGCAAATCTGGAAAACTAGTAAATATTTTGGGAACCAAGTTGGAAATGGAAGATTCTTTACTTCCTCACAATTTTTTTTTCACACAAACGAAACTAACGACACAAGTCGAGACAAACAGAGTAAAAACGATACACAAATGTTGATATCAAAATGCGAAATGGACCTCGTAATATATAAGAAAATTAAATTAAATGAATTATTAATACGACTTATTGACACATCAATTTTGTTGTACTGCAGGTGGTTATCTTATCCTTACTATTGCGATTCACATTTCTATTCCTGGATGCAGTATATCCGATGGTAATAAGATTATACATATATTAAATGGATCACTGATTTTTTACTAGAAAATATTTCAAGTTTAAAAGCCGTCAATGTTATTTCGTTCCTAACTTTTCCACATATTGGCTTAATGTAGCAATAAATGCATAATAATAATAATACAATAACAGGGTAGTCCTAACAATAATCAACATATTGGTCTTACAGTTGATATGAGGTTACATTTCCAATTTCCAATTTGATTCAATACAATAAATTTAATTCGGTTTTATCGAAGCTTAATACGAAAAATAATAATGTATGGAAGGTTTACAAAAATTATAACAAACCGTGCACTGCCCTTCCACCGCTCTACGATTCATTAAAGTTCGATTAACAGTCAGTCAATATATTAAAGATGTCAGTTCTGTTGATAAAACAATTTTTATTACTCCGAAAGATATGTATGTTACAATTAAATCAATTAAAGCTAAACATTCAGTAGTACACGATGAAATCTCATCTATAGTAATTAAGGAGCTCCCATTAAAGGCTATCGTAGAATTTACGACTATATTAAACTGCATGTTTAAATTCAGTTATTTTACGCACTGTTAGAAAAACTCAAAATTTATTGCTCCTCCTAAACTTGGGAATGACAGTTCTCAGATTTGCAACATTTGGCTAATTAGTTTACTTAGCAACTTAAGTAAGGTCGTTAAAATAATTATTTTAAAGGAATTAAGGAAATACTCATGCTAGCAATGTTATTCTCAATGTTAAAAACATTAATTAAATTATTAATATCAAATTGAGAATTGTAGGCAATTTATTCGTAATTTCAAGTTTGTGAACACATTTTTTAGACACGGCATAACCTCATGTCTTAAAATATACTCGTTGCTGATCATGATTGAAAACGTCGCAGAGAATGCAGAGTGCTAGAAGAGAGTCAGAACATATAATCGAAGGTTTATCAACATCGGAACTCATAAGATTCCGTAGAAAGATAAATCGCTTATAATTCTGATGAAATGACGGAGAATGTCTGCGGTAGGAATATTGAATGATGATTGTTCCGTCTCTGATAACTGAGATCCCGGCAAATAGGGATGCGTCAGTGTAAAACATTGTAGATTCAAGGAAAAAAATTCCTAAACCCGACCAAGGTTTTAATGGTAATACGACTTTAGAAAAATCGGTTTTCCCGCTTTGGTTAGGCTTAGGGATTCGAAAAACATTGTTATTACCTAATTCGATCGTCGTAGGAAAAATTATTAAATAAAGTTGTAGTCGGAATTCGGAAAAAATGTTGGCGCACTTTTGGGGGTGACCTTGAATTTCCAGTTTCGAAAAATGTCTATAGAACTGATATACGAGATATTAAAATGACGAGTTCGAAATAGAAACCCGTTTTTCATTACGATCGATAGGTCTCGGGCTACGAATTTTTAGATTGCCGACGTGCTATCTTTGGCAGGGCATAGAGTGCGACGTATACATTTTTAAACAATTCTGACTCTTGAAATAATCATTTCTATATAAGATCTATCGTATAAAACAAAAAAACCGCGAAAAAAATTTCAAACTAAACCTGAGAATTTCAAAAAGGACACAACCTTTCGATTTTTTAAAAATTCGCTTTTTCCGCAATCATTCGCGAACGATTCAAAATTAGGAAAAATCGTTTAAACAAAAGTTAGTCGGCATTGAAATATGCGTCTAACTGTTGTATTCCCGTATTATTATAGTAAATATTCTTCGATAAAATTGGGGTTAAATGATTTTGGGGTTTTGGGGCATTTTTAAAGCTTCAATAATAGATAGGGGGTTCGGGTTGACGTTAGACGAAAGTAAACGTGGGGATCTATCATTTATTTTATAACGTAAATGTTAGCAAAATTAACGTGTAAAGGGAAATCGCGAGTTTAAAATTTGATTTTCGATTTTGAACAATTTTTCAACCGATTTTTGGTCGGCCGATTCTACAAAGCTGTTATATATATATATATACAGCTGTACTACTGCCTTCGTCCAATACACGGCAGGCATACAACCCCTTTAAACGTTCTTACGTTATTAATTGAACGCGTGCGCATTATTAACACTACGTTACCGCGCGTGTTGTACACTTTACCATTACAAACGACAACTAGCGCGCTCATTGTTACTGTCTGGTTGAGTAATAATTATATATATATACTAGCTGACACGGCGAACTTTGTATTGCCCCAGAATCAAGAAATGTATTAAATTATTAGCTGAATTAAATAAAAAATACTGGTGGAGAATTAGGAATTACACAAAAAACGTAAAAAAAAATTTGTAAAGAGACTTAAACGATATGGCGACACATTTTAATTTTTGTTGATTTATTAAACTTAATAAAAAAGTATATTTAATTCAGCTAATAAGTTAATACATTTATTGATTCTTGGGCGATACGAAGTTCGCCGTATAAGGGAGTCTAAATCGTATTTTATATACATACATATATATATTACCTAACGCCTAACACCTTCCTAAAAGCATCGAAGAATTTGCCTATCAAAAATCGGTCCAAAAATTTTTAAAAATCGAAAATCACTCGTTACCGGTTAATTTAGGTAAAATTTATGTTATTACGTAAGTGATAGATCTCCACGTCTGCTTTCGTCTAACGTTCATTCGAACCTACTATCTATCATAGTGGCCTTAAAAATGACCCAAAAACTTCTAAACCATTTAACACCAATTTTCTCGGTGGGTATTTGGTGTAAAAATACGATTATACTATCGTTAGACGGTTACATCAATGCTACATAACATTCGTTTAAACTATTTTCCCCCATTTATCGTTCGCGATTTATTGCTGAAAAAATCGCAAGGTGTCCCCTCCCATTTATAAAAATTTTAGGTTGTTTGTATTTTGTTTTTACGGTTTTTTGCCTAAATACGATAGTTTTTATATAGAAACTGCTATTTTAAGAGGCGGAATCGTTTAAAAATATTTACGTCGTGCGCTATGCCCTGCCAAAGGTGGCAAGTCGGCAATTTTTAAAAATTCATAGGAATAAACAATTTAAATTAGACTGAATTGTAAATATAAATCATACTTGAATCCACCTGAAGATAAACAAAAAATTTCATTAAAAACAGTCCAGCCGTTTGGAAGGAGTTCGATGACATACACACGCACAGAAGAGTTATATATATAAAGATATAATAAAAAAGATCAATCAAATTTTTTAGGGCTACCACATGATAATGGCGTACCCATATATATATATATATAAAATGTATATATATAAAATGTATATATTGATGATTACGAATAAAACAAAAAAAGGTTTGACAAAATCCGACCATTTTTGATGGAGTTATCCCTGGCAGTGAAATATATATATATATATATATATATATATATATATATATATATATATATATATAAAATGACTAATGCATAGTGCTTATTGTATATATATACATGTGTGTAACGATATATGGATATATAATTAATATTGCCTATGCTAAAAGCATTGCGTATATAACGATATATAGGTATATAATTAACATTGCCCATGCTAAATGCATTGTAAAATCGGCCGACCAAAAATCGTTCACAGAATTTTTAAAAATCGAAAATGAAATTTTAAGTTCGCGATTTCTCGCTACCAGTTAATCTAGATAAAATGTACGTTATTACATTAATAATAGACCTCGACGTCTACTTTCGTCTAACGTAAACCTGAACCGCCTATCTATCATACGACCCTTAAAAACGATCCAAAACCGCTAAACCCTCTTAAAACCCCATTTTATCGATGAGTATTTTGTTTCAAAATAAGACTGTAACGTTATAACCCGTATTTCAATGCCGCTTAACTTTTGTATAAACACTTTTCCTCGATTTCGAATCGATCGCGAATTATTGTGAAAAAAGTAGAATTTGAAAAAAATTGCGAGGTGTGTGTCTAGTGACTATTGATATTTTTGGGTTCGGTTTGAAATTTTTTATGCGGTTTTTTCGCTTTATACGATAAATCTTTTATATAAATGACGATTTTAAGAGTCAGAATTGTTTAAAAATGTATTCTCGGATCCCACATATATTCTTAACGTTATTTAGCTTGTTAGAGAAAAGCACAAAACAATTTTGAACGACACATTTTATTATATAAATATTTATATTTTTTGGAAATATGTACTTTCGTCTTATATGTAATATGTATGCGTGTATTTGCATATATATATATATATATATATATATATATATATATATATATGGGTGTGTGCATGTGCATATACGTTTGTAATATATATATATATATATATATATATATATATATATATATATATATATATATATATATATATATATATATATATATATATATATATATATATATATATATATATATATGCGTGTGTGTATATGTATTATATATATCCTGGGAAAAATATTATTTTTTTCGGGGCTGTAAAATAATTACTTTCCTCTCTCTTGTTATCATTTTTAAGAATTATTTTCCTCATAGATGTTTGTTATTATTATTCGAAGATGGTTATTATGATTATTGCAATATGTTTATGATTATTATGGCAAGATGTTTATTATGATTATCTGAAAAACGGCGGTGACCTTAGCAGGTTCGGAAATGCTGATTCGTCGGAATTTTGGCCTTGGAGGCGCCTGGCCCCATTTTCGTCGTCACCGGCCTGAAACACAAGCCTGATGATGGAGATTTTGCAAACTGCTCTGCTTGCAGGGAGGAAATTAATTTAAGTAATGGCGCCGAGCACTGGTGACCGAATAATTTCCACAAGTCAGCATTCCTAATACGGTCATTTTTCAAAAAATCATAATAAACATCTTGCGATAATAATAATAAACACCTTCGAATAATAGTAAACATCTATGAGGAAAATAATTCTTAAAGATGAAAACAAGAGAGAGGAAAGTAATTATATATATATATAAAATATACACACACATACATACATACATATATATGCCCATGCGCGCACACACACACACACCCATATTACATGTATATATTACATATATCCATAAAGACGAAAGTACATATTTCCAAAAAATATAAATAATTATATAATAAAATATGTCGTTCAAAATTATACTGGTATTTTCATGTAATTAAGACAATACAAAACTATTTTTAATATCGCGTGTTTTCCATAAACTTAAATGGATGGGCTGTGAACAAACTATTATTTGTACCTTTTTGTATTAACTTCATATATATATATATATATATATATATATATATATATATATATATATATATATAAAAATTAGTATTCACATTTGGGTTTCTGGCTAAAAACGAATTTCTGGGAGACCCCTTTCATTTTTGGTCCGGAGTAATTTATCCCGGTTGTCCTCACCCCTCTCTCTCGCTCTATCATATATATACATGAAAGATAAAGTATCAATTTATATGTATGAAAAGATGTATAAGGTTGTTCCAGTCGTTATCGCTAATCTATAATAAAATATTTTAAGCTAATTTATTTAATTTTAATCAGTTTACTACAAACGAATAAAATCTGCAATAAAATTTGAATTTAGGATTTAAATTTTATCGAATTAAAAAAAAAAATAATAAAAAATAGAGGAGGGTTTTTTTGTTTAGTCATTATAATTTTAAAATAAAATTTTGACAATTTTGTATATTTCACTTAAAATACTCGTAATTATTTTTATATATTTTTATTTATTTTTTATTTATATATACTATCAGCAATTTGTCCTTTTCTCTACCTACCTTAATAACATTAAGAATATACGTCGGATCCAAGTTCTTAATAAAAAATGTTCGTCTGAATTGTCGCTACAAATCTAATCTAAGACTACCCTTAAAATCCATCATCCCTTATATCACAAATGGGAGTTGAAACCGGTGCGATTTTCCCAGTAAAGTGTTATCACATTTGTGGTAGATTCGCGCGTTTGACTAAGACGGAAATTTTAACGCGTATATATACTTACCCCTATGACACCCCCCCGCAGTATTTAAGGGTTAAAAATCGGCCGAAATCGGAAAAAATCCGAGGTCTAAATCGAAAATCTGTCCCGAGAGAATGTTCTAAATGTTCTAAATGTCCTAACGAACATTTTCCGTCATAATCTATCGTTCAGGTCTTAGAAAAAGTCGGGAGTTGAAATTTTTCCAAAATAACCCTTTTTTCAACTAATAGCCGTTTAATTATTCGTCCGACCACCTAAACGTATTCGACTTTTTTCCACCTTATCCTATAGCGGAAAATTTTAACTATACATACCGAGTCTTGATATAAAATAGTAGCGGAGTTACACCGCATTGTTATTACCTAATTAGATATGCATAGAAAAACCTATTAAATTAAGTCGTAGTCGGAATTTGTAAAAAATTTTAGGGGGTTTTGGAGGGTGTGAATTTTTTGAATTTCGATTTTTGAAAAATTTCTATAGAACCGATTTACGAGATATTAAAATGACGAGTTCGAAATGGAAAACCGTTTTGATCGATAAGTCTCGAGCTACGAATTTTTAAAAATTGCCGATTGGCGACCTTTGGCAGAGCATAGCGCGCGACGTAATTATTTTTAAACAATTCCGACTACTGAAATCGCCATTTCTATATAAGATCTATCGTATAAAGCGAAAAACCCGCGAATAAAAATTTCAAACCGAACCCAGGCGATTTTTTTCAAATTCGACTTTTTTCACGATAATTCGCGATCGATTCGAAATCACGAAAAATTGTTTATACGAAAGTTAAGCGGTATTGAAATACGTGTCTTATGACGTTACAGTCGTATTTTTAAACGAAATACCCATCGAAAAAATGCGGGTTAAAAGGTTTAGGAGTTTTGGGCCGTTTTTAAGAGTCAAATGATAGATAGGGGGCTTCAGGTTTACGTTAGACGAAAGTAAACGTTGATGTCTATTAGTAATGTAATAATGTATATTTTATCTGGATTAATAGGTAACGAGAAATCGCGAACTCAAAATTCCGTTTTCGATTTTTAAAGATTGTGTGAACGATTTTTGATCAGCCGTTTCTACAATGCTTTTAGCATGTGCGATATTATTTATATATCTATATATCTTTTATATATATATTCAATATGCACTGATCATTTGATTATATATATATATATATATATATATATATATATATATATATATATATATATATATATATATATATATATATATATATATATATATATATATATATATATATATATATATATATAACCTGGAAAGATATTACTTTTCGGACTGTAAAATAATTATTTTCTTCTCCGAGGTTTTTATTTTTACGAATTATTGTTTATTATTATTATTAAAAGATGTTTATTATTATTATGGCAAGATGTTTATTATGATTATCTGAAAAATGTCGGTATGATGGCACGTACGGAAATGGTGACTTGCATGCGCCGGGTGGCGCTTCGGCCCCCATTTTCGTATTCGTCCTGGAGAACAATGAGCGCGGCTAACAAATCGTGCTGGCGACGTGTGTCGTGTAGAGGAAAGGCTCACGATACCACTAAACTTTCTGCATTTCCAGCTAGGCATTCAGATGGGGAAAGTACTGCTAATTGATTAGGGCTGAATTTAAGTCCGTGAATGATACAGAAGTGTTAAAATCTGTTACTTTCCATTCGGATAAATTTGACGAAATAGTAGCGGAGGAAAGAAAATATAGGGAAGAAGTAATAGAATTGAAAAAGGAAGTCATAATTCTCAAGAAAGAGAATATCGAACTGCGTGGGAGATTGGATGACGCAGAGCAATATAGTCGTAAAAAACAATTTGATTATTAGCAACGTGCCGTTTAGTAGGGAGGAGAATGTCTACGAAGTAGTTAAAAAATTTGATCTGCTATTGGTTGCAATGTGGATGATTCGAACGTCGATATTTGTCATCGTTTGGCTCCACCATCAAGAGGTGGAAATTTCGTCATTGTAGTAAACTTTTGTCGGCGTGTGTTAAAACATAAATTTCTCGAAAAACATTGATCCGTAAAACTATCTAGTGGTATGTTTAATATACGTTCGGATATCAATCGTGGAATAGGCGATATGCCTATATACCTGAATGATCATTTAACGCCTGCTCGTATCTATCGCTGAACTACATCTTTGTATCGTATTTTTAACTCTTGAAATATCGAGCTATCAGATGTCTTGGCCGTCCGTCGTATTCTCAACATTCTTACTCCGGCAATACATTTCTAAAGCGTTTATACTTTTTGACGTAATTTTGTTTCAGCTTCCTGCATTCTGATGCATATAGAAATGCTGATGAACTGTATAAATTATACATATATCATCTATATATAAATATGTATACATATATTATATAGATGTGTTGTGTGTGTGTGTGTGTATATATTACGTGGACCCTAAACGGATGCATTGACTTCGATCTTGTTCGTCAGAATGCCCCGTATATTAAATGTGGTTTTTCGTCCTCTTTTATTTTCTCTAAATAATAAATATTCGCTCACTCTTTCTGACTGTGTCACTTTACTACTATTTTCTGAAATTCGTTTCTCTTTGCTTTTTCTAAATATTCTTGTTCCTTCTTTTTAAGGATTTCGCATCTATAATTTAACTTTTCCTAGTCGCTGAAGTAAATTACGACGTTCTTTGTATAAATTAATGATAACAGTCGCACGCGCAAATTTAAGTTCGTATGACAGAGCTTGTCTGGAGTTAACGGACTACTAGTGTACTAGTATCGAGTAATCGAGTAATCGACTACTATTCGAGTACTCGGAGCTAGTACTCGGAGCTACTATTCGAGTACTCGGACTACTAATACTACTATTCGAATAATCTACTTAGGTATTGTGTGTGTGTGTATATATATATATATATATATATATATATATAATATATACAATAAATTGCCTCCTCCGTATAAAGTATTATATATATATATAAATAAAGTATATATATATATATATACTTCTTCTGCAGGCTACCAAACGTCTCCACTACTTTTATACATATATATATATATATATATATATATATATATATATATATATATATATTTAGTGGCTCCACCCAGTTTATATAGGGTGCGCATGTATTCAAAGTAATCAAGAGAATTTTTGCCCGAGACCACTAATCGGCCGACTGGATTCATTCGTAGCATGATTACTATTTTTTCAATTATGAAAAAGTCTGGGAATGGCCCATCGTTAGCTGTCAGCACAGTTAACGATGAATGTGTGCGAATATCTATTTCCTATTATAAGTGATCCACACACCACCCACCCACATATACACACATATATATAATCGAAAATCCCCCCTCAAATTAAAATAGTGGGGCGTGTCTTAATATGCGCATGCGCAGTATCGCCTTTAATTTTGTTTATCGGTTGGTTTTAGTTGGATCGGTTGCGTCTCGTTAGTCGTTGTTTGCGGTGTCCGAGTGTTTTAGTTATTTTCGAAAAATTCGATCTAATTTTATTTCTCTCGTTATCGAAATACGAAATTATTCAATTTTTATTTATTTCATTTTTATCATCTATTACCGCGAGTGCTAAGAAATTAAAATTCGATAGATCTTTTTTTTTTTTTTCGAATAATAGAATCGATACTTGGTTAAATTTATTTTAAACATTTATCGCGGGTAATTATATTTTTATGTTGGTTGTTTAAATCGGCGCCAAAAAATTAATCGTCGGTCCGAATTCTTTTTATCACAGCGACGACGATAATATATTAATCGGAATTTTGAAAAAATGAGCAGCTCACGCAATAAAATTTTGCCTCTACTAGCGACCGGAGTATTATGTTGATATGCATCGCCATGTTGTTGGAAATACGTTAACGGGTATGTAGAAAAATTGAATATTATAAAATTTTATCATACCGTAATATTTTAGGTTCTTAGAATAAATAATAAAACAAGTCTGGGAGATATGAAACTCTCCGGTCATCGAATCCAAAATTGGTGGAAAATTTCAACAATAATCACATTTCTGCAGTAATGATTAGTGACGAAATTATTTTTTGATAAATTCCAATATTTTTCGAAAAAAACATACAATTTTCAAAAGCACATGATAGAGCAGATTTTAACGCGCTACCTTGCCGACGAAATTTTCACTACTAATCGCTATTGGTCTGCTGTAATTAACAGTAAAATATTAACGGAAACATTTGAAAAATACTTCTTTTTTTATATTACATTTTAAATATTTAATTAAGTAATCTAATCTTTAATGCCTAATAATTTATTTCTGAATAATATAGAAGTAGATAACAAAAAACTGTATCCTAACAGTTTGTATAAATAAATTTCGTTAATAACCGTTGGAAAAATCAAAAATTACCGTAGCAAACAAATCAAAGATTGCCCCCTTAACAGGCAAGTAACAATAAATGCAATTAACGGTTTATAACAGAAATAATAGTTTACACCGGAGCAGTGTAATCGTTCTTTATAATTGATACATCTGAACTGTTATATTTAAAATTTAGTTCAAAATTGTGCAATCAATAATAAACAATTTATTGAAATATTTGAAAACTACGTGTTTTTTTTTTTTTAAATATTACACTTTAAATGTTTAATTAGATGATCTAATTTTTAATGCCTAATAATTTAAAGGGTTTTAATATTTTTCCGCAAAATTTTTTAGAAATGTCGAAAATTGTATTTTAAACTGATTACGAAATTGGGATATCGTTTTTTTTTTTTAACGTGAATTACTTATACGACTAGAATGAAGGGAAAATAAGGAAATAGCGTAAAAATTTGAACAGGAAAATGTAGAAATAATCGAAAGTACGAAAGGAAGAGTAAAATAAAATGGCGCTTATAAAGAAAATCCCGATGTATAACTCTTGACGAATTAGCCTTATCGACAGATTAGTCCGAAAGAAATTTTGCCGATTTTTAACACGGTCTGGATTCTCCTCTTTGACCTTTAATTCTAATGTTGGTTTTTCCTCAAACCGCACCAACAAGCTATATAAGTGTTTAATGCTGGTACGAAGTAGTTTTAAAATACGCGATTTTGTTTATAATTGTGTAAACTAAAACAATTTAGTTTTTTAACTAAAACGAAATATAAGTATGATTATTCGAAGTTATATATAGCGGAGAAACTTCGATTTATTATTTCGCGGTTATAATAAACGTACTTAAAAGAAATATTTGGAAAATAACCAACGAGAAAAAAGAATTAGTTAAAAACGATAAAGTTTTATATATAAAAAGAGACTACAAATCTTTTCGGCTAATATCGAACGGACGTTAAAAAATATAAATATATACAATTTATTTTTAAAAATATATAAAAGGAAAAAAAACAAGTACTTAATTCGACAAAAAAAAAAATAAAGCTAAAGCTATTTCGATAGTGAATACGGTTTTTATAATACATCCGAATTATGTATCTCCTTGCATTTTTTTTATATATAAGATATATATTTTTACATTTATATTAAATTTCACTTGATAATGGCTTAATAGCTGAAAATCGTTCTAGTCTTCTTATATCTAAAAATTTATTAACAACTTTTTTGTTGTGATTTTTTTTTTTGAAATCGCTACACATTCCACACTATTCAAAATATTTCAAAAAGGTGTAATTTACGTTTTTAAAAATTTTCCGCATTTCTGTTTTTTAATCGTGTTTATTCGATTTATTCAAAACCCCGATTAATTTTGATATGTTTTAGTATTTTAGAAATAAATATTGCCAGTTTTTGTAAATTTTAAGAGTTTTCAAATTAAAATTGCCAATATTTTCGAAATACCGAATTATTATTCGAACGTATTCCGGTGTATGGGAATAATTGAGCTCCGAGAAGCCCCTAAAATTAGTGATTTTCGTAACACAAGTCACATTTGCATTGAGTAAAGATTTTTTTGTCGGAACTATGTTTTTTTTTTTTTATAAATATTTCGAAAAAAGAAACAGACTTCTAGAGGTGACGGCACAAATTTCAAATTTGGGCGGGAAAATTTTTCATCGCTAGTCGTTATACGAATGTGATTCGTGTTTCAAAAATAGTGTTGAATAACTTTTAACGTAACTAAATGAATATAGGCAACTAAATTATTGAGAACAATAATTTTTTTTTCGGCGAAAACCATGTTCGTATTTTCTCCTTGTGATGTTTCGAAAACACTTGCAGTTTTTATTATCAAACTGAGAGCGATTATGAAATTAGGTATATTTATAGGATTGCGTTTAGACGAGCGCAATCTTGACTGAATGTTGTCCAAATTTTTCGACGAACGAGCGCTCTGCTGTGCGCACATGCATTTATCAGTGTTTGTAGTATCACGCGTGAGAACGGAGTTGTTTACAGTGTTGTTTTTTTTTACCATTGGGACAATGACCGGCAACCAAGTTGAAAAGCTGGTGTTCGACTTCTTTATTGAAATTTCGGATAATTTTCGGCCTATTTATGTGAATATGTCAAAAATTGAGTCATTTCGCGTAAATCAGAAAATAAATAATTTTGTCGCCATTAAAATTTATAGCTGACATTGCGATTGAAAGGGTTAAATATTTTTAATATTTTCGTCGTTTAACGCACATATATGCTCAGTTGTAAGGTTCGCAACTACTTCAAACAAGTCTAACAAAGAACACTGTAATCAAACACTAGTATATTCTATGAAAAAACTACACAGATTCTAATTCAGGTATATTTCTCGCTACACGTAAAAGAAATTTTATATATCGTAATAAAGTTTAGTTTCATGTATAGAATGAATAGTGTGTTATACAAAAAAAAGTTTATAAACATAATACCTGTACGTCGTGAACTCGTTTAATTACATTTATGAAACATTTTTAACGTTATCATAACTTGTCTCCTAAAGATGTCGCGGTATAATAATGCGTCTAATTTACGTCTTCGTTTATAATTCGGTAAATCTGTTCTTGTTAAGTTAGGTGACTTATTGAAAAGCACAGCTCCCGCATAAATTGTTTTTGATTTCTTAAACACGAGTTTTGTTGAAACGTGGCACAAACGCAACAACCTCATTAGCCATTCTAGTTCTACTATGTCCACGAATAATTAAGCAATATGAGCGGATTCATTTTTGAATACATTTTTCAACAATGAGCTTTATATAAATATTATTGGGTTCGTATAACATGTTGCTTAAATAATAATAATCGATCAATATGTCTCAGGAAAATAAAGCTACAAACGTAAATATTTATATATATATAATGCTCGCAAAATCATGTGCACGAGTAATGAACTAAATCAGGGGTGTATAAATTCAAACTAGTCAGAAGTGTATAACAAAAGATTAAACGAAGAGATATTTGAAATATAAATAACGATGATAATAAAATTAATAATCGATATCAAACTTAAAAAATGCAGAAAGTAATTGAGAAACACTCGCTGCATAAAATCGTATGGCGACGTAAATAAATCAAATAATAATAAATAATCCCAGTAATTATTACTAACGCGTTAAAATTTAAAACGGATCGATTGAAATGTCGAAAATCCCTATTTCAAACTGAATACTTTAATTAGTATTCGTTTTAATAGAGCTATACGCCAAGTATATTTTTCGAAAGAAGAATTGAAAAACTTAAATCCTATATATATATATATATATATATATATATATATATATATATATATATATATATATATATATATACAAATACAAATGCCTCTATTTCCATTATTTATAACATACCCATGTATAATATTCTATATATTATAACCTTACTAATTATATAATAAATATTGTGTCGTACACTATATTTAAAACAGGAAATTTGAGCCCGTTGTCGAGCATTGGCCTCCTCTAATCAAGCATC
Organism: Coronaproctus castanopsis; assembly: GCA_032883995.1. Taxonomy (NCBI): domain Eukaryota; kingdom Metazoa; phylum Arthropoda; class Insecta; order Hemiptera; family Monophlebidae; genus Coronaproctus; species Coronaproctus castanopsis. The sequence continues at coordinate 61,748,981 of CM065054.1, forward strand.
CACATATTTCTTCCCCAACAATTGATTCCATTCCAAATGATTTTGAATTTTACGCATCCAATATTTTCCTGCGTGATTGACGATTACATTGCTCCATCTTGTTTTTGGTCTTTTCCGCGGCCTTCTCTAACCATTCCGTGCTTCTCCTGGCCCATCTGTTCGGTTTCAACCGCATGACATGTCCAGCCTAATTCCACTTCATTTCACGTATTATTTGTAGAGCGTCCTCCATCTTCGATTTGGATCTTAATATTTTGTTACTTATCTTATTCAACCTAGTTACCCCAATTATTTTTCTTTTCATTGCTCTTTGAGCTATTTGTATTTTTTTACACAATTTACTCGTCAATGTTCATGTTTTTGAGCGCCATAAGTAATGGTAGGGAGGACACATGTGTTAAAGATTTGTGCTTTTTTAGTACAATCTAACTTAAGTCCGAATATTCCTTTTAATGACTAAAATTTTTTCCAACTTAACGCTATTCTTCGGTTTACCTCTTTTTCCACTCTATCTGTGAAGGAAACTAATTGTCCTAGATATATAACATCGTCCTGCCCATTGTAACGACTTTCCGTTAATTTTAATTTCTTTTTTATCTCCGTTTGTAATTAAACTCGTTTTTTCAAAGTTTATTTCGAGACCTTTTATTTTTGAATTAGCTTTTAGTTCCGTTAAGATGCGTTTTAATTGGTTTGCAGAAGCTGAGATTAAAGTTACATCATCAGCAAATCGTAGATTCGATATAAGGGTTCCATTAATTTTTACAACTCAAATTTCTGAATATCTCCTATAGCACAGCATTAAATAGAATTGGTGCCAGTGGATCTCCTTGACGTACACCTCTTCTTAAGGGAAATTTTTTACCTTCTTTATCCAGAATAATCTTTCCATATCCATTATCGTATATAGTTTTTATAATTTTTATATATTTGGATTGTATATTTTGTTTTTCTAGAGCCTGATACAAACCCTCGTGATAAACTGAATCAAATGCCTTCCGAAAATCTACAAATGCTAGGTAAATTTTTATGTTGTATTCGTCTGCCTTTTCTATCAGCTGATTTACTGTATGTAGATTGTCTATAGTTGAAAAACCAGATCTGAAACCTGCTTGTTCTGGTTGTTGTTGGTCATTCAATACTTTATATAGCCTTGCGTAAATTATTTTTGCGTGAATACCTTGTACAACGATTGCAACAGGTTTATTGGTCTATAATTTTTTACGTCTTCCTTTTTACCATTTTTGTATAATAATATTATTTCCGTTGAAAACCATTGCCCGGGTACTATCTCTTCACTTAATATTAAATTAATCAAATATGTTATTTCTCTAGCTAGAACGCTTTTTCCTTGAGTTAGTATTTCGTTTGTGATTCCATCACTTCCTGGTGTTTTTTCTTTTGCCAAGTGGTTTAATGCATTTTCTATTTCCGTTACCAAGAAACGTGGAACGTCCATTTCCGTGCTTCCTATGGATATTGTGTAATTCGCATGTCTTCTATCTTCATATAATTTTTTATAATACCCCGTTGCGATTTTAATAATACTTTGACGATCATGTTCAATGTTTCCATTGCTACCTCTCATTGCTGTAACTAACTTTCTGCCTCTTGTCAGCATTTTTTTTATTTTTCTGATATAGTTAGTATTCTCAAGTATGTTTTTTATCATTGTTTCGTTCCTTGCGTATATAATGTTTCTAATTTTTGAACGTATTAACTTATATATTATATATATATTTGTAGTTAAAACCTTTGTAGCATTCTTTGTGATTGGCTGGCTCGGTAAAAAAAACGTAATAATAAACATATTTAAACATTTATTTTCGGTAAAATTGCATTTCATTTGTTAATTATTTTTTTGACGTTTCGAGTAAACTCGCACCACTAGTCTCATCAGTCAGAATTGTAAGTTCCATTGTCCATTGGAAATATTAGCAAACATTAAAGAATGAAATTTGATTTTACTGAAAATTAAATTTTGGATGTGAAAGAAGCAACGAGACGAAAGTTTTTAAATATATAAAATAAATCGCGCGTTAATCGTTTACGAAAGTTTAATATAAATTCGTTTCAAGTTTCGCTAAAGTTTTTATTACCAAATAATATACGTTTTTTTTTTTTTTTAGTAATTAATTTAAACCTTTTGCATCATTTCGTTTGAACGTGCGGATGACATAGCAATACTGACAGTGGTAGAATCGGTTGAAAAGTCAACCCTAAAATTGCAACAACGTCTAGATGGAGTCTTAAAATGGTCTAGGGATTAGGGGAATTAAGCTAAATAAAAGTAAATCGGTCCATATAATTCTACCAACCGATAATGATAAATGCAGAAACGGTAGTACTCACTGACACATACGCTAATTGCATATACTTAGATGAAAAGCTGACGTGAGTAATTCACAACGCCAAGAAAAAAGAGGCTATATAAATAAAAATGGCTGAAATGTATTTTGGTTACTAAACATATAATCAATTAATCAAGCCTATATAGAGCTACGGATATCTACTGCGGGTTTGTGCTAAACCGAGTTATGCGGAATAATATTTTTAGAAAAATAGCAGACGCTAGATGGTACGAACGGAAATTCAGTTATCCATCGCGACCTCGGGGTTCTAAACAGAAGTGATCGAAATAATGACTAAACAACATCGGTAAAGAGTACAAACATGTGTGTAAATACGGAAATTAAGCTGAAAGATCATAAACTCGATATTGGGAGAACGAACAAAACCGCATGAATTTAACCGACGAAAATTAACCTTCTGTCCGAAAGATGATTTTAAAATGCCGGACTAATGTTAAATTTTCCAGAACAGATCGTATTTTAATATCACTTCTTTAAAAATAAAAGAAATGCCTTCGAACGCGGTTAAATTTAATAAATTGCGTTTTATTATATTTTTAATTGCGTTTTCGATCGACCTCCAAGAAAACAATCAAAAACATTATTCATTACCTAAAGTGGAATCGTTTTACAACATATATGTCTTCGTATCGGAATACGTAATTAACCGTGGAGGACGTACCTGGAGAATCTTGATATATAGTAAATCGTATATTTATTTATCAGTCGATTATTTAGTAAATTTTCGACACGAATCGAATAATCTCTTCGGGTCAACTATTACTAGATTTATTTAACTAGATTTATTTAGGAATAGTTAAAATTTGTTGAAACTGCGCTCCGATAAATTTTATAATAACGTTTAACAAATTACAAATAAACCCGGAATAATTACCGTCCATCGCTGAGTTTCGAATCAGTAATAGCATGGAAAGAGGAATGGAACATGTGGAATCCGGACAAGAACAATATATAATCGACGCTCCGGATCATAGGCTGTTGGGGTTTGACTTACAACGAAAGACATGGGTACGGCTAAACCGTTTCCTCAAGCTGGTTACGTGCGGCCACATGCGCGTAAATTGAGCTTAAAAAAATAATCCGTTATGAGGCTGTAACTAAATTTTGAACACGTGTCCGCGCAAAGCCTTTAGTTATGGTTTTGAAGAAATCCAGACTGTATCGGACGTGACTGGAAAATCTGTACCTGAAAGTTTAAACAGAAATATATATGACGATTGCTACCCGAAGACATACGATATAATAACTAATAATAATTATCATCCATTAAAATACAGATTCTTTTACAATGACTCAATTTTTTTTTTTCAAGAGATATAATAAATAATCTGAAATTAAAGTACTGATGTTTCAATTACATTCCACCTCATATATATATATATATATATATATATAATCATCATTTTTCCTCAATCGCTAGGTTGGTGGGCAACATGGCCTGCAGCTAAACAAATAATTTCCTGGCAAGAGCAGCTTCTTTTATCTTCACATAATTCTGTTCTTTTATTACGGCGTCCATAAGTCGGGTTCTTGGTCTCCCACTTCTTAATTTTCCATTTGCTTTTCTTTCTATTAAGTTTTTTAGCCATTTACAATGTCTCTGATTTGATGACCGATCTTACTATTTCTTATCGTGTTTATTATCTCTGGTTGTTCTTCTATTCTTTTGAATACCTCCTTATTTGTGATTTTATCCATCCGTGATATTCTCAGCATCCTTCGATATCATCAAACGTCAAAAGTTTCAAGTTTTAATCTTTCTTTTTTCCGTAAAGTCCATATTTCGTACGCACCAGACAAAAAATGTCCTTATGTGTAATGAGATGTTTCTGGATGTAATAAGCGTTTCTTTCCTTTTAATAAAAGCGTTTTTATATTCTTTTTCTTACTTCTTACTTCTTTTTCTATTCGTCCGTTGGATGTTATTAAACTGCCGAGATAAGAAAATTCTTTTACTCGAGATATTCGTTTTCCATTGAGGACTGTGTATATATCTTTTGCAACGTTATTTGCACATATCCTTACTTTTGTTTTATCTGCATTTATTTTCATTTTACATTTTTCTATTAATAGCGCATTCAAGTAATTAAGATGTTGCAATTTATATATATATATATATATATACACACAATCAGTAGTGATGCCTGATAAATTTTACTGGGTGCATATAATTTTAAAATATACTGCTGTCCGTCAAACGTCAACGCGTCGAATATAATCAGACGTATTACATAGGCAAAAAATATAATTGTCTCTGATTACGGTGTCCATGTAATGTGCTGAATTTTAATAAAAGCTCCACTCTGAACTGGTGTTGCTATAGTAGTGTGGTAATAGTGATATTTTTAGGATGGGGTGTGATGAGAAAATTACTTTAAAATGAAGTAGAACTATTTTATCTGTTTTGTTTTTTTTTTATTTGTCCTAGGTAGAATATAGTCGCGTTGGCAAATTTTTAACACGTATCAGTGAAAGGTTATTTTTATCATGGTAGATTTAAATAAAATAATCCCCATCTTCATAAGTGTGACGCCAGTTTGGCGCCTAGTATCAAATAAATAGTAATAATGGCGATAATAGAACAATCATCATGTAATAAAAATAACGTAGATGTGGGATCGGGTTAACATATTTTTTGTTCTTTCTAACAAAAACTTAATATCAAATCCACTCATTTTTCTTATTCTTTTTTTCTTAGGCTCATTCGTTTTGTACATTTGTTCCCCTTTAGTTTTTGTTTTCTCAATTTCATATAATATCAGGTGCGAAACAGAGATATAAATGGATAGAGATATAGAAGAAGCGAGAAAAATAACAATAGAGCAGGACAGTCATTTAAAATATGCTCGTCAGTATCCAATTCGGAAAGATGATACGATGAGATAGAAGCGCGGTCACCGGGGGGCGTATTAATTTGACGGAAATTAATATTACCGTCGCTATAACCGGTACCTGTTATTAAAGTGTTAGATTGATTTACGGTGTTTCTATGACTCATTGAATATACAGGCAGCGTCATCGTTGAAGGCGAGCGGGAGAGAGGTATGCTGATAAACACTTATCAGTCGCTGGTAGCAGCAGCACGACCTTACGATAAATCACGACTAGAACCGGTATTACGATTAATGCGATTGAAACAACGAACAATAAATAGAACGCACGATTAGTACAAAAGCAATAACTGATAACAAACGCAAATGCTAAACAATACGACCGCAAACGACTACCATACACGTTTTGCCAGTACGGGCTACAAGACCACTGTAGCTAATTTGAACTGGTGTGAAATATAGTTAAAAAAATAAACAATAAAAAAGTAGTTAAAATCACTAAATTTTGTATTGAAACAGACAAAAACTTTTTTTTTATTTCTTTTATTTACAGACACTCGATTACTAAGATCATTTGCGTCTAAGGGTAGGGTTATATGACCTTAATTAATCCGGTTTCTGCGAGAAATTTTAATAATATATCTATTTTTTGAGGGTCATCTTATAGTACGTCTCCTAGTGAACTGGTTGATATATTAGTATGTGGTGTACTGTTATTGGAGTATTACATGTTGGGAATTTTGGAGCAGGTGTATTGTTCAGTAGGTATTGCGATGTAAGTAGGGTGTGGCCTATTCGTAATCTAGTTATAGCTATACTTCGTTGCGTCTTTTACTTTGTTCTGTGGTTTTCCAGTGTCCTAAAATTGGTTTGATTTGAAAAAGATGTGTGTGAGCGCACTGGGTCTCCTAGTATTCCTGATATAAAGCATTGACTTTTGGTGTTATGATTGAGTAGAAATCGTTTGTGAGGGCGGATGTTATAATTTTTATGTTTTTTGATTTTGTTCTGGTGGCTTTATCAACTATTTCACTTCCTATGATTCCCGAGTGCGCTGGAGTCCAAAGGAACACTATTTATTTTTTTTCTGTACGAGTTTATGGATGACGAATTTTATGTTTACAATATCTAAATTAGTATTTTTAATCAGTTTCTGAATCTGTGTTGTAAAGCGGATATTGAGTCGGAGCATATTATAAAGTTATTTTCGTGTTTCTCTTTGTCTATATTTTTTAACGTTTTGTATATAGCTATTAATTCATCTGTGTACACAGATGACCCAGTAGGTAAGTGGTAGGCTTGTGTTCTGCCCTTTATAAGGTAAGCAGAAGTGTTTGGTTTAGCGTCTTAGAGGCGTCGGTGTATATTTGAGTGTAGTTCCCGTAGTTTCTGCAGACAAGTTCGTTAAATTTAGTTTTCACGATGTGCGGTGATGTTGAATTTTTACTATATTTGTTTAGGTCCATATTTATCGTTGCAGTAACTTTGGTCCATGGGGTAATTTAGGTAGGTTACTTTTTCTAATTTTGGGTAAGGCGTATTGGAATCTATCTAAGAGGTTATGAATTTGGACGGTTGTAGATTTAGAAGCATTAGATTTATTTTGTAACAGGTGGTGTAATTTATTTTCTGTTATGTTATTGTAGACTGGGTGGGATGGAGTGGACAGTAATCTGATATAATATTTTAGCATGAGTGTTTGTCTTCTATATTTTAGTAGTAGAATATTGACTTCCATATGTAGAGCTGATGTGGGGCTGGTGTGGAATGCTTTTAATGCTATTCTTATAGCTGTATTTTGTATTTATATTTTTCAATGTGTATTGATTCGCACTATCATACAGTATACTACCATAACCGAGTCTGCTTAGGATATGTGTTTAGTAGAGCTGGATTAGTGTCTTTCTATCGGATCCCCAGTATGAATGATTTAGCAACTTTAACATGTTTAGCTTTTAATTACGGTTTGTTTTTAGATTATTTATGTGTTTTTTCCAGTTTAATTTCCCGTCTAATGTTAGTCCTAATAAGTGTAACGTATCTGTATTTTCAAACGGTATTGATTCGATTTGTAAGAAAGGAATACTTAAGTTATGTTTTGTGCTAAATGTAATTTGTTTAGTTTTAGTAACAGAAAAGGTGAGACCATTAGATGTGGCCCAATTATTTATTTCCTTTATAGTATTTTGGAACAGAAGTTCTATATATTTTGGTTCAATGTGAGAGTAGTATATCGGCATAGATACAATATTTAACTGGGGGAGGATATGTGTTGTTTAATATTTGCAACAGCTATTATAAATAAAGTTGGACTAATTACTGACCCTTGGGAAGTACCATTTTCTTGGATTTTAATTTGCGACACGTAATTATTCCTATTATGTAAAAATTTTTTAATAAAGATGGGTAGGTTTAATCCCCATCGATGCAAGTTTAATAATATTTCATCTTTCCACACTTTGTCGAAAGCTTTTTCCAAATCAAATATGAGTAGGGTTGTAGTTTTGTTTTGAATTAAGTTATCCTGTATATCGGTTATTAGTTTGACAGATACTGTGTGCTTCTTTTCTTTCTAAAACCGAATTGTAATGGATCTAGTAATTCAAGTTTTTCTAGTTGCCTAAGCAGTCTGAATAATTTTTTCGCATAATTTGCACTGTAGTTAGCAGGGTCTAAGGAATTTTTGTTTTGTTTTAATAACGGAATTAAATGAGCCTCCCTCCGGGCCTCTGGGAAGGACTGGTTTTGCCATAACAAGTTATAGAAATATAGGATAGCCATTTTAGAACTGGAGTTAAGATGTTTTATCAAACTTATGTGAATACCATCCAGACCTGCTGCTGTTTGTTAGGCGCATTTCATCTAGGGCGGTGTCAAATTCTTCCTTCGTTATATCTGTATTGTAACTTTGATTTATGTCTGATTGAAAATCAATAACGTGGTTAGATTCCACTTCATATTTTTTTTTTTTTTTTTTGGGCTTCCATACAGTTTACCCATGTCTGTATATTATGGAATGAATAAGAAAGGGCTACTTATAAATTAGGCAGAGTAAGAAGTAATGTAGGGGCGTGTAAAATTAAATAATGATACCAGAATCTAAAATATAGGAATATAGGGCCGTATATATTTCAGCATTTTGAAGAGCTAAGAGAAATGCAATATTTATAGGAAATGGAACTTTAAGACTGTGAAGAGCTTGATAAAATGCAACGCGATAATTACTATGATTGGAACACTCTAGGATAACATGGTCTGCATCGGCCACTAAATGGGTATCCATAGGATGAGAGCAATTAGGAGAACTGATAAGTTTCAACTTGTGTAACGAAGCAGGAAGGCGACTACAGCCGAGTCTCAGTCGACAAATGGTAGTAATAAAACCCCGCAATTTGATCGTTTCAACTTTAATATTGTAGAACCATGGATTGGAAGGTATGTCGGGTTGAATGGATTTATAATGCTTTGCAGTAAATGGATCGGACCACAGATTTTTCCAGTATTCCTTATGCGTATATTTAATGTACGCTAGGACATCTATAGGAGGAGTATAAAACAAAAAAGTCCCTAATGTAACCGTTGAAATAACTAAATGATCAGCTAGATTATTTCCATGGATACCGCTATGCCCGGGGATCCAAACAAATTTCACTCTTACACCGAGAGAGTTTAATCGGTATATGTAATTAGAAATTTTGTAAATAATTGATGGTAAACGAGAGTTGAGCTGTGAGTGATGTAATGCCAGCAAACAACTTTTAGAATCGGAGAGGATCGCAATATTAGTAGATGAACGATTTACAGATACATATCGGAGAGATTGGAGAATAGCTGTGTAGCTTCTGCAGTAAAAATGGAGCATATTATATTAAGGGTAAATTTTTTTGAAATGTTGAGAGCGGGGATTACGAATGCAGCTCCGACTGAAAAAGAGCACTTCGAGCCATCAGTGAAAATTAGAAGAAAGTTAGGATAGTTTCTATTAATCAAGGAGTAAAAATTATAATTGGCGGCTAGTGGTAGAACATTGTTCTTAAATGAGGAAAACAGTTGTATGTTGACATTAAGGCTAACGGTATTATACTCGAAAGGAATCGTATAGAAGGGAGACGGGTAGGATGGAAGAAGAATATCACTGTACCTGGAAAGATGACCAGAGGAATGACATAATAAAGGACGTCGAAGTATAGAGAAACGCCAGTTGTGAAAAATTTTTAAGTATAGAATATACAAGGAGGGGGCGATATGAGTGAATGCTTTTAGAAGAAATTTATCTGACAGAAACATTCTTCGTACGGATAAAGGGGGAACCTTTGCCTCCATCTCGAGAGCAGGTACAGCGGTAGCACGAAGTACTCTTAAACATCTGCGTAAGCACTCGTTTTGAATTTTATCTAGCCTAGAAAGGCAGATATTAGAAGCATTCCCGAAATTAAAACTGCCATAGTCGAGAATAGAACGTATGAAATTTTTATACAAAAGTAGTAAAGTTAGGGGTTCCTATTTTATTTTTTTAAAGGTTTCGGGATAGTTTCTGTCCGACGACATTTCATAAAAATAGTCGGCAAAGATATTAGCTATTTCCAGTTTGTTATCAGTAAGCTGTGAGTTTACCTTTATTGCTATTATTGATTGGACTGTATGTTTATTTGAGATTTTCCTAATTTGTTGCCATAGTTTATCTGGTGCTGTTGAAGAGTTTTGTTTTAACAAAATTTATTCAATAATTTTATTTAGATTAGCGTATGCTCATCCGTACTGATGCTCTAGCTTTTTTGAATTTTATTAAATTTTCTATGGTAGGTTGACGTTTATATTTTGATATCAATTTATTTTTATTTTTGATTAATGATCGACATTCTTCCGACCACCATACAGCGCATGGTTTGTTTTTTGCATGTATGTTACGCCTCGGAGTAGTGTTCTCGGCAGCTTCTTTTATTGTCCGTAAGATGTATTCATAGGACTCATCAGTGTTGCTCGAGTTTTTACATGTTTGAATATTGACCATAGTTGCATACGAAATCCAGTCCGATTTTTTAAAATTCCAATTTTGCGATTGGTGATTAGCAATTGGTATACTTGTGGGTATATCTATGATTATATGCCGCGGAAAATGATCGCTACCATACAGTATTTCGAATCAAGGTATCAATTTGTGAAGTAGACAACATTTGGGCTGCAAAAAGTTAAATCATTTGCCGAATAGCCGCCATTGTTGTTCAGATGAGTCGAAGTGCCCGTATTAAGTAGGCATATATTCGCCTGATCTAACACTTTTTCGATCATTTTTCCTCGTGGGTCTGTGTTTTTGGATCCCCATACCGTGCTGTGGGCATTAAAATCGCCGGTTACTATGAAAGGTTTAGGTAATTGACTGAATAAATTTGATAAAACATGCAATGAGATGTTATCATTTTTGTGTAAGTATATTGATCACACAGTTAGTTTTTTCCCAGAGATGTACACCGATGCTGCTATAGCTTCCAAATTTGTACTCAATGATAATTTATTTGATATCGCTAATAGAAAGAACACCTCTGATAGCCACAGACCCCTAATTTTTTGGTTGAGTTTTTTTATTAAATTTCTTACCTTTACTTTGAAAGTGTTGTTAATAATAAGTGGTTCAATATCGGTTAACATATTTACGATGACGTCGAGGTTTGGTGTAAATTATTCTATGATTTCAATCTGTTGGTGTGAACCTTTTATCATGTCAAGCATGATATGTAAGTTACTATAGGATATAGGGTATAAGTGTTTGTTTTTATGAATGTACTCTTTGCAGGGATTAATGAGCTGTTTTGTATCTTGAATATTAGTTTTATCAGAAATTTCGTTTAATTTAAGTAATATGTGTTTATATTTATCTTACAGTTTTTTATTTTTATTTTTTGTGTGTAAATCTGTTATTATTGAACGTAATTTGTTTGAATCTACTTTGTTCTGTTCGAGAATGAATTCCACGTCTTGTGGTTGGTCGTATATATCGGCAAAAAAATTTCTATTCGTGTAGTTGATTTATTTGTTGATTTGAAGAGGTCTTGTATGTTTTCAGAGTGGTCATTTAATTGAGAGCAATATCTTATAGTCATCGTGAAATTCGGTGACGTTTGGTTCAGTTATTACTTTTATTTCTATTTTGTTGTGTGTTGTATTATTATTGCAACTTATTATAGATGAATTTGTGTGTTGAACTATAATTTTTTTTTTTTTTATTTTCGTGTTTTGTTTTTTTATTTGATTTTTTATTGATACTGAATTGTGAATTTGTTTTAGGTCATATTCAATTATATCTGATGAATTTAACGAAATAGGGCGCTTTGCGTTTTGTTTGTATTTGAATTGGTTATATTAACTGTTGTGCTTTTTGGTTGTTTGTAATGTTGTACATCTAGATTAAGTATTTTCCCGATTTTTATTTTTTATTTATATATGAATATTATTATTTTATTTATTTTTATTTATATCCGCTTAAAAATATTTTGTGTTTTTCAAAACAAACTATTCATGATTTTAACTACTTTGATTTTTCTCCATTTACGTTTGGCGATGTTTTCTACGTCTCCTGATCGACACGTCAGACTTGCTTTCAGTCTATTCTACACTCTACGATCGTGCATACTTCCCTCTTTAATTTGGGTTCATTTGTATATCCTATTTAAAGTATATTATATACATATATATATATATATAACAAAATAAAAACACGGTTAAATCACTATTAAGGGACGATATTGTGAAAGTAAACGAAATCAACGCGCAAGATAGGCAACTTCGGAAATGTTTGGGGAAAGCCTACACACCCAGCAGTGTAGTTGAGATAGGTATAATGTAACAACGTAAATTTAATTATACATATATATGTTCTTTATTTGTTATTCATCGAAGTGTTGCTAATGAATAATTGCATCATCCAGTTTTGCTAACTGCTTTAATCAATTTCGCTTGATCTTTTGTTTGGATGTTTTATTGATTTTAAGTTACCCGCATATTTGATTGTTCTAATAATTATAATGTAATTGACTGATTTCTCATAAGTCCTTCAAAATCTTACCGTTTGTTACAAATTTTTTCGACGATTAGATTTTTTAATTAATATCAAATTTTTTTTGTTGTTGGGATAGTTAGGTTTTTTTTTTTTAATTATTATTTATTTTTTCTATCGGCTGTCTCTGCCCATATTTCGAATTCCCGCTTATTCTCTTTTTTCCTACTTATTTTGGTTGGTCAAATTTTTCAAATGTACCAATTAGGAATAAGTTATTTTTCACGTTACATCGTCGGCCATTTTATTAAATTTCTATTACCGGTCGTTGTCAATATTTTTTTTTTTTTTACCTTTATTCAAAAATAAAATATTATCCGGTATTTTCGTAATAAGTGTAATTTCACATATTAGCTGACCACGTTTATGCAGTCACCGGGCGTATTACAGATTTATATGTAAGATTAATTTATTGCGTGAATTTAAGAACCCGGATAAAATAGGAAATCGCGGTGATTGTTTTAGCTTTAGTAATTACATACTCGTTTAATAGATGACTACTGGAATTAAACATTCGATCTGAATAAAACACCTGGATTATATAGTTGAAAATTAAATGTTAATAAATCGAATCAATTGTTTTATTTTTAACGTGGGGTCAGCTTACAAGATTACAGATATATATATATATATATAAATATATAATATATACGTATCGTTCTTCCAAGGACACTATTCTGTGACAAACAGGCGTTAAAATTACGACGTGTAGGTTAACATTTTGTCGTAAACTATTTTTTAACTATTATTACTAAACTTAGTCAAAACATCCCTTTACGCTGATCCTCTTATGTTGGCTCTAATTGGTAACGCGTAACAACCCCTTTCCGTATGAATGAAAAGAATTTTTCGTAAAGACAATGTGCCACTAAGGTTGAACCTACAACGACTTCTTTACGAAAGCAATCAAAATACGAAACATGTAATAACAAGTAAATTATGGATCTTTTACTTGCCTATTAACAGCTTACGAGGTTAAACGTATAGATCAAAAATACCAATTTAGGATTTTTTCGTTTTCAATTTTCATTATTGGTATAGTATATTTTTTTTTTCCGAAATATATAACGCAATGTTAGGATTGCGATTCAACAAACACGATAAAGTATATTTTTGGATGAGTGGTGGTTAGCTTTCTTCCTGATGAAGATGTAGAATGGGTGAAATGTCTTGCAGATGTTTCCGTCACTAACCAGACTGTCCGATAAGTAGTGATGGCGTGTTAGGTGATTGATTGTTGCTGCTCGGAATGATGACGTACAAATGCGAATGGAAATTTAAAATACTATCTTAAAAACTAGCGGTCTACGTCATCACCGTATCTGCATCGTCATTTATATATAAATATACATTATAACATTATATATATAAATATAGATTATAACATTATATATATAAATATAGATTATAACATTATATATATAAATATACATTATAACATTATATATATAAATATACATTATAACATTATATATATAAATATACATTATAACATTATATATATAAATATACATTATAATATTATATATATAAATATACATTATAACATTATATATATAAATATACATTATAACATTATATATATAAATATACATTATATCAAGTGTCGTATTTGTAATAATAGCCTATGCGTCTCTCAGGCTTTGATATCGAACTACTTTTTTTATAAACTAACGTATGAAATTTTTGTTTGGGCGCATAATCTATAAATATGCTCGCGCCCGTGTGTATATATGTGCGTATCTATTACATATGCGGGATTTATTTATATATCTACTTATAACCGCGGATTTTTAATATTCATAGTGGAATTGTAGAATAAAGTTTGTAAATACGAAATATTCCGGGCGTGATGTACAAACGAGTTAGATAAGTAGGTAGGTAGCTGCAAGTGGCTGACTATCTGAGTTGAATCATTTAACTTTCAGTATAATAAACCATGTACATATAAGCTTTATTTATTGTTTCTTATTTATCTCCCGAATTTCTTGTCTTATATTATATACATATATAAAAACGTGTATCACGATATGTCTATATCAACCTACTTCTGGGTGTAGAGGTTACACAAAACATTTTTCACATTTGTATTGTGCGGCTCGAATCTAACTAATTCCTGTCCATTTTGGTAGTAATGGGTCTTTCTCGTGTACGACGACTGTCAACCGGCTACCACTGGGCCATCATACGTTTGGTCTATCTAATCTATTATCGTATTTTCTTGCGATATGTTCTGCCTAAATCATTTTATGCCAGTTGGCGAATCGTTCCACCGCATCCAATAATTTTGTTTATTGGCTTATCCATGAAATTGTCGTGATATATATATATGCGAATGTGGAGAAATTGGCTTAATTGAACGTATTATTCGGCAATATGAAATATAAGCATAGGCGTATAAAACACATCCTTCTACAGTAAGCCAGCTACAAATCCTAGTTCTAGTATTAATAAATAAGCTAAGATATTTTTAAGTATATTGTTGACACGGTATGTACGCACTCTGTTATTTTAAATGAGCAGGTTTTTTGTATTAAAATTATTCCTGCAATCGTATGTATAATAAGGCGTCAGTTTAAATAATATTTTATAAGATTATATTTTGTATTAATTTTTTCTGGAAAGAATCGTTGATATATTCGGTACAGAAACTTCTATCGAATGGTAACTTTACTTTTTTGTAAACAGAAAATATTTAAATCTGCAAATATATTATTGTTCTTCTCTCTCTTCTTCTCTTAAAAAATATATAGTGACCACAGAAAAGATTTTATAAAAAGATTATTACCATTTTATATGACTATGCCAATAACTTTTTTTTTTTTTTTGGGGGGGGGGCACTGCTGATGAGCAATCACAACCCACTAACGTGTTGATGATGTTACAATTGGTTAGGAATTTGTAAAGAAGGAGGAAAACACGGGAGTCATTAGAAAAAATTAAGGAAGTGATAGAGAAAGGAGGACGATAACCGATGGATATTAAGGAATTCAGGAGTGCGAGTTGGTCAGGTGTGTGAAAACTGCAATTGAAAAGGATGTGGTTTTCATTGGCGATAATTTGTGAATCGGCTGGATGGGAACAATATGGGGAACTGGAAATCCCAATACGAAACATGTGAGCCGGAAGACGATTGTGTCCAGAACGTAAACTTGTAATAAATTTTCGGAAGTTGAGGTGTGTGTGTTGGACAAATTAAAGTACCAGCGAATAGGTGATGTGGCCAGATAATATCTAGGGGTGGAAGAACTAACGAGCCACGATGACCACTCGTAGGATATATCCATGTTGGCAAGAGATATCAGGTCTGTGGTGGAAATTGCCGGCACCAATTACACATTGTACACAAACCGGAGCAAGAACCGACTTACATCTTATATCAGTACGTAAAATATAATCAAATAATCATATAAAATATAAACTAGTTTAAGTAACTAATTAACCAATGAAGAATGACCAAATGACGAAAGCTAAGCACAAGGGGAATATTTGTTTTGCCCAGTTTTATCCTTTGGACGATTGTTCAGACTATACACTTATTTTGTTAATATTAATAATAGGATCCGCAACAAGCTCTTCAGGTTGTATTGGCAGCGTATTGCTTGTGATATAAGTTCAGACAGAAAGCTATCTCTATTTTTGTATTTTGGGCAGTACCAGATCTGATGTTCGATGCTATCTTCGATATTACATATTTCACAAACTCCAATTCTGATGATCCCCAATTTGGCAAGATGACTAGGTGTAAAGTTATGACCACTCCTTAGTTAATAAACATTAGGACAGGAGGAGATACCCATGTTTAAACCAGAGATTTTTTGAAATTATCTTTTGTATTTTATATTTCTCAGTTATTTAATGTTCATTGACTTTTTATCGAGTATTATTTCAAACTCTAGTAGCTAGAACACGGACTTCCATACGGAAGGTACCGAGTTCGAATACGATCGGCGACATGAAAATTATCATAAATTAAATTATAAATAATTCTAATATTATCGCGTGGAAGGCAATGCAAACCACCACGCATATAACACTATATGCGCGCTAGTAATAATCTATTCAGGAGGGCGCTGATTGTTGACGGTATCATTCTAGCGGATATCCAAGTGGCTGAGAATAATCTAGATCAATTTGATAGCAACGCGTTTTAGAGATAGATCATAAAGATTTCTTAGAATATCGTAATTGATGAAAACAGTTAAAATACTTTTGAGAGCGCTACGTGGGTCCGTGAAAATTACCACATTCTGACAGATATTTGCTGGAATGTAAGAGCGAAGTTGCCTGAGAATAGCAAGACAAGTAGCTGTAAATATTGAAAAAAATTTTGGGTAGTTTAAAAGTTTTTTTAAGGAAGAAATTTTATATTACCCAATGTTGAATTATTTTCAAAATTTATTTTGGGCGAAGAAAAAATAAAAGTGTTTGTCCGCTTGATTTATCTTGTTACTTTTTATTTTGCGAAGTTGAATAAATGAGCTATAAATTTGTTCGATTTTTATTATTATTAATTATATATAGTATGTATACATTTATATTTTGCGATTAAAAAAAACAATAGAATTATTAAAATAAACAACAAAAAAGAAGTTAAAATCACTAAAAGTTTGAAAAAAATAAAAAATATGATATAAAAAATTTAAATTTAAGATTACAATTCATAAAAAATCAGCAAAACTGGAGATGAGTATCAATAAAACTATGTGGCGGTGAATACAATCAAATATCAGTAATATAAAGTTTTTACATAGCAATAGCCCCAAAATAAAAAATAATTGAGAAAATAGTTGTCAGTATAAAATTTATAGGCATAAAAAATAATTTAAAAAATACTCGAACGATATAAAATTTATAAATAAACAAGAACCAATAGCCTGTAAAATAAAGCAATAAAAATTCAAAAAATTAAAAATAATTGTTCAATATAAAAATTTACAATATACTCCTTAGAATTAATTCATCAAAATTTATCATTGAATTTAATAAATTATTTTACAGCAATCGGTAATAATAGTTGCTAAAATGTGGTATAAATCTAACAACAATAAAAATACAGAAAAAGATAAAAAGAATTATTTATGTTCAATAAATATATAGAAAGTCATACATATAAAATAATAAAAATATTTAACAAATATAACATCGATTTAAACGCCAAAAGGACGGGAATTATTTCAGTGTGTATCAAAGTCAAAATTGACAGTGCTCTTCTAGTGGTCATCCTACATACTAGCTCTCAGACAGGAATATAATACCAAATTTACTTGATTCCTTCATTTGTAAGGGTATTAGTACTTTATATTCTAATGTCGAAACATCATTTGACTCTTCATCGGATCACTCTCCTATAATACTAGAAATAAGTCAGTTAGTAATAATTAAGAAAACTAATTTTAAATTTTATAATAATAAAACTGACTGGTACTCTTGGATTGAAGAGAATCTTGTTCTAAAAATTCCATTAAAAACACGCGACGATGTTGTGGAAGCGATTGAATATTTTAATCATAAAAGCGGCATGGTTAAGTACTCCCAAGGAAACTACAACTTGCGATATTAACTAGGCATTATTAGAGAAAAAATTAATGCCAAAAGAAAAAATTATAAAACTGTAGCAAATATCAAGGTACACCCGGCTCACAAAAGTGATCTTAATAAAATAACCAAAGAATTAAGCACATAACTGAAAATGCATAAAAATGACACTTTAAGAACAATTATTTATAACATGGCCACTAAAAATGATGATTATTCATTGTGGAAGGCCAATAAAGCTCTTAAGAGGTCACAAAAAATGATTCCACCCCTGCGGAAACATAATGGCGAGTGCGACACTTAGCGATCTTGAAAAGGTGGAAGTTTTGGGGTACATCTAAAAGATGTGTTTAAACTACATCCACCCGATAACGAATCGGATTTTAATCAAATTGAGTTCGACCTATCTGTACCCTACCAAATGGTCTCTTCCAATAAAACTATTTTCTTCGTCCCAGATTAAGGGGTGTTTGTGGGTAATGTATAAATAGTTTTAGCACAAGAGAAGCTTTATTTAGTATTAGACTTTTAATAGAAAAATGTCTAGATAATCAAAAGCTAGTTTTCCTGTGTTTTATTGATTTCGAAAAGGCTTTTGACAGAGTAAACCATGTCAAGCTTATGGAAATCTTAGAGAGGACAGGAATAGACTTTAAATCTATATTGGAGTCAGACTGCTTGAGTAAAAGTGTATGACACATACATAGAAGATATAAAGATCAAAAAAGGAATTAGACAAGGTTGTATCTTGTCCTCTCTTTATTGTTTAACATGTACTCAGAAATGATATTTACCGAAGCATTAGATAATGTGATTGAAGGCATAAAAATCAACGGTGTGTTAATAAATAACTTGTTACGCTGATGACACTGTGTTAATAGCAGATCGGCAAGATGATTTGCAACAATTATTAGATCGTATAAACCTGTCATATAAAAAATATAATCTGAGAATTAATATGGCAAAAACAAAGGTGATGGTGATAGATAAAAATTACATTCCACAAATAACGGTTAAAATTGAAAAGACAGCATTGGAGCAAGTGGATAAGTTACAATATCTCGGTTGTTGGATTACCAGTAGTGGCTCCTCTGGCCTAGAAATTGTAGCCAGAATTGCAATGGCGCGCTTAACGTTTCAAAGACTAAAGAAATTCCGGCAATGTCATGATATTAGCCTACAATTACGGTGGAGAATAGCTAAATGCTTTGTTCTTTCAACTCTTTTATACGGGGAAGAAACATGGACGTTAAAGACGGAACAAAAAGATGATTAGAAGCTTTCGAGACATGAATTATTACTCGCAATTCCGTGGACAGCAAAAGTTACAAATAAAAAAGTTTTGAGACGGATGAAGACAGAGCGCGAATTAGTCAAACTCGTTAAATTAATGAAAATTAATTACCTCGGACACGTGCTGCGTGGAGAGAAGTATGAGCTACTGCATTAATGGACACTGTAGAAGGTACCGGAGGTGTCGGCCGACGAAGGATATCATGGTTAGGCAATATCCAGGAATGGATGACTTTAGCGGAGTGCGGAAATCTTAGCATGGATCAAAGCTGTAAAGAATGTGGACGCCAACCTTCGATAACGAAGATGGCTCAAGAAGAAGACAAAGCTCCAAGATATGATCTAATCATTGGAAAGATGCTTAAATTCCTACCGCGAAATGGTATAGTACTATTAACAACAATATTCAACACTATCATATGGTTGGCCTACTATCCATCACAGTTGAAAATCGTTCAAATAATTATGATATCAAAACCAAGCAAACTTACCTGTGATGCTTCATCCCTATATTAGTGTTCTACCGAGAGTATCAAAAGTATTCGAAAAATCATTGCTGTTCGAACTAACAAAACAGCTACAGAGTACGATTCCAAACTACCAGTTTGGGTTTCGTCCTGGGTATTCTACAATAGAACAAGTTCATAGAATGCAACAATATATCGGTAATTGTTTTGAAAAGCAGCATTATTTTTCTGCAACCTTTCTGGATGTCAGTCCTTCGATCGTGTACGGCATGATGGGTTACTTTCAAAAATAAAACGCACTCCGCCACATCCTTAAATTCGGTAGTGATGTATCAAAATTTTATCCTGTCAGGGCTGGGGTTCCACAGGGTTCAGTTTTGGGGGCCAATCCTTTTTCTCATATATACATGTTCGACCTTCCCGTTAATACAAATGTGGAGATGGCGGCATTTGCCGATGATACAGCATTATTCGCGAGAGTTAATGATCCGGTAGCGGCGTCAGAAAAATTACGGCGCGGTTTGAATAACTTATACATTTGTGCACGACAATGGAGGGTTAAAATTAACTCATCCAAGTCAGTACATGTTACATTTACAACTAGGCGGAACACATGTCCACCTGTTGATCTTAATTAGTACTCACTACATATTTATTTAAATTATTCCTACGTATCAAGTTCTATTCGAGAAGATTCATAAAAATATATACAACGAGCTACTTACGTTATTGTAATTACGTTTATTTTTTAGACGAGATTACTATTTCACGTTCCATTTTTTTTTACTATATTGATGTTTAAAACGTTTATATTAATTTTAAACGAGACATTTATTTTTTATACACCATCATCATTTTCAATCTCCTATTCAGGATGGTTTGGTCGACACCTCGGATTTCTGCATTTGTCTTTTAGCTTCTTTCATCATTTCCGCAACTGATTTTCTTCCTGCTATTCCACGTGTTTTCCTCGTGGTGTTTTCCCACAAATTTTCCCTTATATCGCAAGCGTAAATAGGTCTTCCTCTCAAATTTTGTGACCGAAGTAATTCTTTTTTGATTCTTCGATTATATTTAGCAGAATCGATTGACTTAATTAGCATTTGTTTAATACTTCTAAATTCGTTATTTTTTCCTTCCGCGATATTCGGTGCATCCTTTTGTGGCACTACATTTCAAAGGCCGTGATTTTCTTTTTGTCGACTATAGGTATCCGAAGCATATCTCATTGTTGACCACACAACACAGCGAAGGATTTCCATCTTTAGTTGAAGGTTTAATTTTCCATAAGTACTCGTTTCATATAAATTCATTTCGCCCGCATCCTATTCTTCTTTTTATTTCTTCATGGTCTTTCCCATGATTAAGCTTCCCAAATACTTGTTACCTGTTTAATTTTTTTCTCCATCTATATATTTTGTGTTTTTGTTATTCTCATTGTTTTTTTAACGTTTATTTTTATCCCTAACTTCTCATCTTCTAATGATATTTTATTCATTATTTTTTGCTGTTTTCACTTGATGTTCCGCGTAACTTATATTCGCTATCCTTATTCCATTTATATATTAACTCCGAGTCTATTAATATTTTCCATTTGGGTTATTTCTTCGGCATACGAGAGTTGAACAGCCTCGGTGATAGCTGATATCTTTGTCTTACTCAGCATGTGCTACATGACAATATTCTTTGGACTGTTCTTATTGAATTCTTACTGTCGCGTTCTGGTTCCGGTAAATATATTTAATTAAATTTTATATCTCGTCCATCTAATCCGTATTTCATTCAAATTTTGATTATTTATGTTGTACCCTGTGAAACGTTTTTTCATAATCTACAAAACAGAGATCATCCCTATCTATTGCTCTTTGGCCGAGAATTCTTAATAACGCGATCGCATATATTGTTCCTCGTTTTACGATGTCTAGTTTGTTTTCTAGTCTCTTATTTATTATCGATAGCGGGAGTTTTAGTACATGATTAAGCTTTATTGTTCTATAATCAGTACATTTTGTAGTATTCGGTTTTTTTGGGAATAATAATCGATTTTAATAGGTTGCCTTGGTTTCCTTCGCGATACAGTTTGTTAATAATTTTTAGCAGCGTTATTCAGTTACCTTTATCTACTACTTTTATCATTTCCACGGTTATTCTATCTTCATCAGGAGTTTTATTCTCTCCTCTTATCGTGATCGCATGTTCTAATTCATCCGGTAATATGTCAGCACCATCATACGTTGTGTTTGACCATTTAATTTGCGAAGTCTGGTGTTATCCACATATGAATCGAGGATATAATTTATCCGTTATTTTTGTATTTCCTTTTCGTCTGTATATATTTTTCCTTTAATATCTTCGATTACGTTTATCTTATTTTTCTTTCTTTTACATTCTTTAATTGATTCCTTTATTTCAATATTTAACGATAGCCGTGTCTGTTTTCAAGTTCGTCTATTATTTTGCATTTCTGTTCCTACCATTCTTGTTTTGTTTGTATAAACTGTTTTATTTTTGTTCATCCTACTGTACTGATCGGAATTTCTGTTTTTTATTTTCCTTCTTTCGCTTATATTCGTTATTACTTCTTCTGTCATCCAGCGCTTGATCAACCTGCTTCTCTTGGGTTCAAAACAAGTTGTCTGCAGTTTGTGTCAGTGCTTTTTTAAAATAATTTACCCGTATCATCTTCTTCTTTCTCGTTTTTATCTTTATGTTTTAAGCTTGCGTTGATTTGTTTATTATAATTATTTGCTATATGCTCAATTTTTAATCTATTCATATTCTATGTTTCTCGTGGTTGTATGTTTTTTCTGTACAATTTCCATTCTATTTCTACTTGCTAATAGAATATGATCACTATTGCAGTCAGCCGATGGGTATGTATGACAATTTTTAACCGGACTTCTGTGTTTTGCACTAATAAAAATATAATTCATCTGACTTTTTTTATCGTATCCTTTCCACGTATACATTATTCGTTCATGATTTTTAAACCGCGTATTGCGTATAAACCTTTTTCATTTCTGCCCCCTATTCCAAAAGGGGGCCTATTTCCTTCACTTCATTTCCCGATCTTTGCATTAAAATCTTCAAATATGTAAATAATATCGCCGTATATCTAACATGTTTCATTCCCTGTTACAATTCTTCATAGAATTCTTGTAATTTTTCCTCTTTGCATTGACCGGGTGATGCGTACACTTGACATATTACAAAAGTTTTTATTTTACTTACTATTCTAATTAATAGTACCGTATCCGATATTGGTACACTTTTGATTAATTTCGAGAGATTTTTCCTTTCCAACAAATTTTTCTTACTTGTCTTTTCCACTATATATGAACTTATACTTTCCCTGCATGCTTCAATCGGTACCTGTCTATTTTGTTTCGGACATTCCGAGTATGTCAATATTTAATCTGCTTCTAATATCATATTTTCGAGTTTGCCCGGTTGAAACAGAGTTTTTACATTCCAAGTAGCAATTTTGACTTCTACGAAATTTCTTTTATTTCCTTTATCCGTTTCCTGATTTTCAAATGTATTACAACTTTCTTCGGTGTCACGTTGTTTACGGGTATCTCCCAATTTTGAAGCAAGTTTGTTCCCACTTGTAGACTTCCGCACCAACGGTGGTGTGGACGAACTCGAGCCATCTGTATTGTTACAGATGCCCGCCCGTTGCCTGATAACATTCATTAGTTGGCATTTGAACGATGTTATATTCCATACATAACGGATGCATGGGCCTTTCAAATAAATAATAATAATTTATGAACACTTCGTAATACACAACTAGTTTTATTCCATTTCAAATATCGACCCAATCAAAGGGGATAATATATTATCGCAAGATATTTTTCCGCCAATAAGCTTACATTCTGAAAAATCACACAGCGTTAGATTCTTTTACAACATATAATTCGATTTTCAATATAACAGATAATTGTAATAAATTAAAGTATTACGAAGCTGATGATAATTCTTATGCTACTTCGCTAGAAATAAAAATTGAACCGGGTAATTACGAAGTAGCAGATTTAGAAGAATATTTGAAACAAAAACTTGACTCCAATCTTTCATTGAAAGCAGATCATAAAACTCTTCGCACGCGAATTTCATGCAGTAAACACATAAATTTTAATTCGCCTAATAATGTTGGCGATTTATTAGGATTTACTCCTACAACGGGCGTATTAAAAGGTGGTCAAGAACATATTTCGCAGTAGTTCAAATTTCTAATATCGACGTGATTAATTTAACGTGTAATTTAATATCGAATACCTATAAAAATGAAGTTGAATATTCTTCATTCGTTTCTCCTCTAAGCGTTCCATATAAAGTTATCGAACGACCGCGGAATATTATTTATTTACCAGTTTTAGTAAAGCGTATTTATAACAGTAACTATCGAAGATCAGAATAGTAATCCAATCGATTTTAAACAAGAAGTGTTAACCGTTACTGTTCATTTGAAAGAAGATTCATAATGATTATTAAATACAATCAAAGTAGCCTTAGAAAAAGTATAAATAGAGATCGTATTAGTAAAAATGTTATTGCATCTAAAGTGAAAGTTGGTTATTTAAAAAGACTAAATAAATCTAATAAACAAATATTAAAACAATTAGGTTATATTTTATTGTAACAAATAAATATGGGGATAGCAGCATATTACAGTTATCTGAATCGAATATAGTAGAATATGATGGATTATCATCTGTAGAATATCATTTACACAAACCTCATACAGCTAATTTCAACCCAAATGATGAAATAAGAATTCCGATTTATAATAATATCAGAAAGTTGTTTAATATTAGAAGGATATGTAAAAAAAAGTTGCGATTTTGTTTTTTTTTGGGGGGGGACCGCTATTTCTCTTCTCAGAAATCCGATATGAAATGAATCGAATTGAAATAGACAGAAGTCGTAATCCCGGCATCACTTCATTAATTAAAGCTTGTCTTTCTATGCGCGGCAAGAATGAAGAAAATGCGTATTCTACATCATTTTTAAATCCTAATATGGAAGCTAATAAAAAATTTTTATTCGACTTTACACTAGTGAACCAGATAAAAAGTATTTTTCATTCGCGATCCCATTAAAATTTATTTTAGGTGTTTGCGAATATTTAAAAAAAATCGCGATTCAAGTGAGACACGAACTTGTACTATTACGTGGAACTCAAGATATAAACGCGTTGTTGTACTGTTCCTCATTAAATACGAGTGATGTGACTAGAAAATGTAGCTTGGTATGACCCTTTCATTCGTGTAAGTGATGTTGCACGTATAAGCCTTTTAAATTATTTAAAAAGTTCAAAAATATTACCAGTACGATTCAGAAGATGGGAACTTCACGAATATCCTGATTTAGCACAAAACACCCATCTTAGTTGGCTTTTAAAAATATCCTCAAATGTAAATAGACCACTATATGCAGTCGTTTTCTTTTCAGAAAATAAAAAAATAAATAAAAACTGTAGTAAATTCGATCATTGCAACATTACTGATTTGAAACTATATCTAAATTAAATTTATTATCCTTATGAACCTTTGAATTTAGAGTTTAAAAAGAAAAAAGTTATGTTGTTATATTTAATGTATAGCAGATTTCGCAGTTTATATTATGGAGATCAGGAATGCGCACCTATTTGGAATGTAGAAGAATTTATCAATGATTATCCATTATTTAGATTGTTCTTATCAAAATGAAAATACCGCTAGTAATTGTCCTGTAGACATCAGATTAGAATTTAAAACTGAAACTAATATAAAAGCAAATACAAGCTGTTATGTTTCATTATTTCACAACGCAAATTTTGCTTACAACCCAAATAATGATATTGTAAAACAAATTATCGAGTAATGAATAAATCAAATTTGATTTTTGTGAAGTTTTTATTATTTATTTTCATAAAAATTTTTTTAAACACGATATTAAATTATTCATCGCAATTCTTAAACATAATATTACACTATTCGTCGTAATTCTTAAATATTAATTTGTGCGAAAGAAGCTCTTTTAGTACAACTCGCAATTTTAGATTGTGAGAAGTTATCCAAATATGACCGTGTGCGCGTGTGTGTGAACATTATCTGGTCAAATATAACGTTTATCATAATTATAACTTAACGCTAATTTCGTTTGCTTAACGTTATACATTTTATGCTTAAAACTACGGATATTAGTGAACGATCTATAATAAAAAAAACTTAACGGTATCGAGTAATTTTCTAAACAAGATACATAATTCTCAAACGGTATTTCCTATTTAATAACAGCTTTTGAAATGCCTTTACATTTTTTAATGGGTGTGTCTAAATTAAACATTTTAAATGAATGTAATTGGTAATCCATTTGTTTCATCCTTAAATTTACCAAGCACCTTTTTATTTATTAAGTTAAAACATTTATGATTCGGATCATAATCAGATGTGTCAAAATGAACTTGTAAATGACGATTTAAATCATCGTAAAAATCATGTGTACGCATATTATAAATAAAACTATCCGTATCCATATAGATTAAGTTAAGATTACGAGTGCTAACATAGTATTATAATGAAAATCGTACATTATTGTTTTACTAATATCTAATATAGCCAAAACCAAATATAATGGTTTGTTAAAATAAACAGTTGTTTTTCTTAAATGAACAGCGACTAAAAAAGGATTTTCGGAAAATATTGTTCGGTCTTTAAAAACTGATTTTGAAACTAAACGAGAAAATTTTAGTTTCATCCGCAATCAATTTTATATTTCTTCGTTTGCGTACATTTTCTAACGATTTACCGAAAATACTACTGTTTAATAATTTAAAAAAAAATCCTTGGCAATCAATTATATTTATCACATATTCGTGAAGAAAATCCATTTAATAATAATTGAATAGGAATATCCGCAAACACATTTTTAGGATATAATACACTTTCTACAGGTTTCACTACATGTGTATACCATTTAGATAATAGATGAACATTAACGCGCAAATATTATCACGCGCACGATGAAAAGGACAATGAATGCACTGCGAAGTAGCGCGATACTTTATCGTTAACGTTTTTAAAGCAGGTGTCGCGAAAATTTCTTCCATGTTTAATACTGAATATTTTTCTATTCCCGACGTAACTAATAATTGCGACATCCATTGAATTTTTTCATTTCCTTTAATTAAAAATATTAATTCGGGTCTACTCGATAAATTAAATAATTCTGTTAATTCGGAAAATATTCTACCATAAGGTACTCGCCCTGATTTCCACTCGAGTCCGTGATGATTAAATGTATTCCATTTATCGCTTGCAGTTGTTTCCTTTGAAAAATTATTAATTGATGGCGGCGCGTAAAGATTATGATGTACGTTATCTCCATTTAAATTGAGAATTGCTAATTCTTTAACAATAAATCGATTATCATTATCTTTAAAACCTTGCAAATCAACGAAAAATATGCTAGGTTTTTCATTCTGCGAATTAATTTCATTTTTAGAGTAAGATGATAAATTTTTATGCAGAGAACATTTTCATCTGCTCTAACGTAAATGAATACGAAAATGACTATCACTTAACTAATCGATTAGCATAGAGTGAATATAAAATTTCATATGAAAACCTATTTATAGTTTACTATTACTTAACGTATATCATCATTATTGTACACTTTTATTCACACAGTTTACAATTTATGAAAAACTTTCCATGCAAACAAATCTGGTGTAAACATTGAGCGTGATTACAAATATAACAAAAGCGAATAATATTCATCATGCTCACACAGACTATGTCTAGCACATCTAATTATTAATTGACTAAGAAAGAAAACT
This sequence comes from Coronaproctus castanopsis, assembly GCA_032883995.1. Lineage (NCBI taxonomy): Eukaryota > Metazoa > Arthropoda > Insecta > Hemiptera > Monophlebidae > Coronaproctus > Coronaproctus castanopsis. The sequence continues at coordinate 61,776,358 of CM065054.1, forward strand.
GCTTGAGCGGGATAAATAAATAAGATTATCTATGATAGCGCTATCTCGCGACAAATTATGTTATTTTTGATTTACGTTTTACACGCAAGAGCGCACCACTGCATATCCTGTGATAAAATTCAAAATCGTAATTTTTTTTCTTTCGCTTCACACACACACACGCGCACACACACAAGTCTTCACAAATAATGCAAATGAATACACATGTGCGCATCGGCGTGTGTGAACGCGTGCGTGTGTGTGTATGCTTGACTTAAAGAGTGAGAAAGAAATAATAAGAAAGAGAAAGAAAAAATTAATTACACTCTGCTCGACTAGATGCAGAAGAAAACCTGTCACAACTACCCTGTCAAGCAACTGTCTATGTGTGTACGTGTACGTGTGTGCTGTGTGGGTACTTGCGTGTATGCATGACTTAAAGAGTAAGAAAGAAATAACAAGAAAGAAAAAGAAAAACTAATTACACTCGATGGACTTGCTGGATAGTAGAATGCTTGGTTCTATAACCATATTGATGATCTGGGAGGCATTGTTTATTTTCTAGAATTTCATTTAATCTTTTCAATATCAGTTTTTCAAAACGTTTAGAAATTATAGGTAACAGGGCGATCGGTCTGTGTGAGGTCATTTCTGTAGGAGGTTTGCCTGGGTTTTTTTAACAACATTATTTGCGAAAACTTGAGCTGCACAGGATATAGTATGTAAGTCGTATTATAGCATTAAAAATGTGCGTCAGCATAAATAATCCTTTACGTGGTAGTTCTTTTAATATCTGGGCTGTTATCAGGTCATGATCTGGGGCTTTTTTGGGATTTATGTTTTTAACAGTTGCTTTAATTTCTTTTGGGGAGCAAGGCTACGTTTTCATGACCAGGATGCGGGTTGAAGACTGTAGCGAAATATTTAACAAATTCATCAGCTTTTTCCTTATCACTGTAAGCCCATGAATTATCTGACTTTCTTATTGGGTGTACAGATTCGTTCGGTCTTTTTAGGGTACGTGTAGCTTTCCACAATGTGTATTCTGGTGAAAGAAGTTATGTATTCAGTGAAGTTCTTATTCTTTAGTTTCAGTAATAAATTTCTTACTATCCTTGTTTGTTTATTGAGTTTCCTTTTATGAGTGGATCTCTATTTGTTTGCCATTGCTTCCTTAATTCCTTTTTTTTTTTTATCTACCTGATTTAGAATTTCTGTTGGAGCCCACCGATTCATCCGTTGTACTCATCCATGCTGCTTTCTATAGGAGTACAATAAAATTCTGCAAAGCATTTTCTATATCTTCACCTTACATTTAAGTTAGTAAATTCATGAACTATTTGTTTAAATTCTTCCCAATTAGTTCTTCTGTTGTATAATTTTAGCTTGGGTTGTTTCCTAATTACTCTTGTACTTAATGTTAAAGTAACAACTGTATGATCGGGAAATAAACTGTGCTCTGATTGTGTTTCAATGAAGTGAGTAGCTAGTCCTTTAGTTATAAAGAAATCAAGTAGATCGGGAAGTTTTTTATTATCTGTCGACCAGTATGTGGGAGAACCTAGTACTTAAAGCATGGCATCTGTTGCTTTCTAGAGTTTTCAATAATTCTTTTCCTTTAAATGTTGTTAATTTTGCTGTTCAATATATGTGTTTTTTGCATTGTAATCGCCTCCTGTTATGTAGGTGTTGCCTAGCGGTTTTAGAAAATCATTATAAGTGTGTGTGATTTTATGTTTTGGTGGACAAAATGCTACTGACACAGTTATATTTTTATCCAAGCTTTGTATACATACACTGGTTGCTTGTAAGTAATCGGTTTGATACTTGCTGATTTCATAATTATTTGATGTTAACATTGACAATAATGAAATCACATTGAAACAATTTCTAGTCAGAAATCAGTGATACATTTCATATGTATACAATATTATTACCATCGGTTATACTGCATTGAGGAATGGTAATGTGAATTCCAATATAAAGTATACGAAAACCCCCTACACATTGTCTTAAGATGGATGTTTCGACAAGTCGTATTAGTAATTAATTTCATCAGCCCCCTATTTCGAATGCTGATCTCAACATTTGTGTCGTTGTTAGATTCTTTTGTACCGAAAATAAATTTGAGAAGTAAAGAACCACCCATTTGCAAGTTTGGTCCCCTAACATAAACGTTAAAGACTACAGAGCTAGAAAGATTTACCTGTTCTTAAAAACCGTTTGTCTCGAATTCATCGGAAGAACACGTACACACCACAAACGTACATTTATTAAAAAAATCTAATAAAAAATTTAACCTTGAAGTGTCGCATTGTTCACGAATTTGTTTATTGCCGTTTGGTACTTTGATAGCAGTGGCAGCAGTGATAGCCGGTAGGTTGTTGATGAGGGAACGATAATCTCAAAATACTGGAGCTAAGTGTATAAGACAAAAATGAAAGGTACGAAAATAAAAACTGCATTATCATTATTATTTGTATTATCTTTCCTGTGTGTATTCGCATTTACTTATGTGTGGGCGCGCGCGCGCGCGTGGTGTGTGTTGGGGGTCTTTGCTCGGGTAATATCAAATTTATAAGGGAATAAAACCTATAGCCTCTTTCGAATACAATTTAAGGGAGAGGAAGAGAAAAACCCAATAAACTATACTCGTCTAATTCTCATAAATTTTACCCGGGCAATGCCGATACGATATTAATACAGACGGTTATGCCTTGTGTTACTAGAGCTGACTGAGCAAGCACAGAACCAACTTTGTCTGGACTTACATGTTTCTTCGGTACATGGTGGGAGCTACAGCTTGACGCGTTGTATTTGGTATATTTGACACATTCAAAAGCTGCATTCTATAGTTATCAGCTCTTTGTTGCAGTCTAATTAGGCGTACGTTTGAGTTCTTAATAGAGACAAAAAACTAAAAAGTAGAACGTTATATCGGCATAAACTCGAAGAAATAGGAATTAGAGGTGTAAAAAAATGGTTCGAAAGTTACTTAAAGGAAAGGAAAACTGTAGTGAGTATAGACAATGTACGAGGTGAATATAGAGACACTAAAGTTTGCGTACCGCAAGGAAGTAACCTAGCGGTCAGTTTTGTTTATTATATTATATAATGCAAAATATCTGTCTGAATAAACAATAAGCTGCAGTGTTAAGGGGTAATTAGTTAATAAGTATGGAATGCTTCCCAGCGGTCGCGATGCCTTGTTGTTGGTGAGGTATTAAACAATTATACAATAATATTAGACAATTATATTTGACCGATTCAGCCGTTTGAATCGGATACCGTCTTCGGTGAGACTGTATGTTAACTGATTACAGTGATTTTGTAATCGTTCTGTATATGGTGTGTTGGCTGCCTCGATCTCTTCTTTTACAGTAGGTATTCGCAGATCTTTATGTATATCATGATTGCGTACATAGACTATCTTTCGTAGAATTTTGGATTGCATTCTTTGGATGATCGCTATATTGGACTTGCTCGCGGTTCCCCGCGGTGGGATTCCGTACGACCATATAGGCTTCAGCATTGTGATATAAAGCAGTACTTTATTATCAATGGATAGGACTGAATTCTTTCCGATTATCCAATACTATTTTGCGAAACTTAACATTTATCTGTTTCCGTTTAGCATCTATGTGTTTTTTCCATGTTAATCTTTCGTCGAGGTGTAAACCGAGATATTTTACGCTACTCGATGTAGGGATCGTTTTTCCGTTTAATTTTACTACAAGACCTCTGTACCCTCTCTTCAGCGTAAATATAATATGTATACTTTGTTGTTCATTAATTTTAATTTTCCAAGATTTGTACCATTTTTCTAGAACATGTAAGTGCTTCTGTAGCCGCTTTAATGCCGATGCCGCATCATAGTGAGAGGATAATATCGCGGTATCGTCTGCGAACATTGCTGTAGTCGTGTTCGCATTAAGCGGAAAGTCGTGGGTGTATATCTGATACAGCGTAGGTCCAAGCGCACTGCCATGTGGGACTTCTGAATTGATGGATCGAGTGCTCGAATAGGATTCGTTAAAATTTATCTTAAAAAATCTTTCTTGGAGGTAAGATTTGATTAGTAGATAGTATTGGTAGGGTAGTTGTTGCTTTATTTTGAATAACAGCCCATTGTGCCACACTTTATCGAATGCTTTTTCGATGTCTAGGAACACTGCTGCGCAATACTTTTTTTCTTCAAAACTTCGATTTATTACATCGACAACTCTATGTATTTGTTCTGCGGTGCTATGTTGCTCCCTGAAGTCAAATTGGTAATCCGGTATAATTTTATTTTGGGCTAATCGTAGTTTTAATCTGTTCAGTAGTAATTATTCAAACAGCTTCGATAAGACCGGAAGTAAACTTATTGGCCTGTAAGAGGCTAAATCCTCAGGAGGTTTCCCTGATTTTTGTATGGGTATTATAGTGGCGAATTTCTATTGTATCGGGAAGTATCCGGTTCGAATAATTGCGTTGTATATTAGTGTTAGTAAAGTTATTGCTTTTCGTGGTAATTTCTTTATTATTTTTGGGGTAATTAAGTCATAATCGGCGGCTTTTTTCGATATACTTGTTTACTTCCATAGGTGATACTGATTTTATCGGAAGTGACATTTGATCTGGAGCTTGCAGGTAACTTTCTACTTCTGCATCTGAGGTTCTGTCGATGCAGGTTTCCGTACGACGCAACAACTCTGTAAGGTATTCGGCGAATGCTTCAGTCTTTTCCTCGTCGCTTGTTATCCACCGATTGTTTTTCTTTATAGGTGATCGATATGATTGATTATCTTTCTTCATGGTTCGTACAGCCTTCCATAAGGAGTAATCAGTACCTTCGGTTGGTGTTAATGTACTAACATAGTTCTTGAAGGCAGCATTTTTCATTTCAGCAATTTTATTTTTCAGCTCTCTGCACACTCTGTTGAATTTCGTTTTGTCAGCTGGATTTCTTGTGTTCTGCCATATGCGTCTTAATCGTCTTTTCTCTTGAATAATGTCCTTTATTATTTTTGGATGATTTTAAGAATTACGAGTTCTCCCACTGTAATTTTCTCTCGGTGTTGCTAAATGAGCCGCTTCTTGAATGTATTTGGTGAGGTTTTCTATATTAGTTTCTATATCCTCCGCAGTTTTCAATGGAATGTTGAGATTTATTTTATTTTCAAGTAACAGGTGGAAGATGTCCCAGTTAGTTTTACTGTTATACAGTCTTGGTTTTTTCCCTGAATCCATGAGAATACTACTGATATTTAGAATTACTAGTGAGTGATCTGAACTACCATCACATGATGACTCAACAGACATTTGATAGGTACTGATTCCATTGAAAATAAAAAAGTCTAATAAGTCAGGTATTTTCCCCATGTCGGTTGGCCAATATGTCCGTTCGCCAGCGGATGGACTATTATATCGGTTTTTCAAAATGCAACTGTGTAACTGGTTTCCGCGCGGTGTTATCAGACGCGAGCCCCATGAGGTATGTTTCGCGTTGAAGTTGCCACCGGAGATAAATTTAACGCCCAGCGTTTTGAAGTATTCATGAAATTGCTTTTGTTTGATGTTGTGTCTCGGGGGGCAGTATATGGAAGAGATCACTACAGGACCGAGCGAGAAATCTATTTTGATGGTACAGGCCTGTAAATAGTCTGTCGCAAAGCTATTCATAATGTGATGTTTCAAGGGTCGCTCTTATGACGATCGCTCTTATAACGATCGCTGCCCCACCATGTGCTCTATCATCAGGATGATTTGTATGATAAATAGTGTAGCGAGGTATTTTAATAAAGCTGCTACTAGTGAGATGCGTTTCCGATACCATTAGTATATCAATTTTATTGTAGCTTAGGAATAATTCAATTTCATGACGATATTGAACCATACCATGGATATTACATGTTGCAATTCTTAGGAGCTGGTTCATTTGGGAAGTAATTTATTTAATACCGTGTATAGCATGTTTATTATCATGCTATTCTGTTGAATTAAATTGTTAAACATATTTTTAAATTCCGAGAGGAATTCAGTAAGCTGGTTATTATTAATATTATTATTATTATTTGGTACCGATTCAGAGTTTACTCCTGTTAGAGACATATTACTACGGACTGCTGCCGAGTAAGTAAGTTTTCTTTCTGGAGCAGTTTGATTAAAATGTTCTTTATTCGAATGTTGGGGGGGACTTCTGGTGGGCAGATCAGCTTGTTGTTTATCATTGTTGTCTATTCGTAATGTGTTGGAGTTTATTTTATTGCTTCGCATTTTGAGTAATTCCTTGTAAATAGTGCATCCTTTATAATTAGCAGGGTGATTACCCTCGCAATGTGCACATTTAGCAGGTGTATTATTTTGTTTATTGCACACGTTCGTTTGATGCATTTCTCCACATTTGACGCAAACGAACGGTAGAGTATCGTACGATTTACTGTGCCCATACGCTTGACACCTCGTACATCGTATTATTCCTTTCTTTTTATACGGAGGTTCAATCTTTACTTTCATATTCGACGGGTGTTCCACATTGTATATTTCCTTAATGTTAGCTCGGGGATCCAAGTCCACGGAGAACATAGGAAGCGGCTGTTTGGTTTTTAGGTTTCTCATATTGATAACATTTCTCGCTTTAAACCCTATCTGATTCAATGCGCTTTTAATATCCTTGGGCGGTACTGTATGGTGAATATTTTCGATTACAATTCTACGAGCTCGTTCCTCTTTTTGAGTTGGTACGTATGGTACATGACTTTTTTTTTTCTTTTAAAGCTTTAAATATTTTTATATAATTATCAGCGTCATTGGTTCGTAGCTTTACTTTTTCCTCATTCAAGGCTTGGCAGATAAATTCTTCTTTTTTTAGCACTGGAAAAATGAAATTTTCCATTTCTTTATAGTTGTTAACTCCATAAATGACTATAGATGGTGGCTTAGGAGGTAGTTTCTTTTCGTTTTTCATGCTTATATCAGGAGAATTATTTTTTATTTCATTCTTTTGTTCATTATGTTGATCGTCAAGATCGGAGAGTTTTGCGAGTGGCCAAAAACGGTTTGCATTTTTACTCACTGGTTCGGGAGAAGAATTAGGCGGAAGTTATACGCTTTCTCTTTTTCAGAGGAACTACTTGCCAACTATTCGGAGCATTGGTAACAAGTGTTAATGACGGTATCGTTTTATTCGTTGTTCGACTATTCGTAATAGCTACATTTTCATTACGTTGAATTATGTGAACGTTCGTATTATTATTTTCGTGCGACGTATCAATCGGAGATAATAACGGCGCATAAATATGAGTGTGCTCATGTGTGTTACCAATCACCGATGTCAACTCGTTGTTAGTAATATTATAGCTTTCATTATTGCGATAATGTTGATTATTTGTGTTATTAGTATTGTTCTAAACGGATATCGAAACGAACTCACCGGCAGAAGGTTGAATTGCTTGGTTACGCGATTGAGCGGTTTGTGTTATTTCATCTTATACCGCGTTGCTGATAAGAGGAGTTGCATTGTCTGCGACAGACGACGTGTTTTGTGTTAGGAGCAGAGTGGGCGAGGGAGGCGGTTATCGCAGCGTGGGCATAAGTAGAATACGCGTCTAATAATATACGATATATACGATATGAACAGAACAGTTTATTGAATAATTTACACTTATGACAAACAGTAAAAAAAAGAAAAAATGTGTACCGCTATAAGCTTAGCACACATCTACGTAAACAGAAAAATAATTTTAATTGCTTAAGCATAATGATAATTACAAACAGGAAAATACGAAAAACCTGTCAAATAAAAACCAAGCACTTCTTCAAGTATTATTACAAGGTAATCACATTGTGAAATTACACATAATTAATAATTACAAATGATATTACATTAATAAGTGAACCTAAACATATTTAAAATGGGGACAAAGTACGAACTAGGTACACAAATATTTATTATAAATCTAGTTATCGCATTAAATTTAAAGCAAATTATGTTTAAGTCGCCTATGTTTATATCTGGTATACATGAAATCAAACTGCTTGAAATCGTAATTTCCAATCGACGCAATTAATTCATTAGTGTATATTAAGCATTTATCACAAAAATGATTTGCTAAATAAAGTACAAAATCTCTAATATAGGAAATTCTAAGATCAGCATGCATGTCAGCAATTTTTCTGTACCTGGGTGCATCTAGAATACATCGTAGACACATCTATTTTGCAGAAGCTGCAACTTATTGTATGTAGCAACAGAAATTGAGCTCCAAACTGGGCAGGAGTACGTAATCACCGGGCGAACAAGTGTTTTGTATAGCATTAATTTAATTATTAACGTTAACACGCGACTTGCGGTTAAACAAGGGATAAATCGTACATATAGTTTTGTTAGCTTTAACTATGACTCGATTTATGTGTTCTGAGAATGTTAACCTCGTGTCTAAAGTAACACCTAAATAGCGAACGTAGTTTGACCATCGAACTGATGCAGAATTTACTTCGAGCATCGCGGGAAGTAAAGGCCTTCTACGAGTGAAAAATATGGATTCTGTTTTTTCCGGATTTATATCAATTTGCCATTTGTGAAAGTAACGTAACGATTTATTGCTATTTGCAGCTTGTTACGTATTGCAGTAGGCCTGTATGAGCTACAGAAAAGTGCTGTATCATCGGCATAAAGAGCAACCTGAACATTTGCAACGGTGGGAAAATCGGAAAGATATAAGATAAATATACACTTCCTTGTGGTACTCCTGCTAAATACGTCTTCATTTATGTCATTATTAACTATTACATAAAATAATCTGCTGCTTAAATAATTCGAAATTAATTTGATTAAGTATGGGGGGGAAAATGGAATCGAATCATTTTATAGATAATTCCTTTATGCCACGTCGTATCAAAAGCTTTCGCTACGTCGAATAAAATCATCCCCGTATGTTTGTTACAGTTGAAATTATGTGTAATGAATTCAGTTATTCTAGCGATCTGGTGATGAATAATTATGACATGGTTAAGTAGCATTGCTATACATATAGGTTATGATGGAACGCTTCCCAATGACTGCCATTCCATGTTTATATATTTCTGTTTACTGTAATATATTAAATTTTATAAATTATTATTTATGGACGGAATTCTAGTTGAATCTGGCTAAGTCGCTTCAGTTGTCTGAATCGCACGCTATTCTGCGAAAGATCAACTGCCAACGGATTGACGTGGTTTTTGAGTCGATGAAAATGTCTTCTTGCAAAGGTTGCAATTACTTCTTCGACATTTGAAATGCGTATAGGTGCTTGCGTATGTCATAATTGCGAATAAACCGTGGCGCCGCTAAAATATCTCGCAGGACTTTGGACTGGAATCTTTTTGTATAATTTTAAGTTTGAATTGCTCGCTGTTCCGCAGATTTGAATACCGTATGTCCATACAGGTTCTAAGATTGTTTTATAAAGTAATACTTTATTTTCAGTTGATAGTGGTGACTTTTTATTCATTAACCAATGCATGTTGCGGTATGTGATGTTTAATTTCTTCCGTTTTGCAATAATATGATCGTTCGCTGGTCGAGGTGTAATCCAAGATATTTCGCAACATCTGACTTCGGAATTATCTGATCATTCAGTTAGATCGGCGAAGTTTTTCCTTTTTTTAATGTAAATAGGACCTATTTGGACTTTGATTCATTAACGGCGATTTTGCATTGTTTAAGCCAATTTTCCACATGTAACAGATGATTTTGAAGCTGTTTAGTAGCTGTATTGTTATTACGAAGAGTTGATAAACATCAGCAAACATAGCTGTGATCGTATCATTATTCTGTGGAAAATCGTGCGTATAAATCTCATACAAAAGTGAACCCAGCACACTTCCCTGTGGAACACCTGACATTATAGGATATATCGATGAATATTAACGTGAAAATATCTTTCTGTTAAATATGACTTAATTAACAGGTAATACGAGTGAGACAGTTGGTGTTCTAGCTTGAACAACAGTCCAGTATGCCAAAAAACCTTGTCGAAAGCTTTCTCAATGTCCAGAAAATTTGCAGCGCAATATTTATTTTCTTCAAAGCTTCCGTTTATGATATCAACTATTCTACTTGTTCTAATGTGCTATGGTGTTTCCTGAAACCGAACTGATAATCAGGTATTTTTTCTTCAAGAATAGAAATTATTCTTCTGAGTAAGATTTTTTCAAACAGCTTAGAGAAAACTGACAATAAGCTAATGGGTCTGTAAGAAGTCGTTTCATGTTGTGATTTTCCCGGTTTTGGAATCATTATTATTGCGGCAAATTTCCACTGTATTGGAAAGTAGCCAGTTCGAAAGATTGCATTGAAAATGTGGGTCAACGATATTACAGCGTTTCTTAGCATTTTCTTTATAATATTAGCTGTAATGAGATCGTAGCCCGGTGCCTTCTTTGGGTTTAAATACTTTTGTATGGAATGCCTTTACCTCCGTAGGAGATGTTGGTTTTATTGGGAGTGACATCTGAAATGGTACCTGCAAATAACCTATGTCTTTTTTATGACATGGAATACACTACTTGAATGCGGTTGGTTGATAAGTATTCAGCAAATACACATTAGCTTTTTCTTGATTAGTTCGTGCCCAATTATTTTTTACCATTTTAATGGGGGTACACTGGAAATTGTGATCCTTCTTTACATTTTTCGTTGCTACCTTCCATAAATTATAATCCGTTGTTTTGGTCGGAGACAATTTAGTTAGATATTCTTTAAATGCATTATGTTTTGTAACAATGTCTTTTTCAACTGCCGAGATGGTCTATTTAGGATATTTTTATTAATAGGGTTTCTATTATTCTGCCATATTTCGTCTTAGTGTTTCTCCGATATCTGATCCCTTACCACTTTTGGATAATATATTACTTCAGGTTTCTCTTCCTCACCAGGCGTAGCTAAGTGTATAGATTTTTGTATACATTTCGTAAGCTTCTCTACAGCTATTTCAAACTTGCGATTTTCAGAGGGACTTTTAAGTCTATATTCATTTCGACGAATTTCTGGATCTCAGTTGGTGTTCCTGTTTGATAATGCTAGTTTTTGCATTATATGTATATTGCTGCAGTGCTTAGATTTAGGATTTTATGTGAATGATCAGAAGTAGCATCCCAAGATGATTCTATAAGCGTGTGATCCTTATTGATACCTCTACTGACAAAAAAATCAAGTAGACCTGGAATTTTTTCCTGTCAGATGGCCACAATATGTTGGACGTCCATCTGACAAACGGTAGAGTTTATTTTTCTGAAGGCATGCCTGCAGCTGCTTTCCTCGAGGAGTTGTTATTCTCGATCCAAACAATGTATGCTTAGCATCGAAGTCTCCACCGGATATGAATTTATTTCCTAATGTATTGAAATATTCCTCAAATTTTGCTCTATCTATGTTGTGTCTTGGAGGATAGTAGACAGAGGGTATATTATAAGTGAATAATGCTGGGTTTCAATTTTCACAGTACATGAATACTCTTTAGAAAATTGATCCATCACACGATGCTTCATTGATGTTTTAATAACAATAGCTGCGCCTTTATTAGAACATTTATTTTTATCCAAAAAAAAAAAAAAAAAAAAAAACGATAAAAATAAATGTTCTAATTTTCAGAGACATATAGAATTCGTAAATGAACACAAATACCTCGGGGTGTGAAAATAGATAGTCATCTAAGGTGGAACATACATGCGGTATATGTTGCAAATAAAATACGAACAATAATACCGTCGCTATATACGCTTAGAAACTATGTAAGTGAAGAAACTTTAATGATGGTATATTACGCTTTAATCGGATCGAGACTAAAATATAGAGTGCAAGCACGCGGAATAGCAAAAAAATCGTGTATATGAAGAAAATAGACAGGCTTCAAAGGACTTGTCTGAAACTAATATCTAAAACGAGTGAAGAATCATTAAATGAACTTACGAAGGCCTAAAATTTACTAAATATAACAGGTATATATTTATTTGTGAAATTTTGGAGATATTTGACCAAACAAAAGTGCGTGAGAGTTGAAAAAATGTATTGTCAGATTATAGCATAAGGAAAACCTTGAAATATAAAATGCCGCTAATAAAAACAAAATATGGAAAACAAACCGATAGGTACATAATGACGAAACTGTTAAATACCGAATGAAATATTAAATGAAAAAGAGACTTAGTTTGCTTAAAAGTTAAGAAGGTGGCTAGAACAAGACGAAAATATTTAATGAAATAGCGCGTTAGAAAGGAAAAGAACAAAATTTAACGCGAAAGAGATGAATACGAAAACACAAAGAAGGATGTATACTACAAAATGAGATAAACCTAAAATGAGAAAAACAAATGTACGAGTAATCGCGAGTGTACATGATGCGAGTGACTGAGGAATATGCGTGTGTGTGTGAATGAACGAACAGTATAAGATTAATTAGCTCATAAGACAAATTGTACATTACTAAATTAAGATATTATAAAATAAATAGATTATAAGTGTACATTTTGCGCAGATTGAATGCGAGAAAAAGTGAATATATATATATATATATATATATATATAAATCCTTGGACAAGCAACCGCTCGACGGAATGTAATAAATTTTAACAAGGGATGCGCGATAGTGCGAATATGCGCTGATTTTTGTTTATTTTACAAATATACGTTAAAAAAAAAATAAATAAAAGTTGTTACGTTCGGAAATTTATTATCGTATGGAGTAATATGGAAATCCGAGTTTACCTGACGTAATAAAAACGAACGCCCGAGATATTGACAGTACATCGACATTTTACTGAATTGTCGAAATATACTAGAATAGTATAGTTTTGTTGTTGTTTTTCCCCCCCTTAAAAACACGATGGGGTAAGTATATTCATAAATGTGATACTGGTGAATTAAGGGTAATCATATTTTACATATGTACATACTGTAAAATGGTGTAGATCCGTCGACAAGCGTATGACGGAACATATATTACCTAACACGTAAAGAATGGGGTAGGTATATGTGTGATTGATTGGGTTTACTTCTTGTATTATTATTTTATAATAAATATATGCTTTTGAAAAAAAAAGATAGAATATGCAATTAAGTTTACGATGATCGTCAGCTCATTTTACCGTTAAAAATTATATACAATTTGTATCGTTACAATAAATGTAGGTGAATTTTACGGTATATTATTTCAGAGATATTGTAAAATTATTAAAACGTTGAGGACTTATTTACTAATTCGGTGTCGATGATATCTATAAATTATAAATTCAGCGCTGTTGCGGTTGCATCCTCGCAGGATATGCTTTACCCGTTGTTTGTATTGCATATTACAAATCGGTGCGAGTGAGCTATTCTATATACACTTGTTTAAGTAATCTTTAAATGATCCGTGTGTCCAATGGGATGAACACTCTGTGTACGTTGAGATAACTCGTCGTAAATACAACGTTTGTTTAGTCGGCTATCTATAGAGTTGGACGGAATTGATTTGCTAAACCGTTATATTCATCCGATAATGCTTGACATGTTTTCATATAGTATTCATCCGGTACGGTTTTAAATTGTTTAGACGTTAACATTATTTCGTCATGTAGATATAAAGTCACGGTTGATATGTATGGTTTTCTTTATCAGGAGAGGTGTTTCATATTTTATAATACCGGCCATGACAAAATGTATAGAGCTGACTGTTCTATACGACTTGTTGAATAACTTAATGGCGATAATTCCCTGAAAAGTCTTTAATATCTGTTTTGAAACCGATTAATATTAATCATATCGACATAAATTATACTGTCGTACGATACTATAATAATATAGCGTGTACGTTGAAGGATTGAAGAGTAGACATATTAATAATAAAGTTGATAGAAATAATATTCCGTTTAGGTAAGGACGAACGATAACTTGGCAGAATCTAATGGTTCTAGATTGTTATTATGTGGTGTGTGTTTGGTACATTTGTTCCTTTACTAATGTACATGTAGTATATACGTTAAAGTTTATATTGTATTTATTAATTTGTTGAAGATTACTCATCCGTTTATTTCGAGTAAGATTGTGCGAATGGGGTGTGAATGATGTATGTTTTAATGAGTATGAGACTTGTGAATGAGTGTAGTTTTTTGTTGTGTTTAATGGGTGTGAGGCTGGTGAATGTGTTCAATGTATTTTTTTTTTTTTTTTGTATTTTTTTTTTTTTACTTTTAATTTTATATTTCAGAAAAAATTATTAATTGTATTATTTTATTTATAAGCCTACACTATAATTGGCTGTTAGCTGTTGTGTGGCTTCATTAAATAAATGAATAAATAAATAAATAAATAATAAATCGGATAAATGTGTTTTTTTTTTAAATTCAAGTTCTTTTCTCTGTAGGAAAATACTTGTATATGTGTGTGTGTGTATTACTTTGATATATATATATATGTGTGTGTGACAGTACAGTACGTATGTTTGTATTTATGTAAATTACATTACGGTTGTTATTGTACTATGTATATTGTGTGCTTTACTAAATATACATTAAAGAAAAAAAACAAATAACCGATTTATATATAATATATATTATATATATATATATTATATATATATATATATATATATATATATATATATATATATATTATATATATATATATTATATATATATATATATTATATATATATATATATATATAATATATATATATATATAATATATATAAAAAAAAATAAAAATATAATAATAAGGATAAATGTTTTATATTAATTTTTATTTTACGTTTAAAGCCTTTTACATCGTATTCTTCACTAATATAAATTTTTAATTAAAAGATACGTATTCTTCGCGTCAAACAAATTGCATAAGTTTAATTATTTTCGTTTTGAAAGACTGGCCACGCCTCTTCAGCTCTTCTCTGTTTACACAATTCTTTGTGTTGCGTGCATAATACGCCTGATCTGTGAATGCGTATTATGGATGCTACGAGCTGTGTGTAATTTTAAATGTTGTGTAGATAAGAAAAATTGGTGTGTGTGTGTGTGTGTGTCTGCATCATAATAAAGGTATGTATTTCCTATTCACCGGTTTTCTTCTATTATATGTGTATATATCGTAGGATTAAAAAGATAAATTAATGCGGCGATTATTAAATTACGACGTATAAATATGTTTTTTTGAGGTTTTTTTTTACACACACATATTTTTTATTTTCATCCGCTCGCACAACCGATGAAAAAGTTTCATGCGCGAATTCTTACAGCGTAATTTTAATGCAATTTATCGAATACTACACGTTAACATTTTTTACGTTAAATATTAAATATATTTCTAATCAGGAACGTTGTTTTAGTCTTAACCTAACTAGTTGAAAATCTTACGCTGATATGTATAAAATTACGTTGGTTTATAAAATACCGAATGAACAATTTTCGACTTATTGAAAGAAGAAAGGCCGTTCTTGATAACGACTAGGAAAACATGATTGAAATGAATAAGAGCAGCTGTTTAGACATGGCATTCTATTTATATTATAGAAGGAAAAATACTGGCGCCGTAAACGTTGATGAACATAATGCATAAAGAAGCCCACTTAAAGAGATAAAGTGGCTAACAACGAAACGGAGGCCTTGACGTACTTGAACGACTATAAAAGCTAGTATATTATATATATATATATATATATATATATATATATATATATTATATTTTATATTTTATAACGTTATTACGTTTTGCCTGTCTTAACCCGCTGCTGGGTGTAGATTCCCCTCCAAAAAAAACAACAAAAACATTTCCAAAGTTGCCAATTTTTGACGACGCGAATTCAATTGATTAAGGTTACTTTCACAATTTCGTTTTTGTATCTAGTCATGGGTCTTCCTTCGCTGCGAATACCATCACTGCGGATTACACTTAATCTATGTATATGAGATGTATCAGGCGGTTAAAGTAGGCTCCCTGTTTATTATTAATTTTAGCCCTGTGCTCTAAACAGGTAGTATCCGAGGGTTCTAGAAGTTTGCTCTCTCCTGTGGAGCCGCGTGGTTTTGATTTTTTTTTTTTTTTTTAATTAGGTCAAAACTGGATTACTAAAGTAACTGTTTCTGTTTTTTTTCTTGCTTTTCTGTTTTAGGAAAAGTGATTTTTGTGATATTAAATTCTAATTGTTGTTTGTTTTGATTTGTCTTTTTGCAGGTAAATTTGAAAATGCCATACATTACTTTGCTGCGAAGTAAGTAATATTCTAAGTTTTTATTTCTTCTTGAAAACATTTAAACTATTTTGCACACTCACACGAATATATATATATATATATATATATATATATATACACATACATACATATATATATATATATATATATATATATATACATACTTTAAAGTCTATACGGGTTGTAAACAGTTTTAAAATGGTATCCAATCGTTAATCACGAAGGTAAGTAGGTTTTCTTAATCCTTTCGGTAATATATTATAATTTTTTTTTTTTTTAAATTATACATTTCGATGAAGTCGTTTAAGAAAATGACTGGAGAATATGAAAGTATAAAGCAATATTTCGTGTACGGTATTGATTTTTAAGTGACTAAATAATTTTTAACGCGTTGAAACATTATTCTATGTCAACCGAACGAATTGTAGGGAATTTTTTTATTATGCAAAGTTAATGTGCCGTGTATTGGACATTGTGACTGAGTGGTTTAATCTTCTGATTAGTGTTGAAATAGTCGACTTGATCGTGATTTGTAATAATGAAGTCATCTGATTTAAATACTCGGATTTTTTTTTCCACAATAAAGTGTTTTATTTTTTATATTTACGTATACGGTTTATTAAGTTCGAGGGTAGAAGTAAATTTAAACTAAGCTAATGGCGTAAACGGAGTCGTCGGAACTATTTTTATTTGGAATTCGCAAAAAATCATATAAAGGTTTTTTTTCCTTCTTTCATTTATAGACGCTCGATAAGATCATTCGCGTCTGTTGTTGAATTTATATCGCGTTAATTATTCCCGCGGTGGTTGTAATAAACGTTAACAAGTATTCGATATATTATCCTGTAGTAGTAGTAGTAGTAGGGTGTCTATAATTCGTTAGTTTGTAGGTTAATCTTTCTTTTTCGTACCCCTTTTACATTCTAGTAATATGTGGTGTGAGCTTAGCTGTTCGTTACACGTTGAGCGGACAGGTGGAGGATCTTCGTTTAATAGATGTCATGAGCAACGTATGTCCCCCGCGTAGTTTAGTTAAAGCCGCTTCCTGACGCCTGTTTTTTTGGTGTGCTGTCATCCAATATTCCAACTTTGGTTTCATTTAATAGAGGTGTGTATTGCGATACAGTGCTGCGACTTTCTGTTTAATGGTTGTGTGTAAATCAGTTAGGTGGGTGGTTTTAACTATTTTCAGGGTTTCTTGGAGTGTTTTATCTGCATTTTCATTATCTAAAATTCCCGAGTGAGCTGGTGTCCAAAGGAAGCCCAACTTATTATTCTGTTCAATTTGTAGATAATATATATCTTAAGTTGTTAGCGTCGGTGTTTGTATTTTTAATTCGATTTTGGACATACTCGCACTAATTGAATCGGTGCATACAACATATTTCTTCGGAACCCCGTTTGTTTTAGAATATATTTTACAGGTCTTTATAAATTTCAATTAGCTCAGCTGTGTATAAACGGATGTTATTGCAGATAGATACGTGAGTTTTATTGTTTACAAGGAAAGCGACGGTAGTTTGGTGTTTACACGTATCTTTGATTGAGTATTTTATAGAATTTAGATTTTAAAACATGGACGAGGGTTTGTTTTGAAATAAATGTTGGAACATACTTGTTTGTAAATTGGGAGATATGAAGAATGAGTCCTTGAGTCCAAATAAATTTCTATCTAAATCTGATTTTTACCGATTCTGAACATGATTGGGTCGTGAGCTTATTTTCCTTTTTTTTTTTTTTTTTTATTAATCATACCTAACCTAATAACTAAATCAATAAGCGGGGCTTAGTAGTTTTGTTCAGGTACTTATTTTCCATATTAGCCAATGATTTGAGTAAAAGATATTTACTTACACGTTCTGCAAATGAACTTAACGATATAAATAAATAAAGAAAAAAGATAAAACAGACCACTCGTTAAACCTTACGAAATAGTTCGAAATATATTTATTTATAAACTCCTAAAACTGTGTTTAAACATCGAAATCGAAATGAGAACATTTCACGACTTCCTAACAAAGATTTTATAAACATAATTACGCGACATTAATATCGTTATTTGGACTGGAACGTAATAATTTGTTTGCGAACTTTTTTTGGACTGCGATTAGTGTTAGACGCGTGCGTTCGATAAGGTTGGTGTAATCTTGACTTATATGGCTACTACTTTGAAGTTTAATTTTTATATTTGTATTATTATAACGCGATAATTAAAATTGAAATCTAAAATTAACGAGATATTACTTATAACTGTTGCATAACTACAATAGTTACGGGGAAAAATTTCAGCAACATCGAAAAATGCTGCTTATTTCAAATTTATGCCCTATCCGCTTATCGAAAATATTTCTCGATATTGGAGCCAGAATTTTTAGCTGGCTCACTGGACAATTGTGTTTTATATGCGCCCGTGTGCTACTTTTATCTCTTATTCCTGTGCGACGGTGATCAGTAATCGTAATAAATTTTACCGAAGTAAATCGCGATTTATTCGATATTATCGAAGGCACTTATTTCGCGCACTCTTGGCGATTGATTTATATTAAATTATACATTTTTTATATACATGTATATCGAGGAAGGCAGTAGCAGAGACTATCCCATATTGATTTTCATAGCACCTATCGTTTTCTCTTTTTATCAAACTTCAATTTTATAAGGGGGCTATCAGGCGGCGATTTCAATTTTAGAGTTAAAGGAACTTTAATAATATATATATATATATATATATATATATATATATATATATATATATATATATATATATATCTTATATATATCTTTCAAAACGTATAAACGGTGTAGGCTTGTTAATCAATAGAAAATGGGGTGATAAGGTGATCAAGTACGCTGGCATATCGGATATACTGGTGCAGCTATAACACCAAATAAAACCCTTAAAATCATCCAAGTTTGTGCACCAACGGAAGCATACTCAGACGAACTAGTAGATAAATTCTACGAACAGATACAGGAATCCTTTGACGAAGACTGCTGATTATTGGAGACGTTAATGCGAAGGCTCTCGGCAGGATGAACGTGAAATCGCGCTTGGAGAGCGTGGCTTCGGTACCAGAAACGAACGAGGACAAATGCTGGTTAATTTCCTAGCAAATAATAAGTTATACGCAATGAATAGGTTTTTTAAAAATAATCTGAAGCAGAAGTGGACTTGGAGAAGTCTTGCCTACACCCAGCAGTGGGTTGATATAGGCATAACGTGATAATGTGTAATATATGTATTCGAAATGTATATATACATATATAAATTATCACAAATAACCCGCTTAGCTAATAAAGATGTAACTTGTATAGTCGAACAAAGCGTAACAGTGGGAATAACAATTTTAGATGTAAGCACCATGTTAGACTATACAAGTTACACCTTTATTAACTAGGTGGCTTATTTGTGATAATTTAACATGAAATATCCATTTTTTTTCTCAAAAATTTATTTTAATCCATTATATTTCGAAAATGAACTTAAATTATTTAAAAACATGTAAACATCAAAAATTGCATTAGGTCGAAGTAATTCGTTTGAAATTTATTTTTTCAAACCAACTATCTTTGGGGGTCAATTTATCAACACTGTTCACCGCCTCTTTTCTCTACCAATCTTTTTAGCAAGCCGACGTTATGTCCGGCTAAATCCGCTAATTCCTTTTCGTACGCAATGATTCCAATACCTTTCCACTCTACCGCGCAATACTTTCTTACCATCTTTATAGACCATCTGAACGTAATCTTCTGGTTTAACACGTTCGTGCTTACGATAGTAGCCGCGGCACAGCGTTAAACAATTCTCGCTAAGGCTACACGATGGCGAACCGTTAATCGAACGAGAAACGCACACTTCGCTAGTCAATAATTTCCTAGCTAATTCGCCGTGCACAGCCGTATATTCCGTCGTCGGTGTGCAACAATCCTTGCGGCGTTTAGACGGATCTGTTTTCGGTTTTATACCGGCGCCTATATCGTCGCAAACGGTTTCTCTGTTACATCATTGTATTTAAGTTGCCTTAACAACCGGTCCGAAAGGTGGGGCCTGGACGCACGGTGACATTTCACATCGTAAGGAAAATTCTCCCGGACAAGGGCCGGCTTTTGCTTCCGAGCGCGAACAAAAACCGGATGACGTCTTCGTTTGATAGGAAAGACACGAGACAGCGAAACTCTTTTTCGAACCACTTGCGTTTGATTGGCCGCATTTAGAGAACATTTTCTTCAGTATTGTTTGTACTGCTGTGAAGAATATTCCTCGTTGTCGACTTGATAATATTGAACCGAAATATCAACTGAATGAATTTACTTCCGCAATAAAGCCTCACCCTTTCTAAATATCTACTTACTAGGCAACCTCGGGTTGGTGGCATGAAACCGAAGTCTGAAAACTAGCAGACTTATTAAATAATGGATAAATCTGAAATTTTTGACGTCACTTTCTAAAGGTTCATAATTTTTAGGCAAAACCGCGACAAAAAACTTTTAGTAGAATCATTAGTATTAATTTCAGTCCGATTTCAACTAAGAAATTTCGATGAAAAATATTACCGCTCTACTAATTTTAATATCCAATAATTATTAGAATGATGTGCCTACATAAAATAAATACAACGATGATAACCTTACATGGACAAGTCATCTTTCGCGAGTCATAAAGCGGAATAGATTTTTCTTTTTTATCTTTTATTATTCATAAAATAAAACGAATTTAAAATATGGTTAACTCACGATTATCGCGGTTTTTGCGTATTATTTTGAATTATACCTGCTCATTCTGGATTAGCAAAAAAACTATTAAAGGCAAAAACATTTTCACAGGACTATCACGCATATAATTTTGTCCGGAATAGCTTATTGTAAAATAAGCATTTAATATCTCAGTCCTAGTTATAGCTACGGAAATTAAGTCAGCGGAAAGATATCTTGTGAAAAATTTGACTCGTGAGGTTATTACCCCAACTTCGGACGCGATGTTCATTATTGAATACAGCGTACGGAATTTCAGCAGCAGCAACGAACAAACATATATGTAATATAAAAATATGCATGCAACGTACTTTTTCTGATCCGACCACATTGGGTAATACCTACAACAATAATAATTATAATAACGTTAAAATAAGGATAATATTTATTTTATTTATTTTCCCATTAATGTGCCATGTACTGCTACTAGGCTGGAGGCACAGATGAGAAGATCTCAGATCATGTTGAAGAGACCAGTATTGTATAAGAAGCGGAGAACTTGAAGGTGTGTGTTGCCATTTGAGTTTAGCAGGCCTTTAATTATTGTTGGTAATTCTAGTTGGGAACGTTGAGAGTTGTAAGTAGTACAATCTAACAAAAGATGTTTGACAGTGATTTCCCAGTGTCCACAGGAACATCTGGCAGGGGAGATTGACGCCTTAATAAATGTCCATGTGTTATTAATGCATGGCCGAATCGGAGCCGTCTCAAAGTAATTTCTTCTTTTCTGGATAATTTCCAGCGGCTTGTATCCGATTTAATGTTTCTTAACTTATTTGAGTTAGGCGTGGAAGTCCACATAGATTTCCATCTGCTCTTTAGCTTCATGGCGACGATACCGTACGCATCTTCACGAGGACTGGACAGATTTATGTAGAGGTACATAGAGGACGCTTCCTTTGCTGCTCGATCAGCTAATTCATTTCCAGGAAATTGTGAATGACCTGGTATCCAGACAAACATTCGTCGATGAGAGGATTCCATTGATTTCAACAATTGAATAATTTCTTTAGCAATTGGATGTTGATTATTGTTCCAATATTTAGCGATTGACTTTAAAGCTGCACTTGAGTCGGAAAATATTGCCGATTGCTGAGAATATATTTCAGGATTTTCAATTATGTACACAATTGCTAGCTTGATAGCATATAACTCAGCTGAAAGAATTGAAAAGTACGGTGGCAGTGAGTAGCGTATGAGAATTTTGCTAGCTGTAGAAACAGCACAGCCAACCCTATCCAGTAATTTAGACCCATCAGTATAGTATATTAGCATATTCTTATACCGATGAAGAATGGATGCCATGTCTGATCGCTGTGCAGGTGGTAGCAATGAAAGGTTTACATCCAATTCGAGTGAAATCCATGGCGGTACTGCGGCGATATAACTGCAGTAAATTGGAGGTAGATGAATGACAAGGTTGCGCAGAAGTGTATTGACACGGTGAAAGAAGTTGCAATTTTGATTGGCAGTTAAAGGAGTGTTTATCAGGGAATTGCTGATCGGTAGATTAGAGACGACCTTGAGGTGAATATAGAATGAAGATGATTGGAAAAGACGACGAAATTTTAGACTCATGAGGCCAAGATCGTTAATGAGACTGGATGTTGGAGTGGTACGATATGCACCACAGCATATTCTTAACGCAGTATTATTTATAGTCTCTAAAGATTGCAAAAGATATGGCTTGGCACTAGCATAAACTACAGCTCCATATTCGATTCTAGAAAGGATGATAGCGTTGTAAATAGATAATAAGGATTGTGTGTCAGCACCATAGCTTGAATGAGCTAATTTACGCAGTAAGTTCAGTTTTTGCATGACCTTTTTCTTTATAGCATGAATATGATGTTTCCATAGTAGCCTGTTGTCAAACATGAGCCCCAAATATTTAACCATTTCTGCCGTGGGAATTACATGGTTGTTGAATTTAACCTCGATAGTATGTTGACACCCCCGTTTACGGCAAAAATGTATAGCAGTAGACTTGAGTACTGAGAATTGAAAACCCGATTTCAGTGTCCATTGGTGTAATTCATCGAGCGTTTGCTGCAATATCATTGAGCCTAAGGAAACATCAGAACATGGTAGAAGCAATGCCAGATCATCAGCGAATAGAATACATTTAACAGGAGCTACGACTTTGTCAATGACGTCATTGATTGCAACGTTGAAAAGCACTGGACTAAGAACAGATCCCTGAGGCACGCCATTTTCCAGAAGTCGAGATGAGGAAACAGTGTCATGAAGACGAACTTGGCATGATCGATTTTCTAGAAAACTGATTATAATGTTTAGAAGACGTCCATGAAAGTTCCATTGATGGAGAGTCTGAATAAATTTATATTTCCATGTGCAGTCGAATGCTTTACTTATGTCTAGAAAGACTGTTAACAGATGCATATGCCGAGTTATGACCGAAGAAATTTCATTCTGGAGAAACAAAGCCTGGTCAATTGTAGACCGACCAGGTCGGAAACCGCATTGCATTTTAGAAAGATAATTTCCCTGTTCTAATTGCCAGACCAATCGCGCTGCTATTATTTTTTCGAAAACTTTACCAAGGACTGAAGTGAGGGAAATTGGCCTATAGGAATCAGGGCAAACTGGATTTTTGCCTGGTTTAAGAATTGGTATTACTAACGCCTTCTTCCATAATGTGGGAAAATTACCCGAGGTCCATATTGTATTAAAAATGCTTAGGAGCTCAGACAAAATTTGTTTCGGTGCATTATTCAACAGCTGAATGTGAAAACTGTCTAGTCCACAGGCACTAACATGCGTAAAATTGCTATATTGAGTTCATTCATAGTTATTAACTGATTGTATTGTTCATTATTATCAGATGAGTAATTTATTGATTCAAACTCAGTGAGGCTTTTGTGCTGACGAAATATAGGCGATAAATTAGAATTACTTGAATTAGCCGCAAAATGATCTACAAAATGCTCAGCAATCTGATAACGATTAATAATAACATTATTTAAAACCTTAATATATGAGGGAGTGAAATGAGATGACTTCCCTTCTATAGCTCCAACTTTGTTCCAGATTGTTCTAGATGAGGTGGATGGTGTTATAGTTGAGACATATTTACACCAGGTAGATTTTTTTGCAAAAAAAAAAAAAAAAAATGATAATATATTTGGGCGGTAGAGGAATTTTGACAAAAAAAACACGTGTAGAACGAACAACGAAAACGTCGTATGATCATCGATATATGTATATTCGTATTATGAGACAAAAGCTCTATATTTGATCGATAATAATTTATATAATATATCTGGTAAGAGAGAGTCTAGTCAACAGAGAACCGTTCGTACGTGACGCAATCGATACGATATACAAAATTAGATGGTCGATTTTTTCGAATCGCCATCTTACAAATCGGTACATCCGGTTAATATGAATAAATTTTAGTCATAATAAAAAAAATAATTTTAAAGTATTCGCGGATTAATGATTAAATAATACACCATAAGTACGGAATTAGGACGATAGCTTTAATAATTGTACCCACCTTCGTCGACCGGGAGCATCATCGGTCGTACCTGTGGCACCCAGGTCGTACGAACTATTTATATATTATTTTTTGTTCCTAATAAATTTTAATGTATATATATATATATATATATATGTATATGTATTTTTGTATATTTGTGTGAATGCTAATAGATAATAGACGCGTAATCATATCAACACGAATGTTAATCACAAAATAATAATATCGATAGTTATTTGTTCTACACGTAGAAATATTAATTTACTTTGAAATTTTAAATTACGTCAAAATTCTAATTGCGTCAAATTTTAATTGCGGTAAAAATGTTTTTTTTTGTTTATGTTTGAATTTTTTATATCACGTGAAAATTTAGTAATAATAAAAATAATAAATATATATATATATATATATATATACATAAAAACGGAGAAATAATTTAGATTAGATAAATCCCACAATAGTTAAAATTGCACATTATTTTGTTTTGGCGATCACGATAATAATTTTTAAATTTATCCTATTACGTTCCTGGACGGGGCCTATAACCTCTTGGCTCCACACAACAGGAGAGAACGTAATAACTTGTCGACATAAGACGGGATAGGAAATGCACGCTCTTCCCCCAAAACGTAATTATAAATATGTATATATATATATACATATATATAAAAAAAACATTGCCTATGCTAAAATCATTGTAGAATCGGCCGACCAAAAATAGGTCGAAAAATTGTTCAAAATCGATAATCAAATATTAAACTCGCGATTTCTTGTTACCGGTTAATTTTGGAAAACATTACGTTATTACATAAACGATAGGTCTCCACGTCTACTTTCGTCTAACGTTAACTCGGAACCTCTATCTATCATAGGGACATTAAAAACGGCTCAAAACCCCTAAAACATTTAGCTCCAGTTTTAACGATGAGTATTTGCGGTAAAAATATGAGATACCATTATTAGACACGTATTTTAATGCCGCATTACTTGCGTTTGAACAATTCTTCCAAATTTAGAATCAATCGCGAGTTATTTCGAAAAAACTAAAATTTGAACCAAAATGAAATTGTATCTCCCCTTTCGAAATTTTCGGTTTCGGATTGAATTTTTCTATCATAAGGACATTAAAAACGGCTCAAAAAACCGCTAAAACATTTAACTCCAGTTTTAACGATGAGTATTTGCGGTATAAATACGAGATACTATTGTTAGGCACGTATTCTAATGCCGCAATACTTTAATTTGAACAATTCTTCCAAATTTTGGATCGATCGCGGATTATTTCGAAAAAACTAAAATTTGAACAAAAATGAAATTGTGTCTCCCGTTTCGAAATTTTCGGTTTCGGATTGAATTTATTTTTCGCGTCATTCCATAGATTTTGTATAGTTACATCTATATTAGAAGGGCGGACCGTTTAAAACTTCATACAGCCCTGGCAACTTATGATCAAATTTGATTGAATATATATATAGATCGATCAAACGTTAATATTTTAATCAGAATAATTTTTGGTCTACATCTTGCCATCAGAAAAACCAAATTCGTCAAAATGACGTCATACTGCAACATGCTGGCTGCTATATAAGGTTATTTTTATACATGCAAAAAGATCGTTAATTTATATATATATATATTTAAAAAAAGATCGTTTTTATATATATATATTTTTTAGCCAACCTACTAAACGGAAATATGCGTACGTACATAATATATATCACAACAAATATAAAAAGTGAATTTTAAATAAGTACCCGCGGCTTCATATTATATATATAAGGCTACATACTAAACGGAAATATACGTACGTACGTAATGTATCATAACGAATTAAAAAAAGGAATTTTAAATAAGTACCCGCGGCAGCATATTTTTTATATATATATATATATATATATATATATATATATATATATATATATATATATATGCACGTATATATATTACGACTTACATTTAAAGAAATATATTTTATCAAGCAAATTTACATAGTACAAAATACATCTGAATTTATTTAACGTACATAAACATACAGTATAAAAATTATATTTATGTATAGCAATCATTTGTTATAATTAAAATTTTTCTTCTTTCTAAATATAAAACGCAAAACAATCGTCTCTACTATAGTTTTCAAATAACAATGTTCCAATATCCAACCTAATAAAACATTCGTTGAACATACAAATAAACAAAAATAAAACGTTTTTAGTTTTTAAATCGTGATAAATTACATTCAATTCACACCGCAATAATACTAAGAAATCAATTTACTCAATACGAAAGTAAACTTCTGTATTCAAAATCGTAAGAATACTTTATTCTATTTATAATCAATGTTACATATTTAATACATATTATTCAACGCAAAACATTTCATAAAATTCTCAAAACAATATTTATTCGTTTTTATTAAAAACTAAATTATTAATTTTAAATATTTTCATAATCATATTCGCTATTTGAAATATCTACAGGTTGTGTTCCAGTTTAAACAATCAACGAACATAATACAAAATACATCTAAAAACATTTAACGTACATAAACATACCGTATAAAAATTATATTTATGTTTACCAATCATTTGTTACACAATTAAAACTTTTCCTTCTTTCTAAATATAAAATGCAAAACAATCGTCTACTATACTTTTCAAATAACATTGTTACAAATAAACAACAAAAATAGAACGTTTTTAATTTAAATTGCGATATATTACATTCAATTCACACCGCAATAATACTAAAAAAAAAAATCAATTTGCCCAATATGAAAGTAAACTACTATATTCAAAATCGTAACAATACTTTATTCTATTTTTAATCAATATAATTCAACGCAAAACATTTCTTAAAATTCTCATAACAATATTTATTCGTTTTTATTAAGAACAAATTATCAATTTTAAATATTTTAATAATCATATTCACAAATACAAATTTCTACAGGCTGTGTTTCAGTTTAAACAATTAACCGACACAATGAACTTTAAATATATATTTCACATTAAGCACTTACGCGTACTACTTAATTTTGAAAGAACATACCGCTGCAATTTTCAAATAATATTTAAATGTACGATTAAAATGAAATCGCCGCACTTATTGATTACGCAATTTATACAACGAAAACATCACACCGTAATAAATTAACGTTCGGCTTGCAAATCAAATATTTCTGATTGTTTAATGAGAAATATACTTCTTTTAAATGATAGTTATAAAGAACTTTAAACAAAACTTAGAATAATCATTAATTCAAAGTAGTTCCTCACATAATTAACAAAATAATTAACAAAACAAATAAATAAACGAAGAGAAAATAGTTATGAAAAAAAAACATGGCTTACATTACAGGTAAACGCATGTAGTACATAAGGCTAAGTTAACACGTATAGACTACACGAAACAATTAACATTCACTAAATCAGAAAACTTTTTATATATATTTTTAATCGTAATTAAAATTATTCATAATTAAAAATACATGATATTTTAAAATTATTCTACACATCTCAAATTAAAAAAATATTTTTTTATTTTAAATTTAAATTGTTTACATTTCATCTGCAGTGTGACTAATATGTCGTAATTTTAAAAAATGCAACTATAATTTTTCCACAATCTAATTATTGCACGGTCGATAATTAATCGTGTCTAAATTTTGTAAACGTAATACATTTTATTTTGTACAAATTAAATTTCGAACAATTACTTATTAAATATATCGTTTTTACATAATTTGTTTTGTTTACATTTCATCTACAGTGTGACCAAAACCTCTTTTTTTTTTTTAATTTCTTATATATATTTTTAATCGTAATTAAAATTATTCGTAATTAAAAATACATGATATTTTTAAATTATTCTAAACATCTCAAATTATAAACATATTTTTTGTTTTTAAATTTAAATAGTTTACATTTCATCCACAGTGTGACTAAAATGACGTAAATTTAAAAATACAAATACAATTTTTTCACAATCTCACTATTGCGCGGTCTATAATTAATCGTGTCTAAATTTTGTAAACGTAATACATTTTATTTTACACAAATAAACTTTCGAACAATTACTTATTAAATATATCGTTTTTAAATAATTTGTTTACATTTCATTACAGTGTGACCAAAACCTCTTTTTTTTTTAAATTTCTTATATATATTTTTAATCGTAATTAAAATTATTCCTAATTACAAATACATGATATTTTTAAATTATTCTAAACATCTCAAATTAAAAACATATTTTTTGTTTTTAAATTTAAAAAGTTTACATTTCATCTTCAGTCTGACCAAAACCTTTTAAACATGGTAGATTTGTTCTTTAAAAGACCGGATATATATATATATATATATATATATATATGTTAATGCATAATGCTTCGTATATAACTATATTTAGATATATAATTAGTATTTCCGATGGTTTGTAGTATCCGCCGACCAAAAATGGACGGGAAAAATGTTTAAAAATCTAAAATCAAATTTTCAATTAGCGATATCTCGCTACCCGTTAATTTTTAAAACATTTACGTTATTACATAAACGATAGGTCTCGACGTCTACTTTCTTCTAAGTCCAACCTGAACCTTCTAACTATCATAGGGCGCTAAAAAACGGCCCAAAACCCTAAACCCTTTTAACCCTAATTTTCTCGATGGGTATTAGGTATAAAAATACGGGAATACCGCAGTTAGACGCGTATTTTAATCCGTCATAACTTTCGTTTAAACATTTTTTCCAAATTTCGAATCGTTTGCGAATTATCGCGAAAAAATCGATGTTTTTAAATATATATATATATATATATATATTAATGTGTACATATACAAGGCTACCAACCGGATGGCTAAATAGTATTTATAGTTTTTGCCGCTATGGTGCGCTGGCGCACGCCAGCGCTAGTAGAAATCGGAAATCATATTTTAAAACTCTCGATTTCTCGATACCGTTTGATTTTTAAAACATTCGCGTTATTACGTAAAATATAGATCTCGACGTGTATTTTTTTAAAATCCAACCCGAACCCCTCAACTATCCTTGGGAACAAAAAGAGCCCAAAACCCCAAAATCTTTTAAGGCCAATTTTCTCGACGGTTATTACGTATAAAAATACCGGAATACCGTAGTTAGACGCGTATTTTAATTTTTATGCATATATATATATATATATATATATATATATATATATATATTTTAGCCTACCCACTAAACGGAAGTATACTTACATACATAATATATCATAACAAATTTAAAAAAAGAATTTCTAAACGTACATAATATATATCACAACAAATATAAAAAGTGAATTTTAAATAAGTGCCCGCGGCTGCATATTATATATATAAGGCTACATACTAAACGGAAATATACGTACGTACATAATATATCATAACGAATTAAATAAAGGAATTTTAAATACGCGGCAGCATATTTTATATATAGAAAATCAAATTTTCAATTCGCGATATCTCGATACCCGTTAATTTTTAAAACATTTACGTTATTACATAAACGATAGATCTCGACGTCTACTTTCTTCTAAGTCCAATCTGAACCTTCTATCATGGGGCGCTAAAAAACGGCCCAAAACCCTAAATCCGTTTAACCCTAATTTTCTCGATGGGTATTAGGTATAAAAATACGGGAATACCGCAGTTAGACGCGTATTTTAATCCGTCATAACTTTCGTTTAAACATTTTTTCCAAATTTCGAATCGTTTGCGAATTATCGCGAAAAAATCGATGCTTTTAAAAATATATATATATTAATATGTACATATATAAGGCTACCAACCTGATAGGTAAATAGTATTTATAGTTTTTGCCGCTATGGGCGCACGTCAGCGCTACTAGTCTATCAATATCCAATATATATATATATATATATATATATATATATATATATATATATATATATTATATATATATATATATATATATATAATGTTTATAAATCGAAAATCACATTTTAAACTCGCGATTTCTCGTTACCGGTTAATTTTTAAAACATTTACGTTATTACATATACGATAGATCTCTACGTCTACTTTTTTTTAAGTCCAACCCGAACCCTCTATCTGTCATAGGGTCCTTAAAAACGGCCCATAACCCTAAACCCGTTTAACTCTAATTTTCTCGATGGGTATCGCGTATAAAAATACCGGAATAGCACGGTTAGACGCGTATTTTAATCCTTCATAACTTTCGTTTAAAGCATTTTTCCAAATTTCGAATCGTTCGCGAATTACCGCGAAAAAATCGATGTTTAAAATATATATATTAATATGTACGTATATAGGCTACCAACGTATAGGCTACCAGCCGCTTAGCTAAATAGTGTTTATAATTTTGTCCGCTACCGCGCGCGAGCGCTAGTAGTCGCGGAATATCGAATATATAAACAATATATAGATATACGATTAACATTGCCCATGCTAAATGCATTGTAGTACCGGGCGACCGAAAATGACGGTGAAAATGTTTAAAAATCGAAAATGAAATTTTCAACTCGCGATTTCACGTTACCGGTTAATTTTTAAAACATTTGCAATATGACATAAATTATAGATCTCGACGTCTACTTTCTTTTAATCTACCCGAACCGTCCATCTATCATAGGGTCCGTAAAAAAGGCCCAAAACCCCAAAACCCTATAAACCCAATTTTCTCGGCGAGTATTCGATATAAAAATACGCGACTACCAGCGTTCGACGCGTATTGTAATGACAAATAACTTTCGTTCGAACTAATTTTCGAAATTTTGAATCGTTCGCAGATTAAAGCGAAAATTTTCGAGTCGGGTTTGAAAGTATTTTTCACGGTTTTTTCGCTTTATCCTGTAGATCATGTATAGTAATGACTATTTGTAAAGTCGGAATCGTTTAAAAATTTTTACGACGCGCGCTTGCCTGGCTTTAGTTCAGACGGCTTAAAGTGCATGCCGCCACATACGAATTCGAATAACTAGGCGAATTTTTAACCGATTTAAGTCATCCGTACATCGTTGTAAAGATTACGTAATGGTTTCGAATATTAGCTAATACAAATATATAAAACGTTTATATTGGCCGCGCTAATAGCGTACATTAGGGAAGCAACCCACTTCCGGTTTGATATAATCGCGTAAAGCTCGCGAAATTCGAAATTTTTTCAATTTTTTTTTCATACTCGCGAATGCCTATTAATTGTTAGTATACGTATAAATTTTCGCGAATTTCTAAGTATTACGACGTTTTTTATTAAACTTTTTCGAATTCTAAGGTCATCGACCTCGTACGGCCGGAATATCAATCGGAATCAAATTTCAATCATCGCGTCGTAAAGTACGCGTTGAGTAGCGTATTTAAGGTAATAACAATTTTTTTCCGAAAATTTATACCGACTCGACGAACGAAGCCGAAAGATTCGAAAAAAATTTCGATACTTAAAAAAACCTCATTACGAATACTTTTTCGCTTATATTTCGAAAACGGCTACTAATTAAACGGAAAAAATTACATATTCGTAAACGGTAGAATGTGTAGATAGTAATCGAAAAAAAATTTTTTGTCCTACGACAATTTTAAATTTTTTTTATAAAGGATCGAAAATCGAGGTAGCGTTTTGAAAAACGCGCCCAATTTCTAACGGCAATTTTCGATCGCTCGTAACTCGGCGAATTTTCGACGAAAATTGAAAATTTTTTTCGCGTTACCCTACCATTTACCATTCCGGAGCTTTAAGCGAAAACGGCTAATTTTTTATTATTTCCGAGGGTCGTCCGCGCGTACGTAATCGACAACATCATCGGGCGAAATCGGTCCGATCGCGGCAAGCTGTACATTTTCGAAAAGCTCTTTAATAGGGCTAGAAAAAAGTCCGGGACACCCGGGGTCTAACTATAAAAACCGCGGCAGAAATTGAGCATTCTTCGCGATTTTTCGACAATTGGCGAAAAAGGGCAATTTGGGTTGTTTTTTTCGAAAATTTTTTAAAATTTCGAGTTTCGCGATTAAGCGAAAAAAAGTTGACAGTTACCGAGTAGAAAGAGCGATCTTTCGAACGGTGCAACTTTCGTTCGGATCGGATTAAACGTTCAAGTCGCAATTATCGAAAACTTTTTTTTTTCCTTCCCCGAAAATAGTCGTTTCCCCCCCTGGAAGGCGCAATTTTGGGAATTGTATTCGGCGTGGTCGACTTAATCGGAATCGATACTAAACACGAAATTTTCGGCCGAACCCCTCGGGGGGTGGGGCCCGACGTAAGTCGATTTTGGGTTTTCGACATTTTATATATATACATGCATTTGGGCGATTTTTTAAAAATAAATTTCGAAACTTTCGTCGAAATATCTGTAATAGGCGATTTTTAACGATTTTTTAAAATTTTATTAAAATCGAGCCCATTTTTCGACCTTTCCAATTCGGTAGCTTAACGAAAATCGGTCCGATTTCGAAAAAGTCGATCTCGTTCGAAAGCTCTTTACTCGCTTTACAAAAAACGTTTAATCGATAATTCGGAAATATTTCATATTTCGCGAGTTATTAAGCTTCAAAGTCGACGTTATTTTAGAAATATACTTAAAATTTCCAAAGTTTGGCAAACTTTCGAGAGGGATAACCGGGGAACGGTTAATGTTTTCGACGTAATTTTTACACAGAAAGATAACCATAGGTACGTAGATGGAAAAGTATAATAACCATGTACGGCCTAAAATCGTTTTAAACTACGTCATTAGCCGTCCGAACGAAAACACGCGCGATTTTTCGATAGATGAAAATATGATAAATTTTACCGATTTTTTCTAGGTTCGTTCGATTTTGGATTTCGTATTAAAAATCGAATTTTCGTCCGATTCGAAAAATTTTGGTATCGTTTTAAAGCTAATAGGTAGGCGCTTAAATTACGTAATAACTATTTAGGCGATATTTCGACTATACGATAGCGTAATAAGCGGCTAAACTTTATACTCGCGTCCGTTAAAATTTTCAAGTCGGACCATTCGAAAGCTTATAAAAGCTCGAATTTCGATTTTTCGGTTTCGGTCGAAATAACTCGAAAAGTAGATAAATATTTCGGAAAAAAATGATCGTAATTTTCGTTCCGATCGCACGAACGGTTCTTTAGTTACAACTTATAATATCTCTTAGGAATGAGTGTCGGACAATTTCACTACCTAAGAGGGCCCCATATACGCGAGGTTGTTCGGAAAGTTGGGGCATTCGTACGACTTTCGACTAAGAGAGGTAAAAGATAGCTTATATAAATTACTTTAATTCGCCCGGGCCGATTTTCGAGTTAGGTCCCGGTTTTTTTTTAAAGTCGTTTTTTGTAAAAATGAGGTTTTTCGGATCGCGAAATTTTCCAACTTTAAGCTTTTGTAAAAGCTCGAATTTCGTCTTTAGCGTACTTGCCGTAAGAATAAGTCTTATAGGGAATTTATTCCAACGATACCAAATTCGACCGATTTTCCTTTAAATAAATATACGAAAAAGTAGATTTTCGCTAAAATGGACAAAATTTTTGAAAACCAAATTTTGACTTTGAATTTTTGTTACGGGTATTAGGGTCGGTCGTATCGAAAAATCGTCTTCTACAAAGTCGATAGATATATTATCGAAATTTCGAAAACCGTCAGCCGGAATTCAATAGCTATAATAGCCGATTTTTCAGAGCTGATTATAGGCGAAAAAACGGATTTTCGGGCCGAATTTCGAACCCATTTTACGAGCCCATTATTCGAGATAGCCCAAAACGGACTTCACCACGCGAAAGAGCGTGCCCGAATTAGTAAAAGCGGCAAATCTCCGACGGTGGTCGTAACACTTTGGTCGAAAAGCACCTCCCTATTAAGGCTTCTTATAGGCTTCGTAGGGGTCATACCTGCGAACTGATGGGCGGGACATTCCTCGCTAATACAACTCGACCATTCGGGTCGCGTCAGGGCGCCCGTCGGGCGCCCGGTATATGAGATCTCGTCCGAGAAAAAGATTAGGTGAAATTTCCTTTAAAGTTCAATTTTCTCGGCGAGTATTCGATATGAAAATACGGCAATACCATCGTTAGACGCGTATTTTAATGGCAAATAACTTTCGTTTCAATGAATTTTTTGAAATTTCGAATTGTTCACGAATTATTGTGAAAAAACCGAAATTTGAAAAAATTGGGGGGGTGTTTTGAAATTTTTGGGTTCGGTTTGAAATTTTTTTTCGCGGTTTTTTCGCTTTATCCTATATATATTTTATATAAATGACTATTTGTAAATTCGGAATCGTTTACAAATGTTTACGTCGCTCGCTATGCCTTGCCAAAGGTGGCAGGTCATCGATTTTTGAAAATTCATAGCTGCACACCTACCGATCGTAACGAAAAACGGTTTTCTGTTTCGAATTCGTCATTTTAATATCTATCATGTCCATATCGATTTTAACGGAATTTTTCCAAATTCGAAATTTTAATGAGTCCCCCACCCATACCCCTCTAAAAGTTTTTTTTGAATCTCGACGATGACTCGGTTTAATAGGTTTCTTTACGACGATCGAATTAGGTAATAACAATTTTTTTCGTATCTCTAAACGTAAGCGATTTATAGTCGATAACAAATTTGCTATATAAATATATATCTATATACAGATATACAGATATATAATTAACATTGGCCCGTGCTAAATATATTGTAGAATCGGCCGGTCAAAAATCGAGGGCAGAATTTTTAAAAATCGAAAATGAAATTTTCAACTCGCGATTTCTCGTTACCGGTTAATGATTAAAACATTTACAATATGACATAAATTATAGATCTCCACGTCTACTTTCTATTAAGATCAATCGGAACCCCGTATCTATGACAGGGGCCTCAAAAAAAGTTCCAAAACCCCAAAACCATTAAAGCCCAATTTTCTCGGCGAGTATTCGATATGAAAATACGGCAAGACCATCGTTAGACGCGTATTTTAATGGCAAATAACTTTCGTTTCAAAGAATTTTTTGAAATTTCGAATCGTTCACGAATTATTGTAAAAAAACCGAAATTTGAAAAAAATAGGGGTGGGGGTGTTTTGAAATTTTCGGGTACGGTTTGAAATTTATTTTCGCGGTTTTTTCGCTTTATCCTATATATATTTTATATAAATGACTATTTGTAAATTCGGAATCGTTTACAAATGTTTACGTCGCTCGCTATGCCTTGCCAAAGGTGGCAGGTCATCGATTTTTGAAAATTCATAGCTGCACACCTACCGATCGTAACGAAAAACGGTTTTCTGTTTCGAATTCGTCATTTTAATATCTATCATATCCATATCGATTTTAACGGAATTTTTCCAAAATCGAAATTTTAATGAGTCCCCCACCCATACCCCTCTAAAAGTTTTTTTTTGAATCTCGACGATGACTCGGTTTAATAGGTTTCTTTACGACGATCGAATTAGGTAATAACAATTTTTTTCGTATCTCTAAACGTAAGCGATTTATAGTCGATAACAAATTTGCTATATAAATATATATCTATATACAGATATACAGATATATAATTAACATTGGCCCGTGCTAAATATATTGTAGAATCGGCCGGCCAAAAATCCAGGGCAGAATTTTTAAAAATCGAAAATGAAATTTTCAACTCGCGATTTCTCGTTACCGTTTAATTTTTAAAACATCGATTTGTCATAAAATAAAAAAAAATTCCAATTTTACACGCAAAAATTTCGATATTATAGTTGCTAGATGTGCGTTCAATTATCAACCGGATGATGGTCGATGGTCCAATCCCAACTAGCCGCGTAAAGTTTTAAAGCTCTTTTGCATCGCATAATTCTTAATTATCTCGATAAAGCTGTCGCACCTGACTCCGTATTATGTCATTTGCGCTCGCATCTGTGTTGTATATAATTAGTGTTTTGATTGGTAGCCCGTTTTTGTACGCATATATATATGTATATATGTTGATGTATTGGAGAGTAGTGATTTTATGAATTAACAAAACAAAATAAGAACAAAGTTAATCACTATAAAAATGATTACATTCGTTATCTTAACTCTATTATCTTAAATGCTGGCGAACGCTCCATCCCGTTATTAAAAGGGAATGTTAAAAATTTTTCGATCTCCTCTGGCACTTTGCAAATAATAAAAATTAAAAATTATTACAGAAAACTTTATGAGAGATGTCATAATGAAAATATGTATATATTTAAACAACTATACGATAGGTTGAATAAATTAGTTAAAAGACGACTGTTAATGGAAAAAAACGTTCATTACAACACGTTTCTCAGTAATATACCACAAATAAATAATCAACTATCGAAAGTAAACAAATATTTTTCTCGTGGACAAACAAACGTGCCGCCTACTAAAAGACCTGGAAGTGTCGATGTAGTAGCGTATTCAAACGAAGAAGGCTGAGCTTATAGCAGAACACTTTCAGAATATTCATGAACAGAATACAGCAAGGTCGATATCACGAACGGAAATTAAAACAAACAATAAATACATTTTAAACAAATAACGTACCTACATTAAACTATGTTGACTTAACCTCACCGAAAGAGGTCAAGAACTGCATTCGATCACTAAGAAATACATACTCTACCGGACACGATAAAATTAGCGTAAAAATGATTAAAAATTTGTCTCGTAAAGGTGTAGTTGCTCTCACAGTGTTATTTAATTCCTGCATTCGTCTGTGCTACTACCCTGTGTAGTGGAGACTGTCCTTAATTGTACCTCTTCCTAAACCTGGCAAGATGCTTCCTTGATGAAAAATATACGACCTGTTTATTTGTTCAGTAACATTAGCAAACTTTTTGAGAAAATATTACTCATTAGATTTAGAAAACATAGTGATTTAAATTGGTATTCTTAATAAGTTTCAATTTGGTTTTCGACCGATTTTAAACACTACCACGCAGCATGTGATCTAATTATTGATAATTTTAAGAAAAATAAGCACACTGGGCTAGCACTGCTAGACATTGAAAAAGCTTTGGACACTAGTTGGCACGATGAAATTCTGTATGAATTAATAAAATACCGGTTTCCACAACAACTAGTTTCCATGACTAAAGCATATCTAGATAACAAGAAATTTGATGTGAAAATTAAAACTCAGAAATCTAAAGTCAGATATGCATCGGCAGAAGTACCTCAGGGCAACATCCTTGGTCCATTCTTTTTTATTATATTATCACAATTAAAGAAGTTGATGTCAATTTATATGCTGACGATACTGCTTTGCTGACGTCATCATACGGTATTGATACGATTAATAACAGATTAACCGATGCACATAACAAAATATCCAAATACATTCATAAAGTGGACAATTAAAATTAATGATAGTAAAACAGAAACTATTATTTTCGCAAAGCGTAAACCTGCTATAAATGACTTTGTTAGAATTCATAATGAGCACCTAGACTGGAAATCAAAAGTCAGTTATCTCGGTGTAACACTAGATAGTAAGCTAACTTTTACTAAACATATTTAACGAGTGTATCTACAGAGGACATAAAAAAATGAGAGTGTGCTGTTTCCAATATTTAACAGGAAATCTACGCTATCACCGGTGAACAAGTTTTTGATTTATAATCAGGTAATTCAACTTAAAATTCTTTATGCCAGTCCCGTGTGGTCGAACACCTGTCCGAGTAATATAAACAAATTACAACGATTACAAAATCATTGCCTATAGTGTTGAACAAACACACCATTGAAACAATGCATGACATTTTAAACTATTCCTATATACGAGAAATAATAAAAAACAGGACCTTAAAATTTTTTAATGCATAATGTCTGCTGACCGAAATGTCAATGAAATTAGAAACTACGATTATCAGTCTCTACGACACAGGTATAAAAAATATAAGACGAATTAAATATATCTTACTAGGGTAGTATTACATTTAAAATTCGATAATATTATAGATAAATTTTATTTTATTTATTTTTGTATTCTTTTCTCTTTTAAATTTTATAAATTATTTAACCATCGTGTGTAAAATTTACTTATGAATTACACGTTGCAGATTTTTTACGAAAT
This sequence comes from Coronaproctus castanopsis, assembly GCA_032883995.1. Classification (NCBI taxonomy): domain Eukaryota; kingdom Metazoa; phylum Arthropoda; class Insecta; order Hemiptera; family Monophlebidae; genus Coronaproctus; species Coronaproctus castanopsis. The sequence goes on from CM065054.1 coordinate 61,814,805, forward strand.
TTTTCCTGTAAATTTCATTATGCAATAAATATATATATATATAACTATCACTTATGTATATTTAAAAAAAAATGATTATTAAGTTTATGGGTTAAGGAATTCATTATATTTCGGAACGATAGAACGATAGAACATTATAAGTTATTCTTTTCTTGTAAAATTTAATTAATCAAAATATACTTCTTTTCTTTCTTTCTAATCTATTCAAGTGCCAACATAGCACCTTTACAAACAGAAAAGTAACATGTCCTCCAACATGTACCTATGGTAACGAAATTCCGCAAACACACTCTGTAAAATATGTCGGGATGCAGACCGATTTCGTTTGTCTGCCGACTATTACAATTGTAATTGAATCTATCGTCAGTCAAATTTAATGGACCTAAATAATTGAGTAAATTTAGTAATATGTGTTGTAGGTGTATCCTATGAATTAATCTGTGTATACGTGCTTTTATTTATTTATTCGTACGTTTCCGGGTATACAAATAAAAGCCATTTGCTACTTAATTAAATTCTATAGATTACTACTTTCTCGAACCATTCTCTCTTGCTTGATCAGTTAGCTCGGCCATCTCTCTTCAACCGTTATTTAATGCTCGCACTTGACATTCCATTAGTATATGATTGATTGTTTGGTCTTTATTTTCGCAGTCGCATGTTGCGTTGTTCTTGATCCCCCCATCTGTGCGACACTGTTCTCCATCTTCCATGTTCCATCCTAATGCGATTTAGTCTAGTCCACAAATTTATCAAATCTTGGTGGTTCGAGGCTTGGGTTTTTGATGAGTTTAAGTTTGTCTGAATTGTTATCGGACCAGCTGTGTGTCCAAGCCTGAATTTCGTTCGAATTTTTCGGAAATTAGTTGAATTTACGGACCGGTTTCCTTGATTTGCGTCGCTCTGCTACGTTTGTGTCGAGATTTCAACCCACTATTTCACTGCTGCTTTCTTTCAAGGATCGTCGTGCGCCTGGTAACGCTTTCAAGCGGCTGATGAACTAGAGAACTTATTAATTAATTAACCTCTCGCTATATTGGTTACAATGAAGCAATTAAAATGTAACCGAAACAGCGCTTCTCAGGGCTTCTTGACGCACAACAACCTACTCCTAATAATACAAATCAATGAAAATGGCGATAATACGATTGTGCCGGCGTAAGATTGCGCCTGGATCTGTGAAAAAAGGAAAAAAGCTAGATTTAATTGATATTCCTAGTCCTAGAGTCTTAATGATTGAAGAGAAAAGAAGCTGCTAGTTAGCTCAGATAAAAGATTGAAACGGGCTGAATAAATTAAAATTTTAACCGTTAATGACAAAATATTAAAGATGTGTGCAGTTAATATTATATTTATACATTAAAATATATTTTAAATAATATGTAATCTGAAATTTAATCAAATTAATCGATTTAGCGTAAACTAAATTATATAATATAATTTGTACGAGTTACTTCTGAAAAAGACGACAGAAATCCGAGTTATATTATCTGTAGTTGTAAACAGGAAATCCCTCGAGTGTTATACATACATACGCACACAAAAACATATATATATATATATATATATATATGCAATTTCGTTATCAACGTCAGTCAAGAATATGTGAACCTGAAAAAATCGTAGTAATTAGAATGCTGATATTATGTAATATACGTCAAATCTTAAGTTTATTATACAATGCATTTGAATATGCACATAATATAATTTATATGTCTTATATATATATGTGTGTGTGTGTGTAATATGTGTGCGTGTGTATGCATTATCCATGGTTACTCGTTATGTTCCAACACAGTTTTTTGTTTGGATGAACGAGATTATTTCCATCACAATAGCTAAGTAGCACGTAATTATTATAAAATAGTATAAGAACTAGTTTTTTTCCAGATAATTTCTCGTGATAGGGCGATCAACCTATATTTATTATTTATCTGTACATCTTGTACGTACATAATTACTCCTCTTAAATTATTTTTCATCATTTTTTTTTCATACAGGGAAAAAATTTATCGCGATATTTCGTCATACAATTTATTCATATATATATATATATATAATTCGTGGAAAGAGTAGAATTATAAAGACAGAAATGTGTTAGACCGCAGATTCAAATATGCACATATTAATTAAAATATATTAGTGGGTTTTTTTTTTGTTAATTATCGCTAGTGTACGATCCGCTGAAAGAGTTTTATCAGAATGAACGCGAATGGATGTGATTGATAAATATTGTATTATATAAAAGTCCGATAAATCTGATACCTTTAGCAGATTTGTACGAGGCCTGTAGGTTACAGTTTCTGACGCTTATACGGTACGTTGGTTTTTCAGAAAACGCAGGTTTTTAGTTAAACCTCGATTCGAAGCATATGCATTTTTGGCATTGAAATTTCTTCCAACTATGTAAACATTAAATACACTTTTAAACTTTCACGGTTGATGGCCGTACGTTTATGATTTCTTTCGGTGTAAACCGTATTTTTTCATCGATTTTAGGTAATCCGTTTAATATTATTTAGCATTCGAGTGCATTTAGTCACGCTGTATAGTTTTATCGTAGAGCTTACGTTCAGTTCGGTTGTAATTATGCGTCGTACAAGGATATTTTGATATTAGATTTCATTAAGTTATAAAACAAAAAAGTCAACTGTGTTAATTACGTCAATTTTAACAGTTGCCATATTTATCGCAGTCGGTATAGTAAGGGTACGTAAGTTACTTGTGTTATCTATAAACCGGCCTACTTGTTTCAAATGAATTGGAATTACTATCCTATACGTTCTTAGTACTGGACATTTTGTAACACGTGCGGTACGTGCGCAATGATGACGAAATACCTAAAGATTTGCAAGTGCCGACGGTTAAAGAATAAATAGAACGTACGACATGTAGAACGACTACAAAATCAATGTAATTAGTTGACGCACATAATTTAAGTCATCTATGTTGGGGGGGGGGGGACAAACAGCAGAAGTTAGATTCTGAATCTGAAAGTACTGCTATTAAAAGATGGCTCGTCAAGAGTGCATACTTTCGCCCTTGCTGTTTAATTTTATACACGATGACAATCTTTAAGGAAGCCTTCGATGAACAAAATCAAAGTGAACGGCTCTACGATAAATAATATACGGTATGCAGAGCAAATAGCCAGGACGATTTACAGAAAATGGTAGATAAACTTGCTACACACAGCAAGAGCTTCCAAACTCTCGATCAATAAACTTAAAACGAAAATAACCGCGTTTTCAAAGAAACCAAGAAAATACTCGGTAAACGATACAGAGCTGGAGCAGGTTTCAACTATGAAATAGTTCGGCACCAAGCTCGAGGATATCTGTAAATCAAACAATGAAGTACGATCGAGAACCGAGCAGGCACAGGGGACAAATGGTCATCAGAATTAACAATGCGCTGGCTAGAAAAGAACTCAATTTAGACCCCTACACGATTAAGATTAGTAAAATGTTATGTCTTTTCAGTTTTGTTACATGGCTGCGAAAACTGGACGCTAGACTTAGTGCAATCGAAGCTTTCGAGGTGTAATAGACAGATATTAAAAATTCCTCGGCTACGATAAAAAGTCAGCAATAAAAAAGTTCAATCCAGAATTATCTGCGCATTCGATAATTCTGAGAGGACCTAAGTATGAAATATTGCGGATTATTATAGAAGATAAAATCAGTGGGCCGTCTGCAAAATTCATGGAGACCTACGACGTTCGTTTCAGTCTATTCAATTACTCCAGAAAGAGATTATAGGTAAGTCGACCTCCGTAATGGAGATGAAGGATGAAGAAGAACTAAATATTGTATAAAAAAAAAACAAGGAATTGCGACCATTGGGAAGCGTTCCATTAATTTATATGCAAATTAATTTCATTAACACTGCCGCTTATTGTCTTTAGATTAGACAAATTGCTTGCGAAAATTTTAGGAAAAAATATAATTTTTGTAACGTAATTGTTAATAATGGAATAATTTAAATTATCATCGGCCGAAACGCGAACTATACGTGTGTGCGCAATCGTGGGAGGAGTCCGCGTTGACGAGAAGAGAGGAAAATGGTTAACGTTAGAAACAAACGATTGTTCAATAATAAAAATAATGTAACTTATAATAATAATAATAATAATAATAATAATAATAATAATAATAATAATAATAATAATAATAATGGTGATGATAAAAATCAGTAATGAACGATAATAATGATAATGATGATGACAATAATAATAATAATAGTTTTCCACGCGGAGTTCTGCGAAAGAATTACTTTTACTCATCTTTCTTTCCGGCGGCAGCAAGTCGCAAAATTAAAACCGGTTATATTAACCCGGACGCTGAGGTTCCCGATTCGATCTATCTCGTTATTAATAAAACAGGTTAGGTTGTTCGTTACGTTACGTTACGTTACGTTACGTTACGAATGTCGGTTAAATGTTTACGTAAGGCGAAACGTCCGGTTAACTATTTCAAAAAAATTACATACGACCAGTAACGTCATTATAATAAGTAGATACAAGCTGGCTGTTAGTAAACGAACTGTTACTTTAATCGATTACTTAATTATTATTATATATATATATATATATATATATACATATGTATATATACGAATTAATTAATTAATTAATAATTCGTTAGTTAAATCGACAAAAATTTCAATAATAATGGGTCCAACCGCGGTCGAATTATTCGCTACTGTAGGATTCGCTATAGTTACTTGGACGGTATTAGACGCATTGTGGGAATTAATCATTGGCCTGAAAGCTCATTTATTACCACGCGTTAAATCAAATAAAGTCGATCTAATAGATAAATTCGGGAATTGGGCTGGTAAGTAATACAAATACAAGTATATATTATATATATATATATATATATAATACACGAGCATAGCAGATTAATAGAATACGTCATTCACATGTAACACACACGCATACATATTTATTTATTGTTTATTAAAGTTTAGTCGCAGTAAATACACTTAAAATTATTTATCTATAACGCATACTTTTTGTTTCAAATATAAACATGTGTCATAGATTTTTTTTTTGAGATTTCTGTTTCTAAAAGAAATAGAAAAATTTCAATTTAACCGCACTAATTAGAAAGTGATATTTAGAAATACGGAGTAAAAATTAAAAATTCGCTCGTTATCGCGTTTATACAAAAAAAACCACACGGATATGATACGACTGACGCGGAGCTCGAAGCAATAAAATGGCGAATACCGTCGAAGAATTTAGGAAGACGTTTAAATGCACGATATGAATAAGTTTCGATGTATAAGAAGTTTTTTGACAAGATAAAATAATTCGACGTACTGAAGATAAGTTGATTAAATGTTTCTTAGAAAATGGGAACATAAGTTTATTCGATGAAGAAAACAAAAGTTGATCCTTGAATATGATCTTAGCCCCCCGCAGAACTACCTGGAGGATCCGTTTACCAATGTTATTTAACATGGCTATGTTCGTAAAGCAGGAGAAAAAGTAAATTGCATTAAAATAATAAGTTCTAGCAAAGTAATCGATGAAATAAGAAAATATAATTAATAATATAATAGAAACGATAATTTTTTATTGTTTTTTTGGTGTGTATGTGTGTGTCACACCGGTCTTTTGACCACAATTGACATTGATAACATACTATCATATTTTTATTAACTTATTTCCCATTGGAAAGAGTTTTACATTATCCGTACTACTTTAAACAACTATGTATATGCATACCACCTCTCTAGCTCACATACACGTGTCAGGTGTGGAGAGCACGAGTATTGATAATATTGAATACTTCATGTTTTGTGTTTTGCTCTCGATAACAATGCAAGCATCATCGGTACCTACTCCACACCGTGTATACAGGCCTAGGCGGAGAGTAAATTCCAAACAGAGTATTCATTTCGACCGTTAGGTCCACACAACCGAGGTCGTAAATTACGGCCAAATTTTAAACGTTGACTACTCGTGTACGTTGCTTACAACGAGGAAACGTAAGGATAAGAAGGAGTAATTCCAGCGGGATATCGAGAAAAAAATTAAATTACTTTATAATAAATTGAAATCGTTGCACGGCGATAAATTTGGATATTATAAAAATAAACGAATTATACTTTATAACGCTCTATTTAGATCAATCGCTGAATACTTTAACGTACTTTAATAAATTGAAAAAAGCCGATGTCAAAAAAAAAAATTAAAATCCTTACAAAGATTAAATCTCATATATATCAGCATATAGAACTCTGTTTGTCACGGTTCTATACGTGTACTAGCAGGGATAACTGCGGTAGATTTAGATTTGAAACAAATCAATGTAGTTAAAAGACTAAAAAAAAAAAAAAATTGAGAACAGAATTAGACTGAACGACAAATTTCCGAACATTATAATAACTCCAGTGAAAAAAGAAACAACATAGACGCGGAAAAACCGATATGAAGAAGATGGCAGACGCACAGAGACTCTATCGATATTGAAGCGAGATTAAAGACTATAAACTTCGGGTATTTTTTTTTTTTTTATTTTTATTTTTTATTTAATATTATGTAAATCTCCATATGCCTAACTACCAGGGTTATTCGAGCATAAGAAGACATGTGTCTAGTTTATATGTATGCTAGGAGTCCGCTTTCCGTGGCAAAAGCCAGAATACTACCTATTGATTGAGGTTTGTTTGAGAGTATTTTGCGTATCGGGCCCTGTATTTTGTGTTTTAACCTGTGTGGTGTGTTTGGCAGTTGTAGGTTATATGACTGTTGGTTCTGTTAAATGTTCGCATATTTGTTGGTGGAGGGCTTTTGGTATAATTGTGTAATACAGCTGTATGACCGACACACGTAGACGGTTTATGGTACCATGGTGGTGAATATTCCGGTACTGGTGAAAGTACCATAGACCGAGCTTCAATGTCTACTTTATCACTATCGCGTGGCATCCCAATGTGACTTGGGATCCACAGATAGCGGATTTTCCATCCTTTTTTATGTAGCGTGTGTAAATTGTGTCGGATTTCTAATATTATGGTGTTTTTATCGTCTTGACGACATATTAGATGTAGAGAGGTAGTCTGTTATCACCGATGCTTTTCGATGCGGAAGTACAGCTGATCCGATGTACTGAATTCATAGTTAAATGCAGCTCTGCATCCGGACAAGTGCAGCCATCGCTTAGTCGGATTGAGTGTAGTATATTATCAATTTGGTAAGATCAAGTTGCTGGTGAATTGTCACCGCCTGCTGTAGATTTCGTAGTGTGTAGTCGTTGAATTTTTGAAGAGTGTTTAATACTATTTCTTTTATATTTGTAGGTAGATTTATTGCGCCGTGTGAGAGATAAATCTGTTTTTGTTTCGAAACGGTCCCAAAGAGGTATCATTATAACTTTTTCCTAACACAGTATTTTACAGGTCGCGAAAATTAAAAAGGTTCACTAACAAGACAGCCTCTGCAGAGAATGTAAAGAAGCGGAAGATACACCTGATCACACACCCTTAAAATATGCGAAAATTTTAATAACATCAGAGAAAAATATAATATCAACGTAGTTTTTTATTTATTTATTTATTTTTTTTTCTAAAAAAAAAAACCTTCCATGGAACAAGACTAAAAGCTCACTAAAGTTGCCACCGAAATAAGAAATATATCATAATAAATGACGAGAGTTTCTTTTATAGATTTGTTTATTTTGTTCTTTATTCATTAAGTTAAATCTGTACTTACTTCATTGGTAAGCTATAACAGTTTACGTATGATAAATAAATTTAAAAATTATCCCGTCATCTAAAAAGATTCCCGAATAATTTTCTTTAATTACTTCATGAAAGCGTGTATAATTTTTTGCAAATTAATAATATCCGAGTTTTTCTTAGCGATCTTCTACCGTGTGCAGGTGTCGTCCGATAATATTAAATAAACGTTTCTTCGATCTGATCACACTATCAGTGCTGGCCTGTTTCTCGGCGTCGTTAGATGTAACATTATTGCATCTGAAGACGTTTTCGAAACGTACTTTACTAAATTTTCCCGTTCGTTTGTTTATTTATTTTTTGATTACCGTCAATTTAGTTTTTATTTTTATTTTTATTTTATTTTTTTTTTTAAATCGATTTGTTCTAAATTTGGAGTGGAATAAAAGAAAAAACAGGGGTAATCCTTCGGACGAAATTTTTCGCTCAGTCCATTCGGACATGGAATAATCGATACCTGCATATAGTATATGTGCCGCCGAATTGCTTTCCTAGCCATTTGTATTCTATCAATCTCACTCCATTTTTATACTGCACTGTGCATGCGGGAAATATAGCCGATGCTAATCATGTGATTTTTGCTTGTGATTTGTATTCCAGAGATACCTTTATCAAAAAAATGTTACAATTAAATATTTACCCCCACCTACTCGGTGGCTTACTTATTGGCCCTAAATAACAACGATATCCTCACGGCTCTGGCCACCTACGTTTTTATTTCTAAAATTAGTCTTTAAGTCGTTTTTTCACTTTTTTTCTTTTCTTTTTTGAATTTTTTTTTATGCTTTGAATTTTTAACAGTGCACACAATGGGTAATTTTGGTTATTAGACTTAAGCCCAATTATTGTAAATAAATAAAATAAATACCTGTATATACACATATATATATATACATACATACATATTATATATATATATATATATATATATATATATATATATATATATAATACAAAAAAATAATATATATATAAACCGAGTTAAATATCTTTAAACTTTCATATTTGCGAGATGTGCTTTTCGACAATTACGTCATTATCAGGCGTACACAACGAACGTTACATATGAATTAACTCTAATATTTATATAATAACAACCTATATATGCTCTTAGTAAATGCGGCCTCTGTAATATACCTATTGAATAATTAGTGGTAAGTTACTTTTAAATTTATTTTTACGAACAATCACAAATCTGGTACGAGTACAATCTGGCAGTGGTCTAAGGCAGTCGGAATTGCTAATGGGTAAAACCTCCAAGTCATGATATATACATCTACGTGAAATACGGTAGATGATTATGTTTAAATCAGTTTTAGATTAGACAGAGGGGGAAGAACCTTAATTTATAAAATCGATTTTAAAATTAATTCTTCTCACAAAATTGATCGTATTATTTCATAAATTATTACTATTTCAATGTTTTATAATTAGTAATTTTTGCAATAATTTTTTTTTTTTTGCTAATTTTACATTCAATGTGTAAAATTTTGATATTATTCGTTATATTTTCTATGTTACTTTTCTCGTTATCTCTAATGGTCGTCGACGTTCGTGTTTTGTGTTCCGTAATTATTCATTAAATCGTTAATATATTTCTCGTAATATGTAGATATACTCGGAGGCATCGCTTTTTCATCGAATCGTATCAGATCGGTGAGATAATACCATTTTATTTATCTTTATCCTTATTTTACATATTATTGTTGTTGTCGTTACTATTACTATATTATTCCGTATCATAATTTTCTGTATTACGCTTAGGTTTATTAAAGTATTATAGTCTATATATATTTACACACATATATACAAGCGCGGGCTACCTTCGTCGATATGAAAACGACGGTAGCTACGCAAACCCATACACAAGAACCGGTTTATACGTCGACTGGTACACGCAACAACACAATGAAATGTCACAAATTTATACTAACCAAATCCTGCAACCGGCTAGATTTACTCCGTCATTTATAAGTCCGCACGATATGGCAGGACCATCAACGGATATTCCCACCACGCAGCCCGTATTTGTTATCACACAGTCTGACAAAAATTTACAATACTTACAGCCAAGTTATAATTACGTAGATAATCAAAATAGTATCAACAACCAATATTTCCTTCCCCTACACGAAAACAGTTCCAAAGGGGAAAGTGAAAATGCCAGTGGCTAAAAAATCGTTATGAGTGAGAATAATCACGAGAATGATTGGCAAAAAGTTAAAGTGAAAAGGGGGAAAAACGGCAGTCAGTTATTGTTAAGGATGATAATCATGCTAAAATGACACGCAATAGATACGAGGCCCTTCCAACTGACGATGAAAATGATACCGACGAAGAAAGCAATGCGGCTATACAAACAAATTCAACAAATATTCCTACTCCATCTATTCCTAAACCACCTCCTATTTTCGTACATGGAGTGCAAAATTTCAAAAAAATGCAGGAAAAAATAGAACTAGTAATAAACAAAGAGCTAATTACTATGCAAAAGCGCTGACAGATCGGGTGGTTAAAATTAATGTACGCACTCCGGAAGAATACCGCAAGTTAACGCGAGTCTTTAAAGAAGAAAATATTATTTTTCACACCTACCAAATGAAACAAGATAGAGCTTACAAAGTTGTGATCAGGAATTTACACTTTTCAATCGATCCAATGGTCATAAAAGAAGAATTAGAATCGCGTGGGTTTAAAGTTCGCAATGTTCATAATGTGAGGCAGTATCAGACAAAAAAACCATTGCCATTATTCTTCATAGACCTAGAACCAACAACAAATTTTCGAAAGATATATAATTTAAAATCACTGTGTAATACAATTATTAAAATAGAATCGCCTAAAAAGAAAGCATCAATGCCGCAGTGTCTGAACTGTCAACAATGGAGGCATACGAAAGCATACTGTACACGAGCGCCAGTATGCGTGAAATGTGGAGATGGACATCGAACCTACGAATGCAAAAAGGATCCACAATCACCTCCTACGTGCGGACTGTGCGGTGGATCTCATCCCGCGAATTATAAAGGTTGTGAGATATATCAAAAATTAGTACAAAATGAAACAAACCTCAAACTTAGAGCGAGTCAACCTATCAAACAAAATTATCGACGACCATCTGTAAGCTATTCAAAAGTTATTAATGCTAACACCTCAGGCCAGATGAATAATACTACAATAAATATGAACCATGTACGACTTTCCGGGCAAATCTCCGACAGTAATAGATCGTCGAGTAATCTAAATGTAGAGAGACAAAATGTGCCTACGGTGAACTTGGCGGAGTTTCTGAACGAATTTAAGGCAATGAGCAAAATAGCATGATGTTATCCATGCTTAACACGTTAGTTCAAAAACTAATCAAATAATGCCCAGGTATCTAAGGGTTGCTCAGTGGAACGCGAATGGCTTGAAAAATCATAAAGCCAATCATTTAGGGAATACTTAGATACCAAATTAAATCTAAAAGTTCCATTAAAAAGCGAAATTGACATCGAGAATGCCGTACGGTATCTAACTAGGGAGATACAAACAGCAGCCACGCTGAATACTCCAGTTAATACATACAAAAAAAGTAATAATTATCCGCTATCAGTCCGAAAGCTAGTCTTGGAAAAGAGAAAGTTTAGACGAAGGTGGTTCCAAACAGGAAATCCTTGGGATAAAAAATTTTTCAACAATAAAGTAAAAGAATTAAAAATGTTATTAGCAGAAATTAAAAACAAAATCCTTAATAGCTATTTAAATAAACTTTCACCCCTAGCAATAGATGACTATTCCTTGTGGAAGTGCACGAAAAATATTAAACGGTCCAATACACATATTCCTCTGATAAAACATGGTAACGGATCATGGGCGAGAGATGATAAACACTCAGCACCTGGTAACCGTGTTTCAGCCAAACATAACGGCTAGCACGGACAGGGAAATATACGACTATATAAATAGTCCATATGAATCATCTTCTTCGATTAAGTTAGCCTCACCTTCTGAGGTGAAATGTTTACTTAAAACGTTGAAAAAGAAGAAAAGTCCGGGTTTCGACTTATAAGCGCTGAATTATTGAATGAACTTCCGCGAAAAGCTAATAGTATTGCTGACTTTTATATATGTAATGCAATATTTCGCGTACAATATTTTCCGGTACAGTGGAAATTCGCGCAAATTATAATGATAAACCTGGCAAAGATCCGTATTCTGTTTCATCTTATAGTCCGATCTCTTTGTTGCCTGTTTTGTCGAACGTAGTAGAAAAATTAATATTAAAAAGATTACAGCCTTACATACAATCCAATGATATAATTCCGCAACATCAATTCGGTTTCTCAAAACACCATTCCACCACTGATCAATTACATAGGATGGTTAGTATAATTGAAAATAGCTTAGAAACCAAAAAAGTATGTACCGCGGCATTTCTCGATGTTCAACAAGCTTTTGATAAGGTTTGGCACGATGGTCTATTATATAAACTGAAATGTCTATTACCGAAAATTTTTTACCTGTTGTTGAAATCATACATAGAAAATCGCCACTTTCAAGTGCGTTATAAACATACCTATTCAGAAATACATCCTCTTTTAGCAGGCGTTCCCCAAGGTTCTGTGCTGGGCCCCACGCTGTACTTGTTATACACGGCTGATTTACCTACAATGGAAAACGTACAGCTGACTACATTTGCGGATGACACTGCACTGCTCTCAACACACACGGATCCGAAGATAGCTAGCAGTAACCTACAGAAAGCTCTTACTAAGGCGGAGATATGGTTTAAAAAATGGAAAATTGGAATTAATGAAAACAAATTTGTCAATATCCATTTTACCAACAGAAAAGTTACACCCCACCCGTCAGGATTAATAGCACCGATCTGTCAGTGCGATCAACGGTCAAGTACTTAGGATTACACCTGGATATTAACATGGAAACATCACATAGAGATGAAGAAAAAAGAATTAGATATTCGAGTTAAAAAAATGTACTGGCTGATAGGGAGAAACACTAACGACAGATAATAAACGTTTAATATATACGGTGGTTCTAAGGCCTGTCTGGACCTATGGGGTGCAACTTTGGGGTTGTGCTAGACCATCAAACCTGAAAATAATACAAACGTCACAAAATAAAATTCTTCGTATGATAACCAAGGCACCCTGGTATTGCTAGGGATTGCTTGATACCACCGGTGACATAAGGAGACTAAAACGTCAGAAACCGCAGGATCTCGTTTAGGGTCGTCGTAATCGGGTAAGTATCGCTGGATACTTGTCTCCTCATGCTCAATTCTTTTAAACGTACTGCTAAATGTCCCTGGTGGACAGCTCGCAGTATTATAAATAATAGAAAAAAAAAAATGTCTTGTTTACTATTTTTACACGAATTTAAGTATTCTCTTAGTCTATTATTTATGTGTCGCCAAATTTCATCTATATAAAACTCATTACGTTTTGTGTAGTTTATACGGTATATTCCAGATTTTTGTAACGTCTCATTCTTTTCTATTTTGTTATTGTAAATTGATTTAAATAATGTTCTATACTTATTTATTACTATCAAAATATTGTATTTCTTAAATATTTTTATAAATGTATTTTCCTATATATTTAATTGATTCTAAATAATTACTTTTTTTTTATTTTTTATTTTATTGAGGATTGTTATTATTTGATTTGTTCCATAATTGATTTACTTCATATTTATATATATATATATATATATATATATATATATATATATATATATACATATTTTTATATACATATATACACATATTTATATAAATACATATTTATATATATATATATAAAAAATCTGTATATGTGTAACGATGGTAGTAGAATATTATGTGTGAATTTTTATAACCCAGATGAAATCGAGATTATTTCAAAACATCGTTTTTAAAAAATGAATATCAATGGATTGAGTCATTTTAAGTGAAAGTTTGGCATATACCTACTGCCTCGGGCGTTGAATCAAATAATATTCGAATTATTACGTAAAATATCAACGAAACGCGTATTTTAATCGAATCGTTAATCTGGTTTTAGATTAATGCTCGTATAACGAAGGAATGTACACGGAAACATAATATTGGTACCATCATTATTATTATTATTATTATTATTATTATTATTATTAGAGTTGTGATTATTTTTACTATTGCTATTATTTCCAACCAGTTCTACACGTTATGGTATCGTGCATTGGGGTGGTGCAGCGAATTATCATATTCGGCCTTTAACAATCTTACAAAACGCGCTATTTAAATCGATAAAATTCGGCAAAGATAAGAGCGATAAAGATACTATTTTAAAGGTGCGGCAATTGTACGAAGTTGAATTTTTTTGTTTTAAAAATCGTAAAAGATTTGATATAAATATTCATGTAGGTATAACAAAATTATCAGCTGATGAGAGAGCGAAGATTCCAAAATTCGATAAATTCCATTCCATAATACAGTCTATATGTATGCAGGAGCCGCGCTATTTAATTCGCTATCACCTCGTGTGGTAAAGTGATCGATTAAAAATTATAAACGACGACGAAAGTATTAGCGTATGTTTTTAATTTAATAAATAACGTACTTGAAATATAACTTTAGTTTACAACCGAATTGTTTCCTTTCTAACATTTTAATGCGTCCGGATATGCGGACGTGTGGTTAAAGTATAGTATGAGCCTATATGTGTTTATATTTATACGTATACAAATATTGAGAATGTATGTGTGTAATGTATACGGTGTGTGAGAGAGAGTGTGTAAATGGTTACGGGTTATAAAGGAAGTTTTAAGTGAATATTACGAGAAAGCTTATTCTTATTCACGTGTATACCGGTTTGTATATATATATTTATTGCTATTATTATTTTCGCGTTATAGCAATTCGGTTTTCGTCTTTATATATATATTTTTTTAAAATGTATTATATTATTTTGAAAAATAGGTTTACTGCATTTCTTACATGCATACTGCGTCAATTTTCGCATTTTTGGTACGCCAGTACAATCCACGCATCGTTTTCTTTCTATTGTAAAACTGGTCTCAGTTTCCTCATTAATATTTTCATCGTCTTTTGGCACACGATAGCAGCTTAAGGCCGGTTGCAAATTAATAGGAATAATTCCAACGGACAGCTGACTTCTTCTAGTTAGATATGGCAATATTAGTTCACAGAGGCCATGGTTCATTACAATTTGTTTTCGGTAGAGATCTCCCTTATACACACACATTTACAAAAATTAACGCAAATATTATATTTTATATCGAAAACAAATAATTTATATTCGCATCCGCCTATTATGATGGGGTAACGCGCCCTGGTCTAACAAATAAAATTGTCAATATTATATGTCGATTAAATTAAAGAAATTATATACAAAAATTGGCTATGAAATAACTTAAAATAATAACAAAATAAATTTTCGACATTTATTTGTATCGTAATTCAATTCGACGATCTAAAACTAAATCTATGATGGAATCATAAAATACATATTTTTCTTGTAATAAACTCTGTACTGTAGTAGACATCTTTCAATTGAAATAACAGATAAACCAGAACGCCTTGTTTGTTCCGGAGTTCTATATTTGTAATGCGCATGCGCTGTATCTGTTTACGATACACCAACAGGAAACAGTCAATTCTAATAGCTGGCGTAGATTTTCATGTGTAGTGAACATGATAGCCCTATATACGTAACGATGTATACGTCTTCTCAAACCCGTACAACAGTTATTGTTTCCGAAATTTAAACCGGTACAAAACTAGCCAGAGTTGATTTACAACTACCAATCTTTCACAGCGAAGCGTAACAGCGCTATCTTCCGTAATAATTGGAGACAAAATCTTCGCCAAAAGATTGCGCCATTATCTGGTATAGAAACATTATTATGCTTGATTTGTTTTATGAATTTTAAATAGAAAAACTTGTAACTATTTCATACTCTATTTTTCCCGTGTTTCCACCGGAAACACTGGCAACGTGGAGCATTCGCTACTGCTAGTTCATGTGATAATTACTTTAGAAACCGTCTTCTGCGGACTGTTTACCGTTACCGAAATATATACTCTGCGCGTTCATACCGCTTATATTCAAGAGTGCTTAAAAGATAAATCCCAGCGATTTGTATTTCTTGCGACATCGTATGAAGCGCACAATTTATCGATCGTATCAACGCCTCTCCTTTGCTTTTGTTGTAAAATGTGATGATTTCTGGATTTTTCTTTTCAGTTTCTTCGTCTATTTTGTCGTCGTTATGTAAACCGGATATTAGTAACACACATTTCCGTCTTTTTGGTACATATGAAACTAATGTGTAGTTTCACTTGAATCCAAAAGGACTATTATAAAGAGCTCTTCCTTTACTAGTTAGAAATAAATTGGTTTTGTTAGTCGTAAAACAACATCTTTGGGCTTATTGCTTACACGGTAAGAACCTTCTACGTTGTCATTTTACTTCTTCCAATCCGTTTATTTTTTTTGATAATCCTCATCATCATCAATATCAGACTGTTCAGATTCTGAATTACCTTCACGAGGATGTACGAGATTATCATCATCCACATCACTTTCTTCTAATCCTCGCATCCCTCCTCCAGCACAATTTTTCTAATATCATCAGCTCCGTCAGGATTATTGACATCATATATTCTTGTGTAGGCCATATTATCTAAGTATGTAACCAGAAAAGAGAGATTACTTATCAAATAATACCATAAACAGGCGCAATATAATTGATCACAGCAGCATAGAAAGACTATTATAGATCTTAAATGTAAATAATCTTAAATATATAACAGTAAATAATGTAATTGAACATACCCAATATAAAATATTTCAAAAAAAAATTCAAAATTCAAAATGTAACCTATTGAGGCGCAATGTATCAAAATGATCACACATAACAGTACTCACTTATGAAAACAGGTTCAATACACTAAATATCACAAATAAGTTAAGAAGTGCATAATACGAAGCTATTGTCTAAAACACGAATTACCTATTTTATATCTGAAAATGTTCGGACGATATCATTTTGATACATTGCGCCCGACGGAAGGTTAAATTTGAAAGAACGATCGTCGTCCAATCAATTTATTCATATCAACGAGCATTTAACAACGGAAAATGCCATGTTGTTCGGCGAAACAACTAAAAAATCTTAAGTTCGTATCAAATGAAATGGATTTCGTCTCGGTTGTATTATTTTCGCCCGAATAAAGGTCCATTCACACATTTCCAGTTCCGATCCGTTCCGGTTCAGTTCAGTTTCATTGGTGTCCGTGATATTAAGTATCATCTGTTCATACATATCCGTAAATACGGAAGTATCTGTTGACAGAAACCTGAATGTACATATTCTAGAATTTCTAGTTAAAAATTAAAATGTCATATGTTAATATCAAATGTTCACACAAATAATACAAATGTTAAAGTAAAGCCGCTGTGCAGTCAAAATATATCAGAAACATTCAATTCCTTACATTAAACCAAATACTTCGTTTTAAACAAACGTCCATATACTTTTAATGGGACAAATTATACGAAATTTAATTTTTTCAAACAAGTTCTATTAATTTTTCTGTATCCATTCTCAACTACAAACAAAAACACACTGATCCGGTAAATATAAAAATATCGGAAGCAACGATATTGAATTTTAACGGAAGGTGTACTGAACTAACACTGACGGTAAACCGGATCGTTAAACCGGAACAGTGCGAACATTCTAACCAAATTACTCTAAATAATATTTTATTTCACTGATGTTGATTCGATTTGTCCTCTTGCATACGTTTAGCCTATTCGGAAGTTAATAGTAAACTTTAATAATGGCTTTAAAAACCGCGTTAAGATTTTCACATTAAACGTCACTAGTCCGCGTAAGCATTACAACGAACTAGTTGTGTATCTCGATGAACAGCCTACACTATATGACATTATAGTCGTTACAGAATCGTACCAAGATGAAATTTAAATCGATTAAAATTTCCTTATTAGATTCAAATATTAATTCATTAACAGGATTAATTCCTCTTCTTCTATCTCCCCTCAATCATCCACCGCAACGTCAATCTCAATCAAATACTTATTCCTCGATAGTCAAATCACATCACACTCCTAAAATTGCTCCTCTCACAGAATTCGACTAGCCGGACGAAAACCAAGGAATAATTTTTCCGGACATCGAACACGCCACACTAAATGACTATTTTAAATCCCTCCCTCCCACTATCATGCAACCAAAAAAAATATCGCGGCGTCGCGAATTAGTGGCACTCGTGTATTAATGTCCCTCAAATATCGATTTTATGGGCGTTGGAAGTACCATAACCATCAATGATTATCGTATCAAAGCTAGATGATTATCTCCATCTACAAAAAAGATTTTTTTATCCAATGTATCAGCGGTAATCACAAACACTTTATTAGAACACCTTCTTAAAATGGTTATCGGCTTCCCCCGTTTCCCCAAACGCCATATTGCGTGTCGATCCGTCCGACGACGAATTTGGTCATATTATCGGTTGGCGTAGACAATTTTACACGACAAATTTTGATGAAATCACCGTTCCTACATTCTTCTCAATTAATTATCGAAACCATGATTACACAATTTTCATCAACACTGACGATTTGCACTGCTTCATCTTCAAGGAGAAGACCCATAAAGCCCATCAAGTACCGACAATTTTGACGTCCAGCCTCCTTCAGAACAAAGGAAAACTGAAGAGATGAAACAACCAACTGAAGAAGAAACCGCGGATCTAGCCAGCGTCATGACAGTATCATCTAATGCCACAAAGAAACATGGTTTACCTACATCGCCTACAGAGTCTGATAATGGAAAATCAATAGTAGTAAAGCGATTGCATGTTAAATTAAAAAACACAATTTCATCTAACACACACAACACAGTAACTACTCAATCTGGCCCTTTACTTCCAACCAGCCCATCTGCTATTACCTCCAATTCTGACAATTCACTATCTCCGCCGGCCAGTATCAATCGATCTCGTTCACTCACCCATGCCGTCCCTAAGAATCGCTCTCGTTCTGCATCTTTAGCTGCAAAAAATCAAGTTCTAGAATTCCTTGTCAATTCTTTGCAGCAGCTGCATCCGCCACCACCAATTCCTATCGAGTCAATTATTTCCTTCGTTAACGATACATATGGAAACAACCAATATTCTACACTTCTACATAAATATCAAATGGACGGCAAATTATTATCCAACTTGTTCACCAAATTGTACTCATTGACCAAAAATAAGATTAAAGGAGACATAATAATACATACATTTTCTCACCCATCTTTAGTAGTATTAATCTTCATTATAATTTACCTTATATTAATTTTAAGAAAATTTAACTTATTTATTACATAATGTTTGGTTATATGCATAGTTTAATACAGTGGAACTGCCGACGTTATTACACCCACTTAGAGGAACTAGAGTTATTAATTTCCACATATAATCCTCTAATTCTATGTCTACAAGAAACTCATTTCACCCCCTCTGCATAAACCTTCCTTAGCAAATTATACCTTGATTCGCCACGATTATATACACAGCTATAATGCGTGTGGCGGTTCATCTATTATTATTCATAACTCACTTCCATTCAAACAAATACCACTTCAATCAGACTGCAAGTATGTGCAGCCGTAATATATGTACCCCATCTTAATTCTCCTATTACTTTTGTTAATGCTTACATCCCTCCAGATCAACAAATTTCTGCAAATGACTTTAATTGTCTTTTGCAACAGCTTTCACATCCCATAGTGTTATTGGGCGACTTTAATGCCCATTCATTGCATTGGGGATCTCTAACAAATAATCCACGTGGTAACATACTAACCAGAATTATTTTAGAAAATGTCCTCATACTTCTCGACCCAGTCTCACCTACATATTTTCACTTAGCATCAGGAAAGTTTTCAACAATCGACTTAGCCTTTTGTTCCCCATCCCTTTTCCCCAAGTTACACTTATGGGTTTACAATGACTTATGCTTCAGTGATCACTTCCCCATATTTATATCCTTTCATATCTCTCCCCAATCCCGACACAACCCAATTCACTATCCCTATGCATCCGTTATGCCGATTGGAACAAGTACAAAAATAAATTTAATCTAATAACACAAGAACATCAGTCATTTTCTGACAACGTTTATAACTTCACATCTGCAATGTGGCAAGCTGCAGATGATTCTATCCCAATATTTCGTAGACGTACAAATACACATACTGTTCCTTGGTGGAATAAAAATATATCAAATGCTATTTTTAAAAGAAAACGAGCATTACGAACATTCAAAAGAACAAATACTCTCCAAGATCTAATCACCTTTAAAAAAGCAAGAACTGAAGCCTGTTTACTAATCCGGAAAAGTAAGACAGAATCACTGGCTAGATTAGTATCAACCATTTTACAATCCACTTCAACATCATTAATTTGGGGAAAAATCAAAACATTAGCGAATCTCAATCCCCCTCCCCCTCCCATTTTCTTATTAATATCTGACGAGACCATTACTGACACATTAGAAGTTGCAAACCACTTTGCAAAATACTTTACTACTCTACCTTCTACCGCTCCACATTGCCTTTCATCCGCACCACTCCAATCACAGACTGAACAGCAACTGATAAAAACCCATGTTAAAAACATAATCCCATATAACAAGCCCTTCACAATTCAGGAACTTAATTTTCAATTGGATCATAAAACAAAATCTTCAGCCCCTGGTCCGGATCATTTACACCCTCTCATGTTCAAACACCTCCCTAACCTTGCCAGATTACATCTTCAAATATACAATCATATATGGGAAACAGGGTCAATTCCCCTGGAATGGAAGCAGTCAGTTGTAGTGCCGATTCCCAAAAGAAAAAAGAAAAACCATATATTAGATAGCTACCGCCCTATTTCACTGACGGCTTACATAGGTAAACTCATAGAAAAAATGGTTAACCGTCGACTCTTATTCATATTGGAATCATTAAACCTCCTTTCTTTCTCCCAAATGGGCGGTCGCCAAGGTAGATCGTCCCTTGACCACCTCCTTTACAAAGAGAAATTTTAACTGTCTTTGCTGCAAAGCAACAAACATATTCTTTATTCTTTGACATTGAGAAAGCATACAAGAGAGTGAGGCATAACAATCTTTTCACAAAACTAAACCGGGTGGGGATAAAAGGTAACATGCTAAAATACATCACAAACTCCCTACAGGAGAGGATAACTCAAGTTAAAGTTCTGAATACTCTTTCTCTTCCACTGCCTACCGCACCAAATGGTTTACTTCAAGGTTCCCCCTTAAGTGTTACCCTTTTTTTATTATACATCAATGACATTTGTTCATTGATTCAACCTCCATTCTCCATACGATTATTTTTCGATGACATAAATATCTCCTTCTCGCCCAACAACCCCTTAGTTGCACACCAGCTCATTCAAAAAACACTCACCCATCTTGAAAATTGGACCATTGAAAATGGGCTATTATTCTCCCCTTCAAAAACGCACCTCATAATATTCCACAAGAAACGAAACATAACTCCCTTCCCCCCCACTAATACTTTATAATACCCACATAAGTCCTTCCACGAAGATAAGATTCTTAGGCCTTCTTTTTGACCCACAGCTGACCTGGCGACCCCATATAACACAGCTTAAAGCTAAATGTTTGAAATTATTAAACATTCTCAAGTATCTCTCCAAACCATCCTACAACTTACATACCAAAATACTAATAAATTTCTACAAATCCATCATTCTTAGTAGACTGAACTATGGGTGTGAAGTTTACTCCATAGTACCCCAAAAGCTACTACAATGCCTAGATCCCATACACCATTCTGCTCTTCGGACAATTCTTGGTGCTCACCGCACATCACCGGCTGTGAGCATGTGTTCCTTACTAGGGATAACCCCACTACATGATCATAGAGAATATCTAACATTTAAACTAATACTCCGTTCCATCCCTATACATGACTCCTTCTCCCAAATTCCCATTTGATCCTATCCCTCGCCTTATAGCCACTCTAAATGATTTCAACATAAATTACAGCACTTATAATATGACTAAATCAAATTGCCCAACTCCTCCCCCCTGGAAAGAGAATATACATACCAATATAATCCTCTTGCAATATAAGAATATGGCCGAGCATGAGCTCATTATGAAAGCAAATAACTTAATAAATAGCTATTTACCAGCATTGTTATGTTTTACTGATGGCGCCAAATCCCTATTCCATTCTATTAATAGCCCTGCAGCATGCGCATTCTCCATTAACAATTTATGCTATCCAATACGACTGCATGATTCTTGCTCTATTTATGACACCGAATTATACGGTATATTTTTCTGTCTCCAGCACTTACTCCTAAATCCCAGTGAGAACAAAACTTTAATCGTTACAGACTCTCTTGCAGCTGTACTGGCCCTCCAGAAAACAAAATCAAATAACCCTCTAATTAACTGCATACAATCTCTTCTTTACAAATTATCACAAGATACAGATCCAGTATCCCTCTTGTTGGTTCCAGGTCATAAGGGGATTTTGGGGGAATGAACTGGTGGATAGGGCAGTCCATTCTATACTATGTTCCCCTACACCCTATAAAGCACCGCCATCCCCTGTACTAAACACAGCCTTTAAATACTTCTTCCACCACAACTGGCAACAGAAGTGGAATTCATACCACCATAATTTCCTTCTCGCCATCAAATCCAATGTAGGATTCTGGGAACCACTTGCCAATTTAACTCGTTCAAATTACATAGCACTCAGCAGGCTCCGCCTTGGTCACATATCACTCTCTCATGACCACCTTTTCCAACGTACCAATCCGCCAGCTTTTTGCCCCTTTTGTTTACTCCCAAACCCCTCTCTTATCTGTCATATTTTATTGTACTGCCCTACACACCTCCCTTTCCGGCCCAATATCCATCCGCATACCCTATCTGCTTTCCTCTCCTACAGTTCTTCAACTATTCCCTCAGTTATACAGTTCCTTTTCTCCTCCAACCTCAGTTACTACATCTAATTGTTAAATCACCAGTGCCGTAATAGCCTCGGTAG
This sequence comes from Coronaproctus castanopsis, assembly GCA_032883995.1. NCBI lineage: Eukaryota > Metazoa > Arthropoda > Insecta > Hemiptera > Monophlebidae > Coronaproctus > Coronaproctus castanopsis. Next base: position 61,837,662 of record CM065054.1, read on the forward strand.
TTAAACACGGCACTATAAAAAAAAAAAAAAAAAAAAAAAAATTAATCGGTAATTTATAATAGGTTGTGTTTTAGACGTCTTATAAGTTCGTATACATAGTTTTTAGTCGTCTGCAATCGTAATATAGGCCTAATGTGTGGTTTTGATGAACACAGAGTGAAGAATTTAGCAGGTTTAATATATAATCCTTAAGATAGATTAGTAGTTTCATGCATAAATGAGATTCTTTCGTATTTCGACTTAATTAGAAATGTTTTTCGTATAGTTTGTAGTATATGCAGAATTTGAGATAGAACACCATACTGGCCACGCGTAAGTTAATACCGGGCGCATAACGTTTTATAAAGAATCATTTTATTACGAGAATTCAGGATTTTAAAGATAAGATAGATGAATTGCTTTATTCGCTTTAATATATAAGTGCCGATTTAAATTTAGGCGACGATCGAGAAAGACACCGAAATAGCGTATTAGTCCAATTAATAGGTTTAATTTCTATGAGAATTCTGTTAGGTAGTGTTGGATGCCTACGACTGAAAAAGATAGCTTTAGTTTTGTCTGGATTAATATTAATTTGCAGGGTATGTTCACGCTCCAGTCACGTTCTAGATCTTCACGTCTACTTTCGTCTAACGTCAATCCGAACCCCCTATCGATCATAGGGCCCTTCAAAACGACCCAAACCCCCTAAACCTTTTAACCTTAATTTTCTCAATATATAGGAAAGTGCACAATTTTGTGTGTGCGAGTGGGGTGCAAAGTAAAATACGTAGTATAATCCTTTATTTTTATTTAAAAAAAAAAACAAAAAACATATGCCACTCGAACTTGATAACTCGTATTGACCTTGGTAACTCCCAATTAAATTGGAAGATTATAATGGCGGTACAATAGTAATAATATTACTAACTAGGAAAACAATGTTGTATTTCCTCTGTGTGTTTCAGTTTAACCTTAACAATGAATATTTTTTTAAATTCAACTTCCTGTTTGCTATAAGGTGTGCGCGTTTGTCGCGGAAAACATAACGTGTCTAGCGATTTTTCTAAACACCCTAACTCTATATATGTTCCTTTCGCACGCGGTATACATCGGCGGTAACGATCGAACTCGTTCGCTGACGGTCATCCTGAAAAAAACCCTGAACTTTAAAATTTTTGATATCGTGTATAGGCAGTCACGCACACATACACACACACATGTAATTTTATATAGGCGTAAAATAATCGCTACCGTACATAATTAACATTAACACTACTACTATAAGAAAATTTAACACTTTCTCTTCGACCCCCGATAACATTCGTCCCCGCGGTCGGATTGAAAAACACGTCGTACGAAAAACACGCCAAATCACCGTCGCTACAAATCTAGCCGATCGTCGAAGGTGCGGCCGGAAAATGGGTCGAAAAAACGTCGAAAGTGTTACGTCATCCGCAGGAGATTTGTCCTTTTCACCGAGTCGGACGCGATCTTTCGAACGGTGAAAACCGTTCGCGTCCATCTAGTAAAATGGGCACGTTAAATGGGTTCAAAATTCGGGTCGAAAATCGACTTTTTCCCAGGTAAACCGGTCTAGACGATCGCCCGTTCGAGCGAACGCGTTCAGGGTGGACTTTTTCGTAAGTAAACTCCCGACGCTATAACGTTCGTAGAGGGTGATTTTTCGAAAGGTCCGACCGTTAGGCCGTTAGCAAAAATCAAAGTCGAAATTTCGTTTTTGGAAATTTCGTCCATTTTCCAGAAAATCCGCTTTTTCCGACGTTTCTCTTTAATTAACCGCGATCGAATTCGTTATCGATCGAAAGCCGACTAAATTCTCCGTCGAAATGATATGTAGGAAAATTTTCGCTAAACGTCGAAAACCGACCTTTATGCGAGGTCGAAGTTGGCCATTTTGCCTTAGTCGAAATTGACTTTTTTTACCGAAATCGCTGTAGAGAAAAAACCAGGCCTTAACTCAAAAAAAGCCCTCGTCATTTTGTACCCAACCCTATCGGCTATCTTTTCGATCTCTCGGTTGATAGTCGTACGATGCGCCCAACATCCGGAACAATTCGGTTTATCCAGCATGTTCCTGGTAGCGAACTATCGCCACCTTTGGCGAGGCATAGCGAGCGACGTAAACATTTTTAAACGATTCCGACTTCGGAAATAGTCGTTACTGTATAAGATGTATGGTAAAAAGCGAAAACCCCGCGAAAAAATTTTTTAAACCGAACCCGAAAATTTCAAAGGTCGAACCCCCTTTCGATTTTTTCGAAATTTCGATTTTTCGTAATAATTCGCGAACTATTCGCAATTTGAGAAAATTATTCCAACAAAAGTTACGGGCGATTAAAATAAGCGTCTATCGACGGTAGTCGCGTATTTTTATAGCGAATACTCGTCGAGCAAATTGCCGTTAAAGGGTTTTGGGGTTTTGCGCCCTTTTTACGGCCTCTATGATAGGTAGGGGGTTTAGGTTGGGCTTAAAAGAAAGTAGACGTCGAGATCTATAATTTATGCCCTACGGTAAATGTTTTAAAAATTAACCGGTAACGAGATATCGCGAGTTTAAAATTTGATTTTCGATTTTTCAACATTTTTTCAGGCATTTTTGGTCGGCCGGTTAGTAGCTATATATGTATATATATATATATATATATATATATATATATATATATATATATATATATATATATATATATATATATATATATATATATAATCATCAAACCGAAAATTTCAAAAGGGGACCCCCTTTCGATTTTTTCTGAAAATATATAATAATATAATTTTGATTTTGATAATATTTAAAAAAATAATTTGTTTTCTCCATTGATGTGATTTTTGTTTTAATTTTGATAATATAATGTATAAAAAATTTCAAATCGAAACCGAAAATTAATTTGAGCAAATCATTCGAACAAAAATTGCGAGCGATTCAAGTACGCGTCTAACGATGGTAGTCGCGTATTTTTATAGCGAATATTCGTCGAGAAAATTGGGGTTAAAGGATTTTGGGGTTTTGCGCCCTTTTTACGGCCCCTATCATAGATAGGGGGTTTGGGTTGGGCTTAAAATAAAGTAGACGTCGAGATCTATAATTTATGGTATGACGTAAATGTTTTAAAAATTAACCGGTAACGAGAAATCGTGAGTTTAAAATTTGATTTTCGATGTTTAAAAATTTTTTCATCCATTTTTGGTCGGCGGGTTAGTAGCTACATATGTATATATATATATATATATATATATATATATATATATATATATATATATATATATATAATAATCATCAAACCGAAAATTTCAAAAGGGGACCCCCTTTCGAATAATTTCGATAATATTTAATTAAAAAAATAATTTGTTTTAATTTTGATAATATAATATATAAAAATTTGATAATATTATATGTGTAAATATATAATATAATTTTGATAATATAATATATACATATATAACTGGGAGATTAGTAGCTATATATATACCTGTAGCCCAAAACGTTTGATCGATCTTTTTTTAATATATACATAGGAAACAGCAGCTGCAGAGGAATGTTTGGCCGGTAGGACATATAAACTATATACACGTACATATTAACTGTAGGTATCGCACGTACATACATAACTTTTTATTAGGCATAGCGAGCGAGGTAAAAATTTTTAAACGATTCCGACTTCGGAAATAGTCATTACTGTATAAGATCTACGGTAAAAAGCGAAAACGCCCTGAAAAGAAATTTCAAACCGAACTCGAAAATTTTAAAAGGGGATCCCCTTTCGATTTCTTGCAAATTTCGATTTTTCGCAATAATTCGTGAACTATTAGCAATTTGAGAAAATAATTCCAACGAAAGTTACGGGCGATCAAAAATACGCGTCTAACGACGGTATTCGCGTATTTTTATAGCGAATATTCGTCGAGCAAATTGAGGTTAAAGGGTTTCGGGGTTTTGCGCCCTTTTTACGGCCCTATGATAGATAGGGGGTTATATATAAATCATTAATATATATTAGGTTTTTTGCGCGATAAATCGCTTAAGAATGGGATATTCGACGAATTTAATTTATATATATAACACGCGCGTACATAAATAACGTTTTATAGCGGCGGGCGTGTCTTAAGTTCAACAGCAACTGCAGTATGACGTCATTTCGACGAATTTGGTTTTATCCGATGGCAAATTTCTATAGCAAAAATTAATCTAAGGAAAGCGTGCGTGTCTTAAGTTCAACAGCAACTGCAGTCGACGAATTTGGTTTTATGGCAAATTTCAGGAAAAATATATATAAATTAACGATATTTTTGTTTTATGTAGACTTCCCACTTGCGGAGCCCATTCAAAGGGCGGGTTTGGCGAATTTTAGTCGAATTTGGGTGATACTTTTTTTGTTTTACTCGTCAGAGCCCCTGCACTATTTGAACGGTATTTAATCACAATTAATCCCCAACAGCTTCCCAAAAATAGGCACTACCCCCGTTGGGTAGCAACCCCCTTGGGTAGCAGAGGCGGATAAAACCCCTAGTTATACTTAGGATAAATTACATGTCGATATTTCGTGTTTAAGTATCGCGAATATGTTGTAGCGAAACAGTACGGATTAACCAGCAGCCGATGTTAGTGATGTAACAATAAAAGAAAGTTGAACCGAACATACGAATATGGTTTAAATATGCAAATATGTCGCACAAACTAAATACTTAGAGATGTTAATAGACAACAATTTAAAATTTTATAATCACTTAAACTATTCATCTAGAATTATTTTCGGTGAAAACCACGTCCTGATTATTAAAAAAATTTAACGTTTCGAATGGACTTACCCCACTCATCATCAGAAAAGTTCGATAATCAGGACGTGGTTTTCACCAAAAATAATTCTAGACGAATGGAAAAACAACCACGAAAGTTTTAATAAACACTTAAACTATATTACTGAAAAAGGAAAAAAAGTAAATTTATAATTATATTCAATAAACTATATAATAACAATAATAGAATACAGTATAAGAATGGATTAATTCTATATATAAACTAGGGGCTACCCATTGACCGGTATCGATGGGGGGCTCAATACGAGTAAAACAAAGAAAGGTTTGCCCAAATCGGACTAAAATTCGCCGAGTTATCCACAAATATCCGTCCCTATATGCAACAACTTGCCACGCGGCAGTTTAGTTGGAATGTAAACCCGTCCTTTGAATGGCCTACGCAAGTGGGAAGTCTACATAAAACAAAAATATCGTTAATTTATATATATTTTTCCTGAGATTAATTTTTGCTATAGAAATTTGGCATCGAATAAAACCAAATTCGTCGAAATGACGTTATACTGCAGTTGCTGTTGAACTTAAGACACGCCCGCCGCTATAAAAGGTTATTTATATACGCGCGTGTTATTATATATATAAATTAAATTTGTCGAATATCTCCATTCTTAAGCGATTTATAGCACAAAAAACCTAATATATTATATATATATATATAGCTACTAACCCGCCAACCAATTATGCCTGAAAAATTTTTAAAAAATCGAAAATCAAATTTTAAACTTGTGATTTCTCGTTACCGGTTAATTTTTGAAACATTTACGTTATGACATAAATTATAGATCTCGACGTCTACTTTCTTTTAAGCCCAATCCGAACCCCCTATCTATCATAGGGGCCGTAGAAAGGGCCCAAAACCCCAAAACCTTTTAACCTCAATTTTCTCGACGAGTATTCGCTATAAAAATACGCGACTACCGTCGTTAGACGCGTATTTTAATCGCGCGTAACTTAATATATATATATATATATGATTTCGGAAGAAATTAGAGACTTTTCAGAGAATGGTTGCAGTTAGTTTAATTAAATCATATAGAACGATTTATCAAGTATTGTGATTGCCGGCATTAAATGATATTCGAAATCGAAAAACATATTAATATATTTTCTTAATAAAGAATAATGTAAAGATACTCCATAAATTTTTAATAATGCACAGTACCGGCATCGTTATTATTTACACTGTGGAAAAATATTAACGCCGAAACAATTTAAAACTGTATAATCACGCTATAGTGGAAAATATCAAATGCTTCGGGAAGAATGGACATTGATTTAACGAAACGATATTTCCCCTGTATAGAGACGAGCGATGAAATAGCGTATAATGTTTATACCGAATTATTTTAACGTACAGAGTTTATTACCGGACATGGTATAAAGAATATCTATACAAGTATAAAATAGCGAAATATAAACGTCAAATAGGGCAATCCACCTGATAATAATTTTCATCTAGTAGCTGTATTTTTCGACTTATCAAAAGCTTTTGACAAGATCCCGATTAATAAAATTATGGAACAACTATACCGCTGGGGATTCACTGGAAACCTCATTACATTTATACAAAACTTTCTCATCAAACGCAGTTTTCTCGTTCGGATTGGAAGCAAGTCCTCATCCTTACGATCTTTAATGAACGACACACCTCAGGGCTCGGTGTTGAGCCCATTACTCTTTAATATCGCGATTAATGATATGGTTGAAGCGGTCAACTCCCCAGTACGAAGCTTATTATACGCTGACGATCTCACGATCTTTGTAAGCTGTAGAACCAGATCCGCTGTCGAATGCGTCCTTCAAGAATGCACAAATCGATTAACTACCTGGTGTTCAAACAACAGCTTATCCTTTTCAAGTAGCAAATCCGTCGTAATGCATTTTTATCGTGTTCGTAAATGCAAGCGTGAAATGTGTATCTCTCTTCAGGATAAGACGCTTCCCAATAAATCGACAGTCCGCTATCTTGGATTGGTTATAGACTCTAAATTAACGTGGAAACCCCATGTAAACTACGTCAAAAAAACCTGCTACAAAAAAATGAATATTCTGAAGAAATTATCACATACTGTCTATGGTGCCGACCGAATCTCCTTACTACGAATTTATCGTTGTTTGATCCGATCAAGAACAGATTATGGAGCCGCAATATATTACTCAGTTGCTCATCTACCCCCAAAACCATCAATGTTATTCATAATTCTGCATTACGTTTGGCGACTGGAGCATTTCACACCACACCGATCAACAGCCTACAATCCGAGTCAGCAGAATGGCCACTTGATTATCGTCGTTGGTTTCTCCTAGCCAATTTTGTAGTGCAGTCTAAAGCTTCCGGCTTCTCGATTCCTGCACTGTCCTTATCTTCTAATCCAGCTTCTTTAAAATTAAAACAATCAGACCCGACTCTCTTGGACAACATCTTAAAGGCAATAACTTACCAAAACCCGAAATTAATCGTTCATAATACCTCCGTGTTACCTCCTTGGAAAGACAATCTGGTTCAGCTGGATCTCGAAATCCACAAACTTTGGAGAGAAAACCTGCCCATCCATGAAATCAAGAAAGAAATTACGTCACGTTCATGCAAATCTACTATGTTTTACACTGACGCATCTCTATTTAATGGCTTTGCCGGCTGCTCAGTTGTCAGAGATGGAGCAATCATCATTCAATATTCGCTGCCGCAGACATTCTCCGTCATTTCAGCTGAATTATACGCGATGTATCTTGCCATGGAATCTTTAACGCGCTCCGATGTTGATAAACCATCGACTATATGTTCTGACTCTCTTCCAGCACTCCGCGCTCTCTGCGACGTTTTCAAACATGATCAGCACCCAATAGCCAAGAAAGTGACGGAAATGGTACTGGCAGGGCTAAGTCAGAAGGTGACGTTCCTGTGGATTCCAGCTTACGCCGGTATTCATGGGAACGAACTGGCTGATAAAGCGGCCAGGGAAGCTGCTGTGTTCTTTCCGGTTCCGAATGTTCCAGTTCAAGCGCGTGACCTTAAGAAGTTCGTCATAAATGGGATTTTTTCATTATGGCAGAAGGAGTGGCAGCTAACGCCACAAACCAACAAGTTGCGACAAATTAAATATTCGGTTGATCCTTGGATAACTTCGCTTTCAAACCGTAGAGATGATGTGGTTATCACCAGATTACGCTTGGGACATACGCATCTTACTCATTCATATCTCGTTAACAGAACTTTGGCTCCTGTGTGTCCCGGTTGTAACGTTGTCCTCTCCGTTTCCCATATTCTAGTCGATTGTCCCTCATACTCCTCGCTTCGAGCGTCTCTTAATCTTCCTCTTTCGCTCCATCTCCTCTTCAAAGATGATCATGTTTCATTGTCGAACCTAATTATCTTCCTCCATCAATCCCGTCTCTATTCCTCAATCTAATCCTCTTTTCCTATCGTGCCTCTAGCCTTGGCTGCTGTACATGGCACGTTAATTTAATTTAATAATAATAATAATATTAAGCATGTACAGCAATATTTTACTGATACTTATGTTAGTCGCTTAGTCAATAAGAAATTTATTAATTTTAATGGCTTTTAGCTGACATAAACTATCGGAAAGTATAACAATTATATTAATTAATTAATTAATTAATAATTACCTTTATTGTAAAATAAACTGATTAGAGCGCCATAAAATGGATCGGCTTTTTTCATTTTATTATATATAATTTCCCCTTGAATTCAATTTTACTAATACATTTACCCTCATCATTGCGCATTTACCAAAGTGGGCCCGAAAAAACAAACAAAAAAAAACCCAACAAAAACACATCAGTATTCATCGATATACAAGCATAATACAGACTATTGAAGTTTATAGGACGTATGAAAAAAAAAAATTTAATCGTACATCACTGCTTTATTTTATTATCTTTCTTTATATAATATAGAGCGTCTTTAGCGTAGTTAGTTAATCGAAAAAATCAACAATCTGCCAATCTTTCCAAAGACAATAAAGTGCTGCATATCACCGTGGATTAGTGAAATAAGGAAAAACTATGAAGCGTGTATCGCCTTGACTTCTACGGACGTTGATAGATTTACCTATACTATCGGTTGTGAATCTGTTACCCGTCTGCTTATTATTCTTCTGAACGTCGTATCCATTACTGGACGTAGACATTATACAATATGGTTCGAACGGCGTGTGGAACAATCATTGTAATAAACAGACTGCGGTGCGCCGGTTTATCGTGACTATCGGTTCAATTTTCTTCTCCTGAAGTATCGAAAGTATTTCGTCTTTTTTCTAGATATTACATCCCGGTGTATATAGATCTGTGTACTATAGAAAAAAGTTCAAAATTCCATATAAATATATACCATACATAACAAGGGGAATTATATATAAAAACATTCTCTTATTTATTCTAAGCGTTGTAAAAAAATCAGCTCATTTTAAATTAACGGGGTTATTGAATTTTTTTTTTAAAAAAAAAAGCAATGGGCCCGGGCGAAGTCCCGAGTGAAATATTTAAAATGCTGAACGAAGAAAACATCTAAAAATTGACTAACTTATTTCATGCAATATATATAATAACACAGGGGAATTACCGAAGGACAATATAACGTTACCAAAAAAGTCAACGGCAAGCAGATGTGATGAATATAGAATGATTAGCCTCATGAGTCATCTATTGAAAATATTTATGAGGATAATACACATTCCAGAATTCGAACGAAATGTGAAGAAAATTTAGACGATACTCAGTTCGGATTCCGACAAGGTCTCGGAACTAGGGAAGCACTTCTAGCCTTCAATAAACTCGCTTAAAAATATTGGGAGTATTGGAAGGATATGTATGTATGGTTCCTATGAGAAGGCCTTTGACAGAGTAAGGCGTGATAAACTGAAATTCTGGAACGAGGCAATATTAACGATTTTGATTTTAGAATAATTAAGAAAATATATCGGAAACAAATAGCTACTGTATTAATAGACGGAAAAGAGACTTAGGCGATGGAAATAAACAGAGAAGTACGACAAGGTTGTATACTGTCACCTGTTTTATTTAATGTTTATTCGAATGAAGTATATAAACGGACGTTTGGGGCGGAAATAGAAAAAGGAATGAAAATTAATGGTAAATATATAAACAACTTAGGATATGCAGATGATACTGTCCTAATGGCGGAATCGATACAAGATCTTCAGGAAGTGGTAGATAGGGTAAACCGAGCAAGAGTCTCTCCATCGATGAAAGAAAAACAAACTTCACGATAATAAATCGCCAGAAACAACTGTTAACAAAAATATTAATTAACGGCAAAGAAATCGAGCAGATACAAGAATTTAAATATACCTGGGCAGCATTATAACAAACAGGCTAGACTGGGAGACAGAAATCAGATGCAGAATTATATATGCAAAAATAACTTTTCAAAGACTAGGCACTTTATTAACTAATCTAGCAATCGATATAAGAATCAAGCAAAGAATGCTGATGTGTTATACTTCATGCCGTTCTATTATATGGCGCAGAGGCTGGAACATACACAGTCAAGTCTTTCAAATATCTAGCAGCGTGTGAAATGTGGTTCCACCTTAAAATGTTAACTTATATCCTAGATATGGAAATTAAGTAATGATGAAGTACCGAAGAGAAGTTATACAGAAAGATATCTAGTAGAAGAAATAAAGAAATTAAATATTTTTGTCATATAATTAGAGGAAGTAAGTACGAGCTGTGAAAGCTAATAATTCAAGGACGACTAGATGGTCGGAGAGGACCCGGAAGAAAGAAAACGACGTGGTTACAAAATATAAACCGATGGACGGGGCTTGAAAGTATTGAAAAGTTGATGCGGGTTGCCGAAAATAGAAATATCAATGCTACGATGTCAACGCGCAGTAATGCGTAAGACACATGAAGAAGAAGATTGAAATCAATATTATATACATATTTATAAACAGGCTTCCTATTTATAACTATAAATAATCCTATCGTAATACGCTCAGATTTCGTATCGTATTTTTCAGAAGCAACTCGTAGAAATTAAATGATGTGTGTGTATTATAATATGTAATATGGGTTACGAGAATTTAATTAATTTGAATACATTTTTGAATAATGTGTTACTAGAATAAATTTCATTTCACGCATCGGTAAATATATATATATGTATATATATATATATATATATATATATATATATATATATATATATAAAATATGATTGAAAATATGACAATATCAATCAGAAAAGAATTATTTACTAAGCAATCGAATAGAAAATTAGATATGTGCAATTGTGTTTTTTATTTACCCACCAAATACTGTTTCAATGTTTTCAGAAACTTTCCTTAATTATATGTAAATTTAATATTTAACCGCGGTCTTTTAAAATTTTAATTTATTTTTAAAATTACATTTTTTTATTGGAGCTATAACTTCCTTTGCTCGAATCACTGGGCCTGAATTTATAACAACGACCGACTAATTTTAACATATGCATGCGCATTCTTACACCGGCGCTTAATCTTCTTATCGCTATTTTTTCAATACGCCATATTGCACTAAGACTTTACACACTGTCTACTCCACCATCAACATATTCACTTATTTACGCGTACAATATATTTCTTACACATTGTTCAAAATACACTCTAAAACGTTCCATGAATAAAATTGAACATTTAACCATGACCGAAGATAAATTATCACATAGAAAATCTTACTTACTCTTCATACTTATTTGTATGTAGGACATTTATTCTTGTATTTGCGACTACTGTACAAAGTGACGTTTAATATTATTCTCTGTACTGCGCCAGTTATAATTGTAATTTTTAACTTGGCAAGATCGCGACTACTCTTATAATTCGACGAATAAACAAAGAAAATCTTTCTGGAGATAATCTCAATGTCTATCCGGGGGGGTTCTTTCTATAATCGTTTACAGAAATCAGCGTATTTTTTTAATTCTGTAATATGTTTTAATGATTGAAGCATTATTAAAAAAATAGCCAAAACGAATTTTAGCCAGCAGTGCAATTTAAGATTCTTCTCACTAGCTGCTATCTGATCGGTGCAATTAAGGGCGCCAGAAATTTCATTACAATGTACGCCACAGTGGGCTGTTTAAATTTTACCGTAGACCCATTTTTGTACAGCTATCATCCAGCGTCTAATGGGATATTCCAGTTTGTTCATTGTATGGTCGAGAATGTAGTAAATTTGAAAAAGACGCTCAAGGAATCGGTGTAATCATTAAAATATTCCTCCCCTCTATAGTATGCGATGTATAATAAAGAGCTTTGTATACAGCGTAGAACATGCATACGATGCTCGATACAAGTTCGAAAGAAAAAATGCCGTTGATCTATTTCGAGCTAGATCATTTATTGTATTTATCCTCTCGTAAGAGCAAATTTTTTTTTCGAAAAAGATTAAATTTTAGTGTTATCAATCAAGGAGAAATATGTTTTTCTTTATTATAGGTATTTGTATCCAAGTGTATTATAAATTTTTTTTTAATGTGTTGGAAAATCAATCTCGGATATCAACGACCTGGTCGTGTGAGACTAACTAAAAACCATCACGATGCTCAAGCCGTTAATTGTATCAGTCTGTACCATTGGGACTGCTTTCAGCATTATTTCAGCGCTATAGACCTAATTAATGCAGTAATAAATTCGTGTGCCATATGGTTCCTGTCTTTAGCTACTGAATGCTCTAGGGGTGACTGAAGAGTTGCCTTCTTCGGCGCTGTCTATCAGCTACTTATTTTTCAAAGCTGCCTTATTATAACCTGTAACGATTGAAAGAGGTGCGATAGAAAGGAACTGTAGCCGCCTGGGTCACAGCCATTTCACGTGATTCATGATGATTGTGAAGAAGTGACGGTAGATTTTCGCGAGATCAAAATTTTGTTGGGGCATTTTGAATTGGGTTTGATTTGTTTGTCGATTATGCGAGTGTACCAGAGTAATGATATATATATATATATATATCACTACTTATCAGCTCCTTGATGTTAAGATAAAAGTAATTTGTTATAAATGTCTGTCCTAATATAAAAGGAGACTCCGTCGCTGTATCTGCATATGAATACATTGGTGTGGATAAGCGTCTAGATAAATACGGAGGGCATCATTCTGTATTAGTATAATCACATTGAAACGTAGTAAGGGATTTACAGAAGACCTACTACGAATTTGGGTGTCCTCCTATATTATTCTTGACACGCCTATTAATATACAATTTGATCTTAGTCAATAGAACGAGAATTTCGGATGCTTTTTAATATGCTAAGTCTAGTAGATGGAACGTCCGCAGATAATAGACCTTTTAGTGATAGGTAATATTTTTAGAAAAAAACCCTCAAATTTTTCGTTAAACCTGAGATTTGTCTGTATTAACACTAGAACGATTGAAATTTCACAACGATGACCAAAATAAGCCGAAACGACACCCGCATTTTTCATTCAATTTCAATGTGTTTCACCGATGACTTTTTTTTTCAAAATTAACAGTATTTTTAGAAATAATCAAATCTCAGCTTATGATGAAAAATTTGAATATTCCTCAGGTTATAATCTTAATGAAAAATGTGAATATTTCTCAGGTTACAATGTTAATGAAAAATTTCGATATTTCTCTGTATTACGTTATAGCCTATGTCGGTTCACTGTTGGAAGTAGGCTTTCCTCAATTTCTTCCATTCATTCCGATTCTGTGTTTTCTTAATCCAAAAATTTTTCACGGGTGCTTTTTATTATATCGTCATCGTCTCAAATTGACGTTCTTCTTTCTATTCGCTTCCTGCCCATAGGCGACTATTGTAGAACAAGTTTTGTTCACCTGCTGTCCTATCTTCGGGGAGTCAAACTTTTCAACTCCATTTTGATTTTAATGCATCATTTAGTTTGACTTTCTCGTGTATATTCGATCTTTACATTCGCGTTTTCCTTATTTTCTCGAATCATCGTCTGAACTGTTCGGAGAAAACGAACATCAAAATCTGATTATGAAAAAAACGATGTAATCGTCGTCGTTAGAAAAAATTTTCACATATTCATGTTTCTCTATCAGATGAATCTTCGCTTATGTTCAATCGAGTGTGTAAAATTTTCTGTCCACTAATTTTCGTTTCTAAATAATAACGTGGAATAATAAAACGAGATACCGATAACTGTTATAAGAAAAATAATTTACAGTCCGCATCTATTGAATTAATAAAAAAAAACAAAAAACAAAATGATAATTAGTAATTTCTACCGCATACTGTCTACCAGGATAAAAGCTATTACAGAGTAATTTTAAAGAATTCTTCGACACCTTAGGCAACAGATTTATCTTAGGCGATGACTACAATGCGAAATATTAGGAATCACGACCGAGAGATGAGCAATTAGGTGACTGTTAATCATTCTGTCTTCTCTATTGGCCAACTGACGTACTGGCCGTCAGACGTAAAAAAAAATCCCGGACCTACTCGACTAGCTCATCATATATTAATGTAGAAGCACTCTGTTCGATACAAATCACTGCATTGTTTTTGAAAAGTTAGCTCATTACTAATTACTAAAAGAAAAGAGTTCAAATTTTGCAACAAAAAAACTGGTTGACTATCGTACGTTTCGTGAATTTATGATAATCTTAAACTCGATACTGCTCTTCGGAATATTAACAACATCGACGAGGCGATAAAATATCTAAATAACAAGCAGCTTGGCTAAGTACCCATCAATAACGAGGTAGCGTGCCATAGTCAAAACGACCCCTTCCCCTGATGCTGTTAGAACGAAAAGGCAGGTACGTAAACAGCGGCAAAATTCCTAACCTGCCAACAAAGCAGTATTAAACAGACCTAATAGATAATTAAATTGCCTTTTGAAACGGCATAAAAATGATACATTTAGATCACTCATTAGTACCTCGTGCAGTGTACCACCCACTGCGATTATTCACTGTGCAGGGCAATTGAACGTTTTATATTACCTTAAATAACAGTTGCTCCTATCGGAAACACGAAAGTTCGTCTCGAGAAACGATCTGTCTTTGGCGACTGTTTGGAGGAAACATTTAAATCGCACAAGTCAGATATTGAAAATCTTCTACGAAGAAGTAAAACGTGAATTAACCGCTCCTCGACAGATGTTCCCTTCAATAAAACCGTTTAAACCGTCGGAAGTTAAAGCATTAACTTAAAACATCGGTAATCAAGTTGAACGATCAGAAAGCGCCCAGTTATGACTTGATCGCGGGGCAAAATGCTTATATTCCAAGGAGATCCATCGTACTACTTTCACCGTCGTATTTAATTCGATCATCCGCGGTGACGCAGATTGTCACACGCGATGATCGTCATACCTGTTTTGTCCTTTGAAGGATTACTACTGTCGAGATTTCTTCCGATAATTAAAAACTCCAAAATAATACCGGATTAACAGTTTGGATTTCATTCGGAATTACGCCACAATAAAACAGATACATCGTGTCCCGGTAAATATATGATCGGCTGTTTCGCCACTTGGTTATATTTATTATCGATTGCTATCTGTCTTGTTATATAGTTTCCTTATTTACGTTATCGTTATCTGTTAAAATTCTTATCGCTCTATCGATAAGACTCTATTAGCAGTTACGCATTTTATATTTCTAATATATACATATATATATCGCGTATATATTTTTTATATTTTATTTCGTATTCACTTGATAATGGTTTATCGGAAACCGTAATAAGACATACGACCGAAATGAAGGTAATTGCGTAAATGGCAGTCAGCCTAAAATGTAACTGGGTCCGGTCACACGAGATTCGTCGGGATGGTTTGGCCATAAATGTAACCGAGTGGATTCTAGATTACAAAATAAAAGCTGCGTATAGGTAGACACAATCGTTTAGGTGGGCTTCGGACGGCGGATGGGTTCTATTTGGTTGCGATTAAGTTCGAATAGAACGGAAACGTGCCCCAATTATTATACGGTGTTTACGTTTATTATTTATAGGTGCCCGGTACGCGTGTTAATCCGTTATATAATATTGTTGGTATATTTATGGGTGGGAGGCGTTCGGTCGTTATTTGACGAAATAAAGACTTTATTTATTGATTTATTTAATAATGGTTTGATCGTCATTTGTGATTTAAAAAATAAAAAAAAACGTTTAGCGATTTTAATTAACTTTCTTATTGTTTATTTATATAATCAGATTGCAACGTTTAAATCATAAGAGCTAACATAGCATACGACTTATATGTACGAGAATGTGTGTTGTAAATTCGAATTAATTCCTGGTTAACACACTAGTCGAATTCGTGGAAATTCCCTAAATGTCAGAGAAATACTTAGAAACGTATCTTCATTTATTTTTATTTATTTACTTTTTTTTATTACGTTTTAGCGACTAATAAATTTTATTTTACAATCGTGATAAAATCCGTACCTGGAAGAGAAACCGTCGGATAGTGATGCTTCGTCAATGACATACTGTTGTATTTTACAAATTTAGTATATATATATATATATATATATATATATATATATATATATATATATATATATATATATATATATATATATTTGAAACGGGTAGAACCGATGTAACGTAATAACCATAATAATAATAATAATAATAATTATTATTATTATCATCTTCGTCGTGATAACAGATGTGCGGGAGTTGAATGTAATCTGGCTGGACGTGTTTAGCATCGTCGATTATGTATTTCGTTATAGAGTAGTGAATTTGAAAAAAGCGACAACTTTTAATTATGGCGCAACTTTACACGTAAACCAGTTTATATTTTTCTTACTATCTACGCATAAAGTAATGAGTATACAAACTAGTCAACGCGTATTGTTGTAATATTTTTAAAGTCATTTTCTTATTAAATTAACTCGGGGCTGTCGACATAATTGTACGCTATAATCTTTTTAAAGCAACCTAAGGTTCGAAAAACGGATTAATTTTTTTTCCGCCGAATTTTTCCGCGCTACAGCTTAATTAAAGGTCATAAACGTTTTGATTTCTCTATTCCGTACAAGTGCTTTCGCTTTGAATGTCCTTTTTGTAAATTTCATTTTATCGCTGGTCCTTTGTGTGTGCACTCTGCTACTGCGTTATTAATATCGAGTACTCAGCGTTTGACTGTATTCCTTTTGACGATTAATCAACTTCACCTCGTATAGTTTCCTTATTTTTCCCTGCATAGCTAACGTTCGTGTGTTTTCGATTGATCGCTAGCGTAGTTAAATTCAATAGCGGCTAAGTTGGTATAAAAATTACACGAAGCATTTGCATAACTTGTCGAACCACGGCTTAAAAAAAAACATCTTGAAATCCTAACAATGTCAAGACGCGTAAACGTATACCACATATTTATGTTCCTCGATGTTGAAAAGACTTTAACACAAAAACGTGTCTCCTACAACATCATCAGCTGGTGAAGTCTGAAAGAAAGGGAACATTTGTCGGTTATGTTCGTATAAAAAACAAATGACGCACGACGGAAACTGTTTATTCCACGTGTAATAAGTCAATTTGTGCGGATTTTGTTCGTCCTGTGCCGAGGAAAGTAGGGAATAATTAGAGTTTTAGATTTTTTTTATTGTAAATAGCATTTATAAAAATAATAATTCGTTCAGCCAGTGTACTAATTACAAGCAAAAATGATACTTTTATTATGATATTATTATTATTATTATTATTATTATTATTATTATTTTCTTTTTTACATTTCATAATGAAAACATTTTCATTTATTCGAAAATAAATCTATTAAAAAGTTTAAACAGTGTTCGATATGAAAAAATTCAAAAAAATTTACAGCGATAAGTAAATAGATCAACTTCGTATTAACTCCAGATATTATTATTTTTTGGTAAAGTATCACAGATTATACCACTTTCCGGTATACTTAATAGGGTAATTTATCTATTCTCATTAGTCGACATTAAAACTATTAATGTTTACAAAAAACACGAATAACGAGAACGCGTATTCGAAGAACGGTCGATAATAGTAAATATTTATAAAAAGAAATAAGTAAACAACCGATTGCGCTAATTACCGCTGGATTGCACTCATTGCGACGAGTAGAAAAAATTTCAGTCGAAATATTAGCCGATAAAAGTGATCGAACGCGTTATCTCGGACGAACGAGCATCGAGCAAAATAGAACTGATACATTAAGGCGAATGCGAGAGAAATGTAACAGAATCGATATCTAACATTTATTGATATCGCGAAAGCGTTTTACCGTGTCCGTTTAAATGTTGAGAAATTCTTCGGATATCCGAATAAACGAATGAGCGTAATGTCCGAATTTAATTTCGATTTCGAGTAGACGCTTGCACAGTCGTCTCAGCGCGGTAAAATTTTAAAGTACAGATATGCGACGTTAGTACTCGCTCTAGCGTAACACTGTTTTCCTCATTTAATAAATAACCGCCAATTATAAACTTTTTACTCCTTCGTTAATCTACACCGATGGTTCGAAATCTGCATTCGTAATCCCCGACCTCGACATATCGAAAAAATTTACTTCGAAAAGAATATGTTCTATTTTTACCGCAGACTGCTATATAATCTCGTCGATGCGTTTCTATCCGTAGTCGTTCTACGAATATTCGGAGGTGCTCTACGATTCTAATAGTTGCTCGCTGGAATTTCAGCGCTGCCGGCTTAGTTCTCGTTTATCGTCAATTATTTACGAATTTTCTAATTACACACGACGATTAAGCTGGCTCGGAATTAAATCTGTTCCAACCTCTAGCTGATCATTTGGTCACCTAGAGGGTTACATCCTCGTTTTACACATCTCCTAATAGCGTATATTAAATTTGCGCGTAAGGAATAAATCTGCGGTCTGATACGTTTACTGCGAGGCATTATAAATACATTCAATCTCGACATTAATCCGCGGTTGTACAATGTTAAATTTCAAACGATCGAATTGCGCGGTTTTATTACTACCATTTGTCGACTCAGTCGCCTTCCTGCTTTAAGTTGAAACTTGTTAGTTTTACTAATCGTTCACATCCTACGGATTATCATCGAACGTTCCCATTATAGTAATTTTCGTGTTTTTTCTTTTTATCCAACTCTTCGTTGGTCTTAAAGTCACCTTTCCTACAAATATTGCATTTCTCTTAGCTATTCAAAATGATTCCTATATTTTAGCATATTCTGGTATCGTTATTTAATTTTACTCGTTTCTCTCCTCAATCTGCCTACATCATAAATAGCCCTTTCTTATTTATTTCAATAATATATTATATAGATATGTGTTAAAAAAAAAAAAAAACGCTTTCACGCGCGTTACCGATAAGAAAATGCTGGATAAAAAAAGTTATTATTTCGACGAAGGACCATTTAAAAAAACAAAAAAACAAAAAACGGTTTAAATCTATTATTAAATGCAACGCGTGTTATATATTTACATTATGCGCATAATTGACTGCGGATTGAAGTGCTCCGCACGTGTGCTTTAACTTAGAATCATTAGGCTCGGTTATTATAATATCTATTGCAACATCGAAGTATTAACGCGAACTCAAACCGGTGTTCAACGATCTTAGTCGTGAACAGTGTAATTCCTATCCTATTGTACGGATGCGAAATCGGTCATATTTCAACCATTACGCATAAAACGAATGTAATCTCTCGGATAAGGAAGTTTTACGTCGTCCGTAAATTACGCTGGATAGGGTACGTTGTACGTATATGGACGATTGAAGAATATCGATAAAAAATCTTTTTTTTTTTTTTTTCTTCTTTTTTATTGCCAATTTGTACCTAGCTTGATAAAGCTATCAACAAATGTTTGAAAAGAGACTCGTGTATGGGGAGCACACCCATTGGTGTGTTCTACCCTATTTGTTTACACTATCTTGAATTTTGATCCTCTTGAGACGTCTTGTCACTGGTTTGTTCGGGATCGCTGCCGCTAGCTGATATGATCATCCGATTCGATGGTTTCGCGCATCCCCACAGCGGTGCAGCGTAGGTCCATATTGGTTTCAGCATAGTATTATATATTAACAGCTTGTTTCGTAGTGACAGCTGCGACTGATATCCTATAAGCCAGTATAGGTTTCTCAGCTTTAGGTCCAATTCCTTCCTCTTCTTCTGTATATGAATCTTCCAATTTAGAGTGGAATCCAAATGTACACCAAGGTATTTCGTCCCTTTGCTTCTCGGTACCAGTATATTATTTAACATTAATTGTTTATTATGAACCTTTCTATTGGAGAATGAGACGTGTGTACATTTTTCAGGATTTATTTGGAGGTCCCACTTTTGTGTCCATTTAAGTATGGTATTTAAGTTTGCCTGTAAAATGGTAACAGCCTTATTAGCATCTTCATCAGATGCAATTAACATCGTGTCATCTGCAAATGTTGCTACTTGTACATGTTCATCAGTTGGTAAGTCGGCAGTATAGATAGAATATAAGAGGGGCCCCAATACACTGCCCTGCGGCACACCAGCGTGTATAGGGTATATTTCCGAATGCTCATCGTCATACTTGACATGAAACAGCCTGTCTGTCAGGTAAGATTACAATAATTGATAATATTTTTCCGGGAAAATCTTTCTAATTTTATATAATAGACCTTTATGCCATATTTTGTCAAAGGCTTTAGAGATATCAATAAAAATTGCTTCATTATATTTTTTATTCTCAATTCCTTCTTCAATTGTTTCCACAACTCTGTGTACTTGCTGTTCAGTAGAATGTGAACTTCTGAAGCCAAATTGATGTTCTAATCTAAAGACGAAATATAAAGATCTGCTGAGAGTTCCGAAAGAAATTGTCGGAAGAACATCTAGGTAAGCAAACTGGATCTAGGAAAGCCGGCGGCGGAATATTATTAGAACAACGCGGAGTTGCGTGCTCATTTTGCGAATTTATCTGCAAACCCGAAACAGGAAAATCTGATGATAATAATAATTTCGAAATTATTATACTCGTATACGTGTGTTAGTTACGTGTGTACGGACGTTATATAAAAGTGCGTAACCGTCGGATTGTTATACACGTGTCAGTTGATTACGACACTTATGACAGATTACGGAGTGTTGTTCATTTTTATTATTATTATTATTTATGTTTCTCCGCATACGGAATTTAGCTAGCGACAGGCAACTAATTGCGACCGAAGGAGATTAGAACGATTATGTAATAGTACAATCTGGTTTATAGGTAATGTCATAGTTCAGTTGTTATATTCTTTTATCGGAAGGTCTAAATTTCACATACATATATATATATATATATATATATATATATATATATATATATATATATATATATATGTATATATATATATATATATATATATATATATATATATATATATATATATATATGGAAATAGTGAAAGTGCCAGGGTTGTCATTATCATCCTGTCTCTTTTTGCGCACGATAAAAAGGTGCCTCTGCACACGTTGTTAATATTAATACACGTAATCGACGTCCGATAAATTGCGAAATTATTACGGTAGTAGCGCATTCGTCTACGGTGTGCGTAAAGTATTTATGGCATTTATATAATCGCCGACGACAATTCACAAATTACAAGACAATCCTCTTAAGGTATGTATACACACACACACACACACACACACGTATGCGTTCGGATGACCACTCGCTGTGGTAATAGGTATTTCGTAAAATAATGCCTGTTTACATAATTACGATGTGGGTGGGTCCTTCGTATTAGAACAATCGTCGACTTCGTAATTAGTTGGAAAAGAAATATACATATATATATATAGATTTTTTTCTATTTTTTGTTAGCCGGCTATTTTTTTGGAAATGGCTTTTTCAAATAAAGATACGGTAGTAGATGTTTCAGATTTAAGATGTTCTATAGAAGTCGGAATTGTTTTTTTTTTTTTTGTCATTTTCGTTAAACTCTACGAATTCCCGCGATGTCTAGCTAATTAGTTCATTTTGCCGGGCACATTTTAACAATTCCGATTACTAGCCAATATTTTCTTTTTTTTTTTCAAAAAGCGTATATTTATTATAAAATAAAAATACAATAAGTAAACCCAATCACACATATACCCCATTCTGTACTTAGATAATATATCTTCAAGCCTTGTCGACGGATCTACACCATTTTACAATATGTACATCTACACTATTATTACATACATGTATCGTTAGTTTTAATTCATAAAATTCGCATACCCGCATATATCCAAAAAGTTACATTTATAATACTCACACATTCCCAATTCTCACAGTTATTTTTATTTACCATATTGTACCTCATTAGTAGTAGCAGACGCTGTATTAACTTATATCACTTGTCGCACCGCTTCGAATTCATTATAAATTGTTATTTATTTTACTTCAAAAATTCAAATTCAAATTCAAATTTATTTCAAATTAAGAAAATATATATAACGTGTAAATCACGGAACACCGAATTATACAAATAAAGAAAAATAAATTTAACTTCCGTTTCATCGCACTAAAAAAAACCTAACGTTAATATATAATTCAATGAAATAATACACTTTCTTAAAACATTCTTTAAAAAAACAACGAAATCGATTTAGACATATAACACACAAACACCCACACACCGCCGATGAAATAAAGTATTATAATTACAAATCAGCACGAATATACCTAACGCGCGAAGGTAAATATACAACATAGAAATATACACATAAATACTAAAAGCCGTGTACACATAAAGACATAACAGGAAATAACTCGTAATCGCATAATAATTAATAATGATAAACAATCGAAGTAGAATTTAATTTACAAATAAAGAAAAATTAAATTACAAAATAAAATCATCAATCTAATCCAACCGAATGCTTTTAAACCAGTTAGTAACTTCAATTATTGTAATGAAAAGCTCGTTACCTATTTACACATTATGCAACTAACTTACGCCGTCGTTTATAATTTTTAAGATCAATTTTTAGTTAAACATAGTGGCACCCCCATATAAACCGCCTGGATTCGGGTATTTTATTAAATTTAGGCAAAACTCGTGCGAGGATAACCTTGTTTTACCACCATGAAACTCGATGGAAAAAAGTTTAAAATTTTTAAAGACGAAAACAATACTTCATATAATTCACGAACGGTGAGAGGACTTCCAACAGGGTTGCTTAGTGTAAAGTAACATGTTTTGAAGTGATTGTATGACATTCATATGTACACCTTTCCAGCTCTACCCCAATGCATAAGCTCATAGTACAAAACCGGTTGGTACAAAGAAGTATACAAATAACGGTGTAGATGAAAAAAATTGCTTCGGATAATAAAAAGGTAATTTAATTTTCTTAATTTTTTAGAAAGTAACTCGGTATATTTATGTCAAGTTAATTTGCAATCAAGAACCAGCCCGACATACTTAATTTCATAAACACGTTCAAGTTCCGCATTATTGATATTTATATTAAAAGTGTTTTCAATGTAATAAGGCCGGTACGTATAAATCGTATATTTAGTTTTATTCAAATTCGAGATTAACTTTTATTTGTGCAAATAGAATACACTCGATTGAATCGAATACTATAATACAGAGGGAAACCGATGCACCGAGATCATCTGCATAGCTAAATATTCTCCGTCCAATATTTATATTACAGAAGTCGTTTATATAAATAAATAAAAAAGTCGGAACTAAAGTGCGGAATATAGAAATTACACAAACCATAAGAATAATAGTAGAGCTAGTCAGTCGGTAAGTACTTGCTCCTGACGTTAGATCGGCAACCTGCTCTAAAGAACGTATGCGGACGATTTCGTTACGTCTTGCGAAAATTTTTCCCAATTTGAAGATCACAATTTGTAAGATCTTTTGCGCTGGTCACAAGCTTAGCGTTAGCGGTAGACGGTGTTCGTACAAAAATATCCTATCATTCATTACGTTGTTAGCCGTTATACCGATACAACGTAACTGAATTTTCCTAACGTTCCGCAACAGATTTTGTTTAACTGTTCTGCGACCGAACTTAACGACAATACTTCGATAGGTTAGGTTAGGGAGACCTTTTTAACCTGTGACGAGCAGTCAATATCACCGGGTGTAATTACAGGTGTCTACGACACTGGCAATTTTCAGTACTAACTCAACCAGGTAAAATATCAGCAACCGGAACGTTGCTAATGATGATATTGTTGATATACCGCTCCGAATCATTAATTTTGTTTTTAAATGCCTCATTTTTAACCCTAAGAGCAGCATTACACAAGCCTATTTACAATAGCTACAGTTTCTGACTGGCATTTTTGAAATCTGAGAGTTCATTTTATTAAACTCTTCAGCTGTACGAATTTAATAATATCTACTTGCAATATCGGGCGGTTCGGAAGAAGATCCTCTGCTTTTGATTAGGTCAGAACCTCTACAGTTGCTACAGCGCCAAAGTGTCTTTTAGATTTATTCTTTCAAGTTCCTTCTTTCAAACCGGAACAATTTTTTTTCAAAATATGAAGTCCTTTATGACAAGCTGAACACGTTACAAACTCACCGTTAATAGGAAGTAATTTGTTACAATTAATTTTAAATATAATAAAATCGAACGTTCACTAGATAAGACAGAAATAACGACCGGAATAACATATACCACCCCCGACACATACGGCGAAGATAGAAGTGCGCCCTAAACTTAGCGAAACGACAGCCTGAACGATAAACTTTTTTTTTAGACGAAATATAACGCGTGTCGTATGAAATTAAAAAAAAAAAAAAAATTAAAATAATTTCACAACAAATAAAAATTAAAAAAAAATTAAAAACACATCCGAAAACTACGTTTTTTTTTTTTTCAAAAATAGTATGATAGAAATACAACTTTAAATTATGAAACTTAAAGTGACAATCCAATTAAGTTTAATGCCACTCTAAATTCCATTTACAATAACTTACATTTTTAATTCGATATAATACTATTATCATCTAAAATGAATAGTGAAAATAACAATATAAGAACATTAAATCTTAGTATATCAAATTATAATTTTTTCTATTATTTATTTCCTCAATAGCTAACACGTTGAATTCTTTATATTTACTATTTACCAATTCTTCTGCTTTACATTCTATTACAATATCATTATACACCCCTGCAAGATATGATAAACCGTATCCGCAAAATTACATGGAATACAGTTATCAGTTTCAGCGATACCAAAACGTTTTAAATAAGTTTTGAAACTACCGTGTCCAGTAATAAATTGTGTGTTATAATAATTGGGAATAAAATAAGTATTACGGAATCTATCATTTATATTTGGAAAATACTGATATACGTTAAGCCACTATATGATATCCGAAAACTACGTTAAAAATGTAATCAATTGAAAAACTTAATATTCACTATACACCTGATAAATGAATAAACAAAACAGAGCAGCTATAACGATAATACAGTTACAATTTTTCGTTTCTTATTATTTCGTTTCCATTATCTCCGTATATCTTGTTAATCGCTCTTTTAGTATCGGAATTTTTTTTTTTCTTCCAGTATATTATATTTAATCATATTTATTAGTTTGTTCACCGATGACCGTTCGTTTTCCTTAGTTTATATTTTATATGCTTGTTTTAAATCGATACTTTAATTTTTAATGAAATAATTCCAAACTTCGGTAAACAAATGCAGCCTCATTATTATTAATACTTTATGATGACGTAACAGATCGTTTAGTTTTGATTTTTACACTCGTTTATTACGTTCAAACTTAAAACGGGACGATTTTTATTTAATTTCAACAATGTGGAATTACAAACAGCTTTTTGGCTATTAAAAAAAAGTAAAATAAAAAATATATATGAAATTTATAAATATATATATATATATATATATATATATATATTTAACAAAACAAAATAAAATTGAAGATAATCACTAAAAAATTTTTTTATTACACGAATACGAAGCTTTTCGACTATTAAGTCATTTTCAAGCAAAATGACTTAATAGTCGAAAAGCTTCGTATTCGTGTAATAAAAAAATTTTTTTAGTGATTATCTTCAATTTTATTTTGTTTTGTTAAATTCATAAATCACTACTCTCCAATACATCAACATTATATATATATATATATATATATATATATATATATATATATATATATATATATATATATATATATATATATATATATATATATATATATATATATATATATATATATATATATATATATATATATATACACATATATATATACACATATATATATATATATATATATATATATATATATATATATATATATATATATATATATATAAAAGGAAAAAACAATAAAATAAAATGTATAAGAAAACACTTTTAATGTTAGATGCTTTAGTAAATTATGTCCTTCACACGAACGGCAGCTAGACATAGAAAAACAGAAAAGCGAAAAGCGAAAAGCGAACGTACAAGCGAATGTAATTTAATTAAGTGGATGATATTCGAACATGTTAAATCAAAATAAGAACTACGATGAAATGATGAAGCGACAAAACGACACGATAGATATCGTTTCTACACTTGGCGCAAAAATTAAGAACTTTAGAATAGCTTCGTTCAACGCTAATAGATTACGAAGCCGTGTACAGGAAATAGAAATAGCCTACGCAATGAGAAAATTGACATAATGTTAGTTTCAGAAGTACGTTTCAAACGTAAAAATCAAGATTCCAATCTAAATATTTGTTATATAAAATAGATCTACACAATAGTGGTGCAGAGCTGATTAATTATACAGGTATCGTGCACTTGATTGACAGTAACGAACGTATGTCAGCATTCGCAGTATATCGTCCTAATATTCGGTGTGCAGAATTTGTCAACATTTCGTAAATGAAGTTTATAGTTGGCAATAAACTTAATCGGATTGTTCGTATCTTCAACGTAAAAAGTGTATTTAAAACAAAGCCCGCGTACAAAACTTATTTAAACGTCGCCAGAAACCATCGCTAATTGTTAATCGCCGCGAATATTGTAATAACGAATTCGTATTGCGCAAGTTTAACGATTTCGAGATTTCAAATAATCGAAAAATACGTAAGTACTTATAGAAAAAGAAAACGCGGTCAATAATTTTTTTTTTTTTTTTTTTTTAATAAATAATAATATTCGGGTTTCTTGAAAATTGTATTTTTTTGTTCTTTTTACTTTACCCGCATAGTATCGCGCGATATTATAAAATAAATAATAAGGGATTATTTATAATATAGGCAGACTAACAAAAAGTAAAAGGCGGAGAGGCGTTAAATTAAATAATAATACTAGAATTTAAAATATAGGAATATAAAGAGAAATGCAATATTTATAAGTAAGGGAACAATAAAAAAATTAGAAGAGCTCGATAAAAAGCGAAAACACGAAAATTACTACAATGGGAAACATTGAGGGTAACATGGCCCGCATCGGCGCCACTAAATGGGTATCGGTTGAATGTGAGTAATTAGGAGAAATTTCAACACTTATGTAGCGAAGCAGGAAGGTAACTACTGCCGAGTCTCAGTCGACAAATGATAGCAATAAAATTTCGCAATTTAATCGTTTCAACTTTAATATTGCAGAACCGTGAACAGGTACGTCGAGTTGGAAATGCCTCGCTAGATCAGACAACAGATTATTCCAGTATTTCTTATGCGCAAATTGAATATACGCTAGTGTAGATCTGTAGGAGGTGTGTAAAACAACAAGAATGTTTTGAATGTAACCCGCGAGATGACTAAATAATCGGCCAGATTGTTGCCATAGATATCGTTATGCCGGTTTTAAATCCGAACTAGCTTTAATCGACACGCGTAATTAGAAATTTTATAATTGACGGTAAACGAGAATTGAGCTAAGAGTGCTGTAATGTTAGCAATTTTAACCCTTACAACTCACCTCACGTTGAATGGCAAAATCAGTTTATGGTGTTATCCTTTAATAGTAGTTCGGTAGAGCGATTCATATAGTTCGAAGAAACTGAAGTGCTGCTTCCACAGCAGTTGGACCATCAGATAAAACTACTTCGAATGAATTACCACTGAAGTTTTGTGGACGGTATACGGAATATTGTAGACAGTCAAAAAGAATAAGTTTTTTGTTGTGTTAAGGATGTCTGGACGCAATGAGCGCACAAAGGTGGATTTGTTTTAAAATGTGACTATTAGTCAGTGCGGATAACTACGAGTCTTCGAAGTTCTGTTCTATTTTCTGCTAGAAGTGCCGTATCGTCAGAAAAACGAACCACTGAAATTCGGTTCCTTCGTTACTTTTTTTTTTTTTTAACGATTGGGCAAAAATTGTTTCAGAATATAGATTGACCCCCCCCCCCCAAAAAAAAAGGTGTAATTTATAATTGTTATTTTTACTTGGTGTAGCTCCGTATGAGTAGCGCGATACCGTAGGATTCGTTCCTGATATATATATATATATATAAATGTAAATTTGGCGTTATTGACCTCGTTGAAGTTTATTATTCGCACGCGTGAATGTGTAGAACGCGGTGTCGCAATATATAGTTGTATTCACGCGATCACATCACGCGTTATTTACCGATATAGGACAAAGTTTTCGCTTTCACGTTCGTCCTGAATTAAGAATTAGAAACGTACGCATATTATACATAGGTTAGGTTTATTATTTAATTATTTGACGGTCAGGATAATTTATTATTCGATGAGGTTAGGTTAGGTAATGACGTATCTGGTAAAAGCTGCCTTAACTTATTCATCTGGTTTCTTTTCTTTTTTTTTATTCATTTCTTTTGTTAGTTTGTCCTTCGATTTCGGTTCGTCGATATAAATAATAAGCAGGGGGGCATCACTTTAGACGGTCTCCATTGGTGACGGTATATAAAAAAATCATCATTATTATATTCGTCGTATAGAGCTCATTAGGTTAGACCAGGTATGGCCAACTGTTTGTGCTCCTAAAAAAAAAGAAAATATTTTCACGAATAAATATTGCTTAATTTTTTAAATCTCCATATTCCGTTTGTAACTGTTATCAGAGTTATTACAGCATAAGGTCTAGGTTTATATGTATGCTAGAAGTACGCTTTATCTGGCATAAGTCAGAATTCTATTGACTGAGGGTTGTTTGACACGATTTTGTGTATCGGGCCCTGTATTTTGTGTTTCAGCCTGTGTGGTATGTTTGGCAGTTGTAGGTTATACGACTGTTGGTTCTGTTAAGTGTCCGCATATTTGTTGGTGGAGGGCTTTTGGTATAATTGTGTAATACAGCTGTACGACACGTAGACGGTTTATGATACCATATTCTTTTCTGCTGAGCCATCTGAAGGTCACCAGTCGGTAGTCCATTCTTGTTTATTGTTGTTCAGCGCGCTAATTGTCGGTGGAGGTGGTGAGTATTCTCGTGAAAGTAAACGTCTGCTTTATCACTAGCGTGCATCTCAATATGACTTGCACAGAAAGCGTATTTCACATCCTTTCTTATCTAGTTTGTGTAGATTGTTCTAACATTACGGTATTCTCTCGACGGCATATTAGTTGTAGAGAGGAGAGGGAGTCTGTTAAAACCAATACAGCTGATCTGATGTACTGAATACCGTACATAATTCCATACAGCTCTGCATGCAGAGAAGCGCAGCCATAGCTTAGTCGGATTGAGTGTAGTGTATTATTAATTTGGCAAGAGCAAGCTGCTGAGGAATTGTCACCGCGCCTGTTGTAGATTTTGCTCTGTTTGTGTATGCGTGTGTGTAGTTATTGTATTTTTGAAGGGCGCCTAATACCTTTTTTTTTTTTTTTTTTTTTTTTTTTTTGTAAGGTGTGTAGATTTATTGTGTTGCGTGAGAGATAAATCTATTTTTGTTTCGGAAGGGACCCAAGGAGGTATCGTTATAGTGTAATTCAATGTTGATTTTGGAATGAAGCTTATGCGATATATTGATAGTATGCTAAGTAGTTTTGGTATAGCGTCGTTATGTGGGTTATAGGGGATGTACATTCTTCGGTTTATGCAAACGTTTTAAAATAGAGGTAATAGTATTTTCTGTAGTATATAAGTGGACAGGATCTCCTGCTAATGCACACAAGCTGTTCGATTTAGATGAGGGATGTACTGCAAGGATGGATCGAAGTGTAACATGATGTACTCTGTCTAATGTTCTTAATATAGATTTACCGGTTGTTCAGTACGTACCTGGGATTATAGATTTATAGGTCTTTAAGAGGATTTGGGTATTTATATTATATTTCGGATCGGACAAGTGAATTGGGAGCAGTTTTAAGCGCCTAATCTTGAATTCAGTTTAATTTGAAGTCGAACAATAAACCAAGGAATTTCACAGTTTTGGTTATTAAGGGAAGGTTATTTATACTTCAGGAAAAACTGGAGGATGATAGACGCCTGTTATGAAAATAATGTATAATAATTTGGACGTGGAAAAATGTTCGTATCAGACGATCGTTGCAACGGTTTAGGGTACCGTATTCTTTTCTGCTTGTGCCATCTGGAAGCCACTAAGATTCTACGGTTAATTTTGTTTTATAGTAATACTAATGCGATTTGCGTCGTCTATGATTTTTTAATGTTTAGTAGTTCTATATACTTGTAGTAGTTATCAAATGTAAATCATTCGTTCCTGATCTTGTTGCAGCTTTTATTTAGATTCATTAAAAAAAAAAACACAAAAACGTGTCTATTCGCAAATATAAGTTGAGCTAAAGATTACTAAATACGTTTCGACGAGTTTTTTTAATTACCATATTTTTCATTAGACAAACTTTTTCGCTTTTCTCAATGTTTTTAATAAATTCATCGTACTGTAAATTAATTATAAATGCTATCAACAATTTGCCCTATTCTCTAACAAACTTAATAACTTTTAGAATATACGTCGGATGCGAGAAAGTTCTTAATAAAAAATCTTCGTCCGAATTGTCGCTACAAATCTAGACTAAAACTACCCTTAAAATCCATCATCCCTTATACCACAAATTGGGGTTGAAACCGGTGCGATTTTCCGAGTAAAGTGTTATGTATCGGACCGGCTGCAGGGAAGTTAGAAGTTCGGTAGATGTAAGATTTTTTTATTTTCTTCGTTCCTCCGCTACTGTTCGTATTAATCCTACAATGTTATCGTACATAACCTTATTTAAAACGCCGATCGTAACCTTTCTAACGACGTTTAGACCTTCCAGGTCCGATCAAAGGGTGCGAAGAAATCGAAGCTTGAAGACTTTTGCAATTTGCCTAATTCCTATTTACACATCTATTAAATTAGCTTTAAAGCCGGTTTCCTAATTACTTTTTAAGCGTCGACTGATATAACCTTTTTTTGCCGTACTATATATTAGCTATTGTACGAACTTTATCTCGAAACCGTCCGACGTACCGTACCGATAGTAGAAAAGTTGAACGTTCGATAGATTTTGCTTTTTTTGTCAAAGCATCAACATATTTCCACCGCTTATAGCTCCGTTTCTATTAAAGCTATAAAGTTAAAGTACGTAACCTTTTTAAAAGTAATCTTCAAGAGCTTTCTATCGATATGTATAAAACTTTCGAGTCGCGCAAAAGCTCGCCGAGAAAGTTGAGGTCAAAGACCTCGAAAAATTTAAAATTCCGCTTTTAGGCCGTTTGGAACCTTTTTAAATTTTTTTTTTCGAAACTTTCGTCCTTTTAATCCGTACGTATATATGATATATATAATGTACGGGCGATAGTCGGGCATGGTTCCATTGGTCCAGGAAATGGAGGTCAAAATGGAAAAGTATCGATATTTCTATAGGTATTGGTCCGACATTTTTCCCCTTCTATAGTTAAACTATTTAGACGGTTCGGAAATGGTGTCAAAAATAATGCGTTTTTTCAAAATGCTCTCAAACATCGGACTAATAATCGATCGTAATCAAAATCGGTATTTGACTTTTAAAATATTTATAAATTAATATACACATCGAATCCCGACTCTATAGTCGAAATTCGGCGTTTAGCAGAGGAAGCAGGGTGGTGGGGAAAGTGAAATTTGGATTTTTCTTTCTATATTACCTATAGAGATTAAACTATACACTATGACTTATCTAAAGTGTATTTAACCATTTTTCAATCCGTCTAATACCGGCTGAGTAACAGAGGTGGGAATTTGGGAAATCGGCAAATTTGGGCTCCTATTACAGAGGCTGTATGAACTTTTAAACGGTCCGGTCTGCTGATATAGGTGTAACTGTATAAAATCTATCGTATGAAGCGAAAAAACCGCGAAAAAAAATTTCAAACCGAACCCGAAAATTTCGAAATTCAATTTTTTTCAAATTTCGATTTTTTCGCAATAATTCGCGAACGATTCGAAATTCGGAAGAATTGTTCAAACGAAAGTTATGCGGCATTAAAATACGCGTCTAACAATGGTATTCTCGTATTTTTATAGCAAATACTCATCCAGAAAAAGGGTGTTTAAAGGTTTAGGGGTTTTGGACCGTTTTTAGGGCCCCTATGATAGATAGAGGGTTTGGGTTAACGTTAGACGAAAGTAGACGTCGAGGTCTATCATTAATATAATAACGTACATTTAAAATTAACAGGTAGCGAGAAATCGCGAAATTAATATTCCGTTTTCGATTTTTAAAAATTCTGGAAGCCTTTTTTTCGTCAACCTTTTCTACAATGCTTTTAGCATAATGCGATTTATATATATATATAAATTTTTGATCGAGAGTTGCCAGGTCTGTATGAACTTTTAAACGGTCCGGTCTTCTAATATAGGTGTAACTGTATAAAATCTATCGTATGAAGCGAAAAATCTGAGAAAAAAAATTTCAAACCGAACCAGAAAATTTCCAAAGGGGACACTGTCAATTTTTTTCAAATTTCGATTTTTTTGCAATAATTCGCGAACAATTTGAAATTCGGAAGAATTGTTCAAACGAAAGTTATGTGGCATTAAAATACGCGTCTAACAATGGTATTCTCGTGTATACAGCACAACTTATATAACGTCATTTTTAAGGTGGTAGATTTATCCTATGAAAAATCTTTAAGAAAATGGTTCATTGGATAGGAAAGTACATACAAATTTATAAAATTTATTATCGACACATATATATATATATATATATATATATATAATATCACGCATATGTTGTTACCGCGTATATTGTAAAATATTTTTTTTTAAAGTATACAGACTTCCCACTTGCGTAGTCCGTTAGATAAGCTATATGTTACTTAATGGGTGGCCCCCTAGTTATTTCTAATTGTATATCAACAGAAACGTCGTCAACTTGTACATAAAACGGATTTCATCGATATTATTTTATCGATTTTTTTGAATCAATCGAATCTTTACACATTCGGCATTAATGCGAGGATATTTTATTAAATCTTTTTAAGAAAAATGTTTATGCGGTCTGTAACATTGGATAATTATCGAATTATTCTCAAGTCAAGAATAAGACCAACTGCTTTATTATTACGCATTGCAATAAAAAAAAACCACCCCATTCTAAATCTACTTTCCGCTTTTTGGAAGGCGAGGGTGAAAAAGTTGTTTAATATACAATATTTTTTGAAACGGAAATAAAAAAATTTTACATAACCGTATTAATACGTAAATTGTAGTCGTAATTAATTGAAACGATATTAAATTTATCGCGAAAACTATCACGGACAATTTCGACTTGAAATTAATTCGAACGGTAAGATCAACTCTTATTTCGTAAACTAAAAATATTAGAACCCCGGTCATAATTAATTTATTCGAACTAAAATACACTAGAACGGACTAACGGAATGTTCAAACGTACGTGCACTGACTAACAACGCTAACAGAGCGGCAAATTATAACGTCAGTTTAACGTCGGATAAAACGAATTGAATTAAAAAAGGCTCAAAAGGGAAGCGAATAACGGAAAAGTGATAAAATAAAATTAAAGGTAACTAACGAACAAAGTGCTAATATGGAAAAGCTCTAAATCAAGCATGCAGACTAATTACGGGCTGTTTACGACCGACACCCTTAGGAAAGTTATATGAGCTCAGCGGCATAGCTCCTCCGGATATAAGGAGAGAAGTGGCTGTGCCAAGAAAGAAAAAAACAAAGTACTAAATGATAGTCGACATCCTCTACATAACTATAACGTATTAATAGATTCACGATTAAAGTCCAGACACAGTTTCTTAAGAACTGCTACAGAACTGGAAGGCACTGCCGAATTAGAAAGACGTCAGATGCGGAATAGAAGGGAGGAAGGAAGAACGAAGAATGAGTCACGTCCAAGCGGGAATCTTTTAAAATACAGCCTCCGGAAAACACTGAACAGATTAAGAAGTGGAACGGCTTGCACTAAACAAAACTTGAAGAAATCGGGCATGACAGATTGTTGTACCTGTGGAGAACTATCATGCTCACTTATTTAACGGCCCTATCGGTGGTAAATGTGAATATGATAGTTTATATGGCACCGTTGATGAAGGACTACTTAGATATCTAGAATTTTGGACTTCAATCAGACTATAACTTTTATCAATTTATCACACGATCGACCAGATACGCGAATAATAATAATGGAAAAGTGTTCGCGAGCCGCGGAAATGCATTACGCAGGTCGTATGTTGGCCGTGCCTTGGTTAGATATTCGATCGAAATTTCATAATTACGCAAATCATCGTTAGTTTAAAAACGAAAATAAATACGATCATTATCAATCATCGCGGCGAAAGTTTGTATCGGTCGCGTTGATACTTCATTACCTACAACAGAAGCGAAATTCGTATCACCGGTAACGTCCTATTAAATCCGATGTTCACTACTGGAAACTGTTCTAACTATATCGCACTCAACGGGGATTCTGGGTAAAAAACATTCTCATATAGATTGCAGCAACCAGGTACGCTATCTGGGTGTTACTTTAGATCGACGTTTACTAAACACGTAAACCCCATACTAACACGAATAAAGCCATCTGTTCGGTATGCCTGCTTTTTAACCTTAAATCTTAATATTAATAAAAGGATAATCTATAAGTAATTAATCCGACCAATAATAACCTATGTCTGTCCAGCGTGGAGCATCTGTAAAGCTGCTTTTAATAAACTGTAGTAAAACATTCGAAATAGATGTTTAAGAGGTATTTTAAATGTCGATAAAATGCGCGTTTACTTAAAACGACTAACCTATATTAGGGAAAATTTTATTTTAAACATATAAATATTTGTATCGCGATAACATGCTCGTTTCCTCGATCGGTAATTACGATTATAGGCAACTAAAATTTGTGTATACTAAGTATAAATATATTATAATTTATTATATTTAAGCCCAATTATTGTAAATAAATAATAAATAAATAATTTATTATAAGCTCGTTTAAGCTTAATTATTATTTTGTAAAATTTTTAAACTTTTCTCTTTTATCTCTTCTTTTCCTTTTTATGTTGCAGGTTTATATATATATATATTTTTTTCTTGCGATCGTATATATATATATATATATATATATATATATATATATATATATATATATATATATAATAATTAACTTTCAGTTACAATAAGATATTTTTTGTTTATTGTGGTAAGGATGTATCCACCACGCAATTAACTACTTGTTAACAACGTATTAAACAAACAAATCTGCCCAGCATTACAGTTCAAACGGAGTGTCATAAAACAGCAGCAAACTATGAAATATCTAGGAATAATCTTAGACCAAAGGCTAACCGGGTCATCTTATATTACGAATGTTAAAAAGAAGTTAAATACTCAATTAAATAAACTTTATTGCCTAATTGGTAGAAACTCTAAAATGTCGCTAAAAAACAAGTCCTTAATTTGCAACGCAATAATAGCACCCGATTTGGACATATGGCATAGAACTATGGGACTCCATCTGCGAAATGTAACATCCTGTCAATAATTCCAATCGAAAGCACTTCGAATTAGAATGCTCCGTACTACGTAAGTAATGATACATTACACAATGATCTGCATGTACAAACTGTTGAAGAATCTCACGAAATGAGATACAGCAGATAATGTAAAGATCATGATGGCTGTACAATCTCACTCTACTGGATATTCCACCAAGACGCCTTATGCGTAAACAGTGCAGCGATGCACTAAAAAAAAAACACTTTCAATCATGCCAGAGTAGGTTACGATAAATGCTCTCCTTTACCCACATTAATTCATTTCACGAACAGACAATGTGCTTATTGTTTTAGAGAAAAACAGGTGCATATATATATAAAAAAAAAAAAAATATGTGACTTTTATAATAAAATAACTGTTTTTTGTTCTTTGTAAATTGGCACACTCATACGTGTAATGCTGGAAAAAGTGAAAAAACCCTGCAAACAAGTTGGATATTTCAAATCTAGAAAAAAATCAGTGCATCTTGACCTGGTCTGTTACAACTCGTATGACATATTAAAACACCTACGCGTGTACGTAACAATTAATATCGCAGCAATTCTTAACTATACATTATCGCGGAAACCTATAAATATATATATATATATAAAATGAACGAGAACTTTAAAGATAATTAAAACGAATTATTTTTTTCCTTCGGTAGAATGATGAAAAGTAAGAGTTTTATTAAAAAATTAAACGATTAAAGTACTACTATATAAAACAATCTTAGAAGCTGTGTGGACATACGGTATTCAAATCTGGGGAACAGCAAGCAATTCTCAAACTTAAAATTTATATAAAGATTCCACTTCCAAAGTCCCGCGAGGTATTTTAGCGTCACCATAGTTTGTCGCAACGATGACGTAGACACAATGACCTCCGCATTTCAACTGTCGAAGAAGTAATTGCAACCTTTGCAAGAAGACATTTTTATCGACTCAAAAACCACGTCAATCCCCGTGGGCAGTTGATCTCTCGCAGAATAGCGTCCGATTCGGACGATTGAAGCGACTTAGCCAGTTTGAACTAGAATTCCGTCCGTAAACAGTAATTTATAACATTCAATATACAATAAACAACTATATATATATATATATATATATATATATATATATATATATATATATATATATATATATAAACAAGGAATGGCATTTGGAAGCGTTCCATCATAATCTATATGTATAGCAATGCTACTGAATGGCAGATAATAATTATACTTACAAATAAAAGGATTCCAACCGATTACTTACCACTCGCTATTATCAATACTGTATAGAGACCGGCTTCGTATTTATCCGCTACTTACGTCGACGTTTATAATATTCAAAACTCAGTCTTCAGTTGAGGCGGAAAGTGAATGAAACAAAGAAGCGCCCGTATAAATCGCTTGAATTATGGTGCGAAATTTATTAAATCGTAAAAATCATACGGGAGTCAATTTTGCCATCGTGCATAGCTATAGAAAAAAAGTTTATAATTTTTAAAAGCGTTCTTTATAAAATTGTCGAACGTATTGTTTGGACAAATTTTTAAACGGGGTTCTCTATAATTACAGATAGATTTAAATAAAATTTCTAGCCGTGATTTTATAAAATTTATGTAGACTATAGGAAAAAAGCGATCAGTACAACTCCCCGAATATATGAAAAATACTGCTTCCGATAATAAAAAAAAGGTAATTTAATTTTCTTAATTTCTTAGAAATAAATTTGCTATCGAGAGACCAACACGAGATATTTAAATTCATAGACGCGCTTAAGTGGGCAACATTGCCGGTTATATTAATGACATTGTCAAGGTAACGAAGTTGGAACGTATAAATAATATATTTTGTTTTCCAACATTCATAATAATAATGATAATTATAATAATAATGATAATTATAATAATAATGATAATTATAATAATAATAATAATCGTCGCCGGGATAGCCTAGTGGTCAGAGCATGGATTTCTATATGGAAAGTACCCAGTAAGAATACGGCCGATAACGCGAAAATTATCACGAGTAAATAAAAATATAAATAATTCTAATGTTATCTCGTGGAAGGCAATGGTAAACTACTGACACCATATGCTAGTAATAATATCTTCTTCTTTTTGACTGTTCTCAGTCGTTGGTAGCAACTATGGCGACAATTTCTCGATATAATTTTCGGATTTCTGGCCTTGTGAAACAATATACCTCCATCGACGACCATTTTCGGATATTATCCAGCCAAGCAACTTCTGCCTACTTTTCCTTTTCCCGCTACTTTTCCCACGATTATGGTCTAGTACATATTTCGGACCTCTTAATATGTGTCTACTACGCTGTTTTCCTACGCTCGATTCAACAATTCTTTATCTTTTTTTTCACTATGTCCGATACTTCGTTATTCTTCTTCTTTGCCGTCCACGATATGATACGACGGTAACACCGCATTTCGAAGGCTTCTGTATTTTTGATTATTTTAGCCTTCAGCGTCCATGTTTCGCAGCCATATACGGCAAGACCATACGTAGCATTTTAAAACTCCGAGTCTTACTTCGAGTGATATTCCGTG
This sequence comes from Coronaproctus castanopsis, assembly GCA_032883995.1. Classification (NCBI taxonomy): domain Eukaryota; kingdom Metazoa; phylum Arthropoda; class Insecta; order Hemiptera; family Monophlebidae; genus Coronaproctus; species Coronaproctus castanopsis. Next base: position 61,875,874 of record CM065054.1, read on the forward strand.
CGATGTTAATGTTTTTTTTCCATTTTTATAAATGCTACTCTTGCCTGTCCTATCCTGCATTTAATTTCTTCATTTGAATCCTCGGCTTTGTTTAGCCACGCACCGAACTATCTGTAACTTGTTCGCTACTCTTAATTCCACATTACTTAGTATTATCTTCGGTTTACTTTGATCTACCGTCACCATTACTTTAGTTTTCTTAGTATATTAATTGTAATATCATATTTATCACACTTTCTAATAATTTCAATAATATTTTCAGATCTTTCACATTTTCTACTAATAATATTACCGTGTCATCTGCGTACCTTATATTATTAATGATTTCACCTCAAATTTTGACACCTTCGGATCTGTTTGTTAACGCTTTTCCGAATATGATGTAACCGCGTATACATTAAACAATGTCGGCGACAAAATACAGCCCTGTCTCACACCGCGCTTAATTTTGATTTTATCCGTCGTTTCGCCCCGTTATTTAGTATTACTGTTGCGAATATAAGTTCTTTATTAATCTTCTATCAGCAGTATCCAATCCAATTTCTTTTAATATACTAATTAATTCGACATGCCGTACTTTGTCGAAGGCTTTTTCAAAGTCTATAAAACACACATAAATATTGGTCGTTGAAATTCTTTTAACTTTTGAATTAATATATTCTCATGCAGAATAATGCATCTCTGGTTCCCAGTCCACATCGAAAACCAAATTGTTCTTTACTTATATTTTCTTCATATTTTTGCCGTATTCTAGCTTGTATTACTCGTAGTAGTATTTTCAATGTATGGCTAATTAGACTTATAGGTCTATTTACACGACGATGGTCTATAGTACACTACAAAAACACGCTGGGCTGAAATAACAGAGCGATTACAATCAGTTCTTCCGCGTGTGTGTGTGTCTATCTACGCTAATGCAACATTACGATTGCTTTGTACGCTACTTACAATGTACAACAAGATATGTATAGGTAAGTAGTCGCCTACCTCCGATACGGATACGCCACTTAATGATGATGATATATATATGTGAATTCAGTGATTTTAAAATTATCTAGAGTAATTTAAAAAGCTGTAATATATATATATATATATATATATATATATATATATATATATATATATAACTTTGTATTTTCATTCGACGAGAAGTAATTTCAATAATAAGCCAAATTATGCAAATTATGCGGGTTTGGGGGTTTATATGTACATTATAAGTTGTCATATAAAAATTAGATAAAAAAATATAGTAGCTATATCGCTAAGTTACACCATCACGAATGAACTTACATAGACGAATGTTAATGAGTGCATTAAAGAAAATGATTTTCGCTGATTTTCAGCCGCACATGAAATTTCAACAATAAATCTTATACAGGCTCTTTATTATATTACGCTCCTTTTTAGATAACCCTGAATGATTTCCATTATTAGAATCGAGACATTTCATGGTCAACCAGAAAATATATTATAATTTTATTGGCATTAAAATTACGCGTCCCACATAGTGGACACGGCGACTGAAACGCTTAAATCTGTATTCGAACAATTTCCGTTAATTGTCCAGTTTCGTCTCTTTTGTTACGGGCGCGTGTTTCTACTTTTCCGAAATTCGATCATCATCGTCCTCGTATCGTTATCGAACATCGTGACTAGCTATTTTACGTTCAAAATGGGCTACCATTCAAGGCGCTATTTATATATATACGGCGCAGATGCGCGCGCATATGATGTTGTACGGGGTGGTGTGTCGCTGTGTTTTCCGTAATAAATAAAGAATTATTCGATAATATTCTTATTTTTTTTTTTTTTTTTTTTTTTTTTTTTGGAACTACTTCCTATTATAACATTTCCAAGTTGAAAGTGTAAACGTTGGAGATATTTAGCGAATTTCGCGTAATTACTTCCGCGTGAGATGTCTCAGAACGATTTCATCCTTGACGTAATTAATCGTCGTCAGGATGGGAATAATATTTTAGATTTATCGATGATCATTAATCACGGGACAAGTTTATTTGTTAGAGGTTCGTTTCTCACGAGGTAAAAAAAAAAAAAAAAAATCTACGATAATAAATTATCCACGTCAGTCAGTCACGAAGATTGATTTTACACAATAGGCAAGACGGACACGTTTTAATTGGCGTCGCGTTCATTCTATCGATAGATGTCATTCAGAGAAGTGGCCATCTTTGATTATGTAAATAGTCCCCACAGTATCACGTTGGATAGGCCGAAAAGGCAGCCACATTTTTAAAAAAAAATACCAACAGCTGTAACGAGCGAAGGATTCGCGAGTTCCATTTCTCTTATTACATGGAGTAATATAGCGCCGTATATGCATCTAGATTATACGGCCATTTATTTTTTGTCGTCTGCCGTAGGCCGTGGTGCAATCGATCTCGTAAAGCGCAAATAAACTGTCAACGTAAGCATCGACAAAGGAAACAAACTGTTTAAAGAAAAACGAATAATACCTTCGATGGTGCACACGTATACTGCAGTCGAGAAATCAAATATCTTGGTTGCTGTATAAATGAAAATTATTTAGATATGGATGTTGAAGTTAAAGCGAGATGCAGTTCCTTCGATGGTGCACACGTATACTGCAGTCGAGAAATCAAATATCTTGGTTGCTGTATAAATGAAAATTATTTAGATATGGATGTTGAAGTTAAAGCGAGATGCAGTTAGGGGCGCGAACAGCTTTCAATGAGATGAGATTATTTATTATCTAATCGATCACTTAGTTTTAAGACAATAAATTGTTCGCTGCTACATTCAATTTCGTCATATGGAATAGAAACGATGCCTTTAAATAGAAAACAAAGAAATCCATATGAAGCTATAGAAATGCGTATCGATCGATAGATGTTGAGAATCTCATGGACGGCTAAGATATCGAATATCAAAAAGGCTAAAGCGGAATATTAAAAAATCCACATTATACAAAAAAATGTGTTATATTTTAGCCATATCATCAGGGGCGAAAAATATGAAATACTCCAGATGATGATAATACAAGGAAAGATGGAAGGGAAGAGAAGTCCTGGAAGATGGAGAATATAAGCTGGACAAATATATATATATATATATATATATATATATATATGTGCGTGTTTATAAATATATATATATATATATATGTGCGTGTTTATAAATATATATATATATATATATATATATATATATATATATATATATATATATATATATATAAACCAGGCCTTAAAAATTAAAAATTAAAAAAAAAAAACAATAGCGAATTTAGTTTAAACGCTCCTAAGTTTCACTTCTTCCATGTGCTCGGAGGCGGAGATGATTTTTTATTGGCTATTGTTCTTATTGTTCGTTTAATCTTACATTTTTTTTTTTAATTTTTTTTTTTAAATTACATTTATTTGTAGAATTTTTTAAAATATAAATAACGATATTTTTCGGATGCTAAATAATAGTATATTAGTATAGATATTAATCGTAGTTAGCGTGTTCTTCTAGGCTGCGATTAATTGCCGCGTAAACAAACGAATGTAATCGATTGGCGCTGTGTCGCTTTTTATTTTCTGCGCGCTCCGCACACTAAAACGAGCAGAGCGACGCTGCCGTTCGATGTATAAGTTTTTGTATAATATTATGTAATTTTATTTTTTATGAAAAGTATACGTATTTTACTGGTTTACGCGTTATTTTTCAAATTTTATCACCACCGGTCATTCTGAAAAATTCAACGTGGGGTTAATGTTACACATTTTGACTGCGACGGATTTAACCGGTACTTCAACGCACCCGAAAACGGGTATAGAAGGGGTCAGATGCGCGAGCGTGCGAAAGTTTATGTATTCCAAAGTTGCTATCCAAAATGTAATAAACCTACTTTTTCGAAAATGATATTTTTAAAAACGCGTTTTTTGTATAAATATTTTTTTCCGAGAATGCGAAAACTCTTGCCTGATTTATTGTAGCGTATTTAAGAATAAGACTATGCAATGCGCTTTCACTCATACTGAACAGTACGGTGTAATCGATTTTTGTCTACTAGGAGTAGTGCTCGTGCATTGCTAATAGAGTAAAACTTGAGGAGAGCTAAAAGAGAGCTGGTCGTTCGAGATAACAGTGTGTGAGCGCTTCCGGTTAAAAGCGCGAGACTCGTTCCGGAGTGACGACCTCGCTTTAACCGACAGTTAATAGCCTTAACACGATATCATCGTCTTAAAACTGAAGTTTCAACGACGTTACGGAATAAGATGAAATACAACCGGCGAATGTGTTCATACGATAAATCGCTTCTGTTAATGCAGAAAATTAAATTTGAAAAAATGATTTTTCCATCGATAAATAAATTTAATTAATGCGGAATATTTTTTACGCATGTACGAATATGTGTGCGTGTGCGTGACGTTTTTGCGCAATAGTGCTTAAGCCTGTTTAACACTTTGAGCCTCAAGACGCACTTTTGAAAACCTTGGCGCTAATAAACACACGCGATAAAATATTCAATGTCAATCATTTCCCACTGACACTTTGAACTTTGTAACTATTTTTCGATTAAAAGTTAATTTTCCGTTTTGAAATGAATAATAACGAGGATGTTTCGTTTGCGGTGTCAAAAAAAAAAAAACCTTACATTACTGACACTTTTACGTAACATTTCTTTTAGTTTCTAATTAATGTAAAATAATTTTGAGCGCGTATGATTAATATAATGGTACTGAGACTAATGAATGTTTCAGATGAAAACTTTATACTTTCAAATATAAACATGCACGTGATAACGGAAAATGCGCGTCGGTCATAAATGACTGTCACTTTTTTAAAGGTTTTATTCCGTTTTCTAAAAGAAATAGAAAAATTTTAATTTAACCGCAGCGATTATAAAACGATATTTATAAATACGGAGCAAAAATTAAAAATTAGCTCTTTATCGCATTTATACAAAAGAAAAATAAACAAAAAAAAAAAAAAACACACGGGCTGACGGTAATGGACAACGTCAGTCACATATGACCGACACGGAGCTCAATAACTGGTCGTACTTGCAACTAGTATATATGTATGTACCTAGGAGATGTGCGAGTTAATACGAGTGTCCCGTAGATAATTCTCACATTTACGAAGTACATCAGTAATATTCCCGTTATACAAGGGTTATAGGTTACGTTAGGTTAGACATTCGATGACTGAAAATGAAACTAGCTGCTCGAAAATGTGACCGTTAACGAGCGGACGTTTATACTAGTAAATATTATAATAAAGTATAAGTTGACCCAGAGAAGACGGAGGGTTTTGTCGTTTTTTGAATAACTCGAAAACTACACGACAGAAATTTTTGAATGAAATGTTATTTAAAAATAGGAAAACGAGAGATTAGCTTACGCTTATTTATATAACAAACTATCGTTCAGATGACCGCCATTTGCGAGACACATTCGTTCAGTCTTTTTACAAAATTTTCGAACAGTTTTTCGAGCGTGAATTTTTGAATTTTTTTCAGATCTTCCAGATCTCGTGGAAGTATTCCGTTAACGCAGCTCTTAAGGCATGGTCGCAAAAAAAAAAAAACACGTAACTTTGAATTCTTAAACTCTCTTTGCACTGTCGTCGATTCGCGCCGAAAATAACATTTCACGCAAACTGCTCGCTCCTTCTCGTTCTAGGATACTATGATTTTTTTTTTTAACCCAATTCGTAAAAACGACGGGGTAAATATATTGTGTAAGTGAAATATACAGTAAAAATAACAGACTGTTCAAAACCCGTCCGATTAAGTTTATGGAATTCTGAACAAACTGTTTTATTACAATATTATAATAACAATTTCTATAGAAAAATTTAAACTAGTCGAGATTATATAATTCGTTTTTAAAACAAGGCGCGCAATTATATTTAAATATGTTTAGTATTTAATTGCGTAAATAAGTTTAAGCTGAATCTTAATATTTTTTACGGTGATTTAGTTCAGCAATCGTGAAAGTGTTAAAAATTATAAATAGTTTGGTTACCAGTTGATCAGTGCTAATATCGTTGAAATCACTGTGATCACAGCCGCTAAGTATACGCTTAACAGTGTCAGTATTGTTACACGATGATAATTTAATCTGGGCAAAAACAAATTTATCGCGCGTGTACCTTAAACGCGGAGTACGCGATTTGCGTTTTAGCAGTGTCATCAACTTATCCACAAAATCGTTCCTCTTCCGTGGGTCAAACTATGTATTTCAGTGCACCGATCTAAAATGGCCGCGCGATAGCCGTGACAGTTGTTAATAAAACGTTAATTCGAAATTATCTGTTCGTTTCAGTAATCACCGGTTCGACCGACGGTATCGGTAAAGCGTACGCTAAAGAATTGGCGAAAAAGGGACTTAACCTCGTATTGATCAGTCGAAATATTAACAAATTGAAACAAACAGCTTCGGAAATCGGTAACGTACATTTATTTTTATATTTATAAATCGGAACAATTGTTCGGTGGTTTTTATTTCTTTATAATCTTTTTTGTGTTGTTTCATTTCGTCGTTTTTAAAATGGTCATTATTATCATTTTTTTTTTTAAATTTTACTATATAATTATTATTAATATTATTATTATTTTATTGGATTTTGTACTTATACCTAACCTAACATAACCTCGTATTGATCAGTCGAAATATTAACAAATTGAAACAGCTTCGGAAATCGTTAAAGTACATTTATTTTATATTTTTAAATCGATCAATTGTTTCGTGATTTTTATTTATTTATAATCTTTTTGCGTTGTTTCATTTCGTCATTTTTGAAAATTGTCATTATTATATTTTTTTTTTTTTTTTTAAATTTTACCATCGATGTCCACTATACGGTACACAAAATTTTAATACTAACAGGATTACATATTTTCTGGTTGACCGTGAAATGTTTAAATTCTAATAATATTTATATAAACTGTTTCAGCTAGATTGAAATTTATCTGAAAGTGCCCAAAAAAAAAAAATATATATATATATAAACACATTGAAAATTAGAGTCATCTAAGAAGCAGTGTTGTACATGTATGAAATTACTAATTTTTTGTTAAAATTTCATGTGTAGGGTTCAACCGTTTCAGTCACCCCATGTCCACTATGTGATATATGAAATTTTAATACTAACAAAATTATGTATGTTTTATGGTTGACCATGAAATGTTTTCAATTCTAATTATATTTATGTAAAAACATTGAAAATCATCAAGAGTTATTTAAAAATCAACGTTGCATAATAAACACCCTGTATAAAATGTATCACTATCAAAATTTCATGTGTGACTCAAAGGGTTAATTCCATTACTTTATTCTTTATCAATATATATATATATATATATATATATATATATATATATATATATATATATATATATATATATATATATTAGTCAGTGGTAGCAGACTATTTGTAAATTAATTTTTAAATTATACATAGTGTTCATACACTACCTGTACCAGTGTAATAATGATTTACAGTTTAGTAGCTGCATGAGTCTAGCAGTAGCTGAGCCAGTATGTTGTATTGTATCATTGGGCATAATTAATGTCGAACGCTTTTTGTTAGCGCGCGGATAGTAACAGCTTATATTTTAAAATGACGTCATTTTGACGACTTTGGTTTTGTATTATAATGTACGATATTGAAAATCAATATATTTCTTAGCGATTTTTTTTTTTTAATTTCACATTAGTAGCCCGTTAGATAGGCACAAGTATATTATGCAATGCCTGTTATATATGAGACAGAATGCGTACAAACGGGAATTTTCGTTATAACTCTGCAAAAATTGTCTGATTTTGATAAAATTGTTTTTATTTTACTCGTCTTGAACCTCAAACATTTGATCTTTTGTGTAAAACTTTACATACATACTACCGTTTGTAACGCTTTTAAAAACCAGTGTATGGAATGTAATTCTTACAAAACGGTATTTTCGCCATATCTCACACCAAAATGGTCAGATCTCGATGAAATTGTTTTCATTTTGTTCATATTGAACCCCCAAATATTAAACCCCACTGGGTAGATGTCCGTATATATATATATATATATATATATATATATATATATATATATATATATATATATATATATATATATATATATATATATATAGAGTCAACGACCAATCATAACCAGTGCGAAAATTCTGAAACGAGTACATCTAGAAAACAACCGAAAATAAACGAAAATTATTGGAAAGATAAAAATAATAATAATTCGTGGGAATCAGCTAAATATTATCTTAAAAATGGAAAAACTTAACATTGATATAATGGCATTCAACGAAAAAATTTGACGAAGTAACAGCTAATTTTGCAACGATGACTATTCGAAAAAAACATACACACGGAAAAGCCCGGAAACGAGGCAGGTAGACTATATTTTAATCAGGAAAAAACATTAGAAGCAAATGGGAATATGTAAAACGTATTTGGGAGTCGACATGAACAGTGATGACAGTGTGGTGGTTATGGAAACGCTAAAAAGCCATTTTTAAGGTAATATTTAGCTGTTCCCCACGAATTATTATTATTTTTATATTTCGAATATTTTTCGTTTATTTTCGGTTGTTTTCTAGATGTACTTGTGTTACACCTGGATACCCGCTGTCCTATAAGTGGTTGCATATTAATTCGATACTGATAGTCGTTGCTGTTCTCTATCAGTCTGAAGCGGCCGCTCCTATAATATGGCCGAACAGTTGCTGAATACTATCCGCTCCACTAGAGTTTCGGATTGTGATTGAGATATAGACGTTGACACGATGCCTTTTAGCGGGGGTTATGCGACATCTAAAAAAATTTCAGAATTTTCGCACTGCTTATGATTGGTCGTTGACTTATTTACAATTAACCTTCATATTTAGAGGTCGTTTCACTATTCACCACATGTAGCTCGAGTTTCTCTGTTAACATATCTGTATACCTCCGAAGCAGCACATTTTGTTATTAAAATTATTAATTTAATTTTGTTACATTTATATATATATATATATATTTTTTATGTTTTTTATTCAGAAACCGAGTACGGCGTAAAGACGAAAGTTATCGCAGCTGATTTCAGCAAAGGACAAGCCGTATTCAGCAACATCGAAGAAGAACTGAAGGATATCTCTGTAGGAATTCTCGGTAATTAAAATTAAGTTTTCGATAATTAATTAATCATCAATAAGCAACAACATCGGAGTAAAGAGAAAGAGTCAGAGAGAAATGATAATTCGGGATACTTTTGACTTTCGAAGCTAAACGTTACAAAAATCTCACGTTATATTATAATTGTGCTCAATCCTACGATTGGTTTGTCATTGATTTCCATCTCCGTCGATTCTGTGCCATCCGTTTCAGTTTTTCATACGATGACGCCGTCACATCTTCGAGTATCTGTGAAATGTAATCTGTTCGCGACCTTTCAATCACTTCCTTTCCCGGATGCACCCCTTCTATTAGACGAATTATTAGCCCTTCGCGACGCAGTGCCTATCATTTTGGGTCCGTCTTTTTACTATTATTTTTAACAACGTCGGTTTTTAATTAATTCTTTTCAAAACTTCCTCATTGGTTACCTTATCTGTCCATTTTATTTTTAATAATCTTCCGTAACACCAGAGTTATAATAAGTCTTCGCTTCTCATCTTTCGTCATTTCCAAGTTTCATATCCATACAGGGCAATGCTGAATACGTATATTTGCAGCAGTCTTTTCCTAACGGCTAGATCTATGTTTCTCGATGTCAATTAAGCTTTTCTTATTATAAAACGCTGCTTCGGATTGTCCAATTCTCCTGTTTATATCCCTTTTACTCCTACCATCTTCGGTTATTACGCTTCCCAAGTAACAAAATTAGTTTACTCGTTCTACTTTTTCTCCCTTAATAATATCGATATTAAATTGATTCCTTATATTATTATATTTATTGCACACTAATATTTTGGTCTTTATTTTGATTATTTTCATATTATATTCCTGCAGCATATTTTCCATTAACACTTTTATTCAGTTCTCTTTCTGATTCAGGTAATAGAGCGATATCATCGGCAAATCTAAGCCTATTAACATTTTCCCAATGTATTTTTATTCCTTGAATTTTTTCTTTAGTTTTTTTCATCGCTTCTTCTATGTAAACATTCAATAATATGGGTGACAAGACACATCCTTGTAGTATACCTTTTTCAATTTTTGCTTCTCTTTCTTCATTTATAACGTTTATAATCATCCGTTTGAATATTATATAGATTGTATATTTCTTTTCTTATATTTTAATTCCATATTTTTTAATATTATAAACATCTTTTTCCATTCGACCATTGTCAAATGGCTTTTCTATATCTATAAATCCTATAAATGTGCTTTTTCCTTTCCTTATGCTTTCTCTAATGATTAATCGTAAGGCGAATATTGCTTCTCTGGTACCTTTGTTTTTTCTAAGACCAAATTGATCTTCTGCTAATATTCCATCATTTGTTCTGCTCTCTTATATATAATTTTTGTTAAAATTTTTGAAGCATGTGACAATAAACTGATCTATGTTTTTCACATGTATCAGCCTTTTTTTTTTTTCGGTATTGCGACTATTATATTATTTTTAAAATCGTCTGGTATATTCCCTGTCTCGGCTGTCTCGTATATTTCGTAAATAATATTATATACAATTGTGTAATTCCTTATTCTCCAAATATTTTACCATAATTCAGATGGTATTTCATCTATCCTAGGCGCTTTACCGGGTCTTAAAATTCGGCTCTTAATATTGTATCGCCTTTATCGTCTATAACATATTTTCTTTTTCGATAATTTCTTCTTTATCATATCCCATATGTAATTCTTCCAAATATTTTGTCCATCTATCCGCGATGTTTCCATCTTCAATTAGAAAATTTCCACATTTATTTTTTATATTCCTACTTTTTGTTCTATAGTTTGAAAAATTCTTCCTTATTAGTTTGTACGCTTCTTTAGTTACATTCATTTTTTCTTCAACCTCCGCACAATTATTTTGTATCCATTGTTCCTCCGTCTTTTTACATTTCCGATTAGTTTCATTCCTCAAGTAATTGGGTTTCGTTTTTACCTTTGTATGTTCTTCGTTTCTCCGTTATATCTGAAATTTTATTATTCATCCATTTTTTTCTTAGCTCTTTGTTCTCTTTTTTGTTTTTGTTTGTGTCCATTTGCCTTCAATACCTTTTTTTTCTCTCTCATATTAATTGCAAATTTATGACTAGCCATTTGAGAGGCTATTTAATAAAAAGTATCTATTAACAATCACGTGAAGAAGGTGCATTCAGCGATGCTTTAACCTTACAAACTATAAAACTAAATTACATATCTTTGTTCTCTTCAGCCGCATAGTTGTCACATTTGTATGCACAAGCGATGCTGCTAGCTGATTTGGATGAACCCGTAATCGGCTAAAGTGCTTTAGAGCTTGCTTATGGATAGTCTCCTCGACGGTATCTAGTTTTAAGTCCCGGTGGATAGCTTCATTGGTGACATACCAACGCATTCGGTAAATTAAACGCAACGCCTTGTTCTGGAACCGCTGAATTATCGATCTATTTGACTTCTTTGCACATCTCCAGATTTGTGCGGCGTAACTCCAGATTGCTTCAATACGACTTAGTACAGTCTATTTTGTAAGGATAATTCGGAATTGTATCCTATGAGCCGGTATAATTTTTTAAATTTTAGATCCAGTTCTTTTCGTTTCTTTTGTATATGAGTTTTCCATGATAATTTTTTATCTAGGTGTACCCCTAAGTACTTTACTTCGTTTTGTCGTTGTATTACACGATTTCCTATCGATACTTCTTTATCATGGTCTCTTCTATTGGAGAAATGACACATGTATTGACTTCTCTGGATTTATATTCAGTTTCCACTTTTGGGTCCACTGATATAGTCTATTTAGGTTGTTTTGGAGAGCAGAGATAGCAACTTCAGCATTTGAGTTCGAAGCAACCAGTAAGGTATCATCTGCAAACGTCGCTATGTGCACTGCATCATCTGCTGGCAGATCTGCGGTATACAGTGTATACAGGAGAGGTCCTAAAACGCTTCCCTGTGGAACACCAGCCATAATAGGGTATACCTCAGATCGATCAGTGTCGTACTTGACCTGAAATTGTCTGTTAGTAAGATATGATTTGATTAATAGATAGTATTTTTCAGGCAACACAGGTTTGATTTTATGTAGTAGACCGTCGTGCTAGACTTTATCAAACGCCTTAGTAATATCAATGAATACTGCTTCATTGTATTTTTTACCCTCAAGGCCATCTTCAATAATTAAACTCTCTCTCTAGACTGACTAATCGTTTCTTTTTTTTTTTTTTTTATATCATTATATTTTAATTTTTCTATATTCAGTGTCATTTTATTGTTTTTCTTGAAATTTTTAAATTTTAAACAACATTTCATAACTACTGGATTATGATCACGTTCTGTGTCAGCCCCGGGATAACTTTTGCACTCTTTAACTTGGTTCCTAAATCTCTGTTTCACTAGTACATAATATATTTGATATCTGTTATTATCTCCTGGGCTTTTCCACATGTAAATTCTTATTTTTTTTTTTATATTTTTATTTGAAGACGCTCGACATCTTGGTCATTTGCGTCTGCTATAACTTAAATAATTAAATACAACAGAAAAGTAAATCTATATCTTATGGAATACATTTATACATTTTAAAAAACTAAAAACATAATTCTTCTCTTGTGATTTTTAAGTATTCGAACTAATTAAATTATGTTTCATACAGAATTCTATTAACCTTTCTCCTCTGTCATTTATACTTCCTAGGCCATATGCTCCTATAATTTTTCCTTCTTTTTTTTGACCTACTGCGACATTCCAATCGCCCATTATTATTAGATTTTCTTCTGATTTCACACGCTTAATTACTTCAATGTTTCCATATATTTCTTTTATATCATCATCATTATATTTCGTCGTCGGCATATAAACCTGTCGAATAACAGTATTTGTTGACCGCGTTGCCAGTCTAACCATAATTGTTCTTTCATTATATTGCAGATGACTTATAACTTTACATCCAAATTTTTTTCCAAGAACTATTCCTACCTGCTGTTTCATTTCCTGATTCCGTATGCATGATTCTATGACTCCAGAAATCTATTTTGCTTATGCCTAGTATATCTATTTTCATTCTGTCCATCTCTTTTTTCAGATTTTCTGACTTTCTGCATCGGTTCAAAGTTCTAACGTTCCATGTTCCTATTTTAATAATACTCCTCCGAGTTTTGACGACTTTTCCCGTAGTACTCTCCACCCGGACATATGAATGGGATAGTATTTTACGTCCGGAATTTATTTTTATAACAGAAGACATCATCATAGCTAGATAAAATGAAATCAATGATTCCTCAGAAATAGTAATGGAGTGGTTTTCTGCTCCATGATTTTCTGTCAGGGTTTACTCCCTTATCCTTTGAGTAACCGAGACCTTATCGCAAGGCAGCGGTTTGCTATTAGGGAATATAGCCGGGTGAGACATTCAACTCGCCAAGGGTGAGAAGTCGTTGGACTCATGTAGAATTTTGGTAGACAGGTCCCCAATCTGTCTCTCTACATCCTCGTTCTCATTGCTCTGTCACTACTGGAATCACCTGCATGAAGCTTTCCACCAGTAACCGCTCTTGGTCTGCGACTGCTTATTTGACTAATGTCTTATTCGCAGCTAACCTACATATCTGTAGGCCGTTCCACTAACCGCCACCTGCGGACGCGTCACATACCGGTTAAAGCTCCGGTTCCCATGAAGGTACAAAGTAGCCCCAGGAGGGATATATATATACACAGAAGATTTTCCCGTTGTTTGAAAGAAATAGGATTTCCTCACAGTCTACTGGGGAGTATATATTATTATGTGGTCTGTACGATCAACAAAAAGGTGTAATAAAAATCAGTGATGACTTGTCAAAACCTGCAAATAAAAATACAAGAATAAGACAAGTATTTTTGTTGTCGCCGTATCTTTTTAATGTTCATCTAGAGTTGTTAGTTAAGGAAGCACTTGAAAGTACTAACTATGGAATGAACACAGGAGGAGAAAAATTAAAAATTATATCAGTTAATACCCGCAGTAACTGCCGTATGCTACACGTTTAAGTAAAGCAAGCTTATACTTAATGTACAAATTAGTACTACGGATAAACTTAAATTAACACAGACGATGAAAGATGTATACATATTTACACAGCTTTCAGCGGTTTATATAAAGAATACAATGAACCAGTTGACTAGTTGATAAAATTGACGGATGAACAGTTGAACTAGTTCAAGGGTTTGAATACCTTGGCAAAGTTATAATAGAAGATCTCTATTGTAATACTAAAATTAATTATAGAATTAGACCAGCAAAATATGCTTTCAAGAAAAACAAGACGTGTTAAAACAAAAGTCAATACGTTTTTGAAGTTTCGAAAAAGAATATCGAAGATGTACGTCTAGTTGAAAGAACATGGACATTAAATAAAGTGAATACGAATAAGTTACAAGCGTTCGAGACGTGGACTTGGAAGAAAGTGTAACGGATAAACTGGGCAGAAAAAATTCCGAATGAACAGGTACTACGGCAAATTGAAAAGAAAGGTCGTCATTAAATTGGATGAGGAAAACTCGATTAACTTGTCATGTACTTACGTGGTGGATTACTTCGAAATATACTTGAAGGTATACATGGAAAAACGGCATGCGGAAGATGGAGAAACGCATCTAGAACAACTCTGTTAAACTGGGCTAAAAGAACTACGTTGAACCAAAAAGAGAGAAAGCTGGGAATTTACTATCATGGCAATGGGTCAGTCTTATGATTGTACTGATCATATACACACACACATATATATATATATATATATATATATATATATATATATGCTGTTGTCTATTCCAATGGTTCTAGATTGTTATTATGTGGTGTGTGTTTGGTACATGTGTTCCTTTACTAATGTACATGTAGTATATACGTTAAGGTTTATATTGTATTTATTAATTTGTTGAAAATTATTCGTCCGTTTATTTCGAGTAAGATTGTGTGAATGGGGTGTGAATGATGTACGTTTTAATGAGTGTGAGACTTGTGAATGCGTGTAGTTTTTCTGGTGTGTTTAATAATGGGTGTGAGGTTGGTGAATGTGTTCAATGTATTTTTTTTTTTTTTTTTTTTTTTTACTTTTAATTTTATAATTCAGAAAAATTCATTGTATTATTTTATTTATAAGCCTACACTATAATTGGCTGTTAGCTGTTGTGTGGCTTCATTAAATAAATAAATAAATAAATATATATATATGTGTGTGTTGTGTGTGTGTGTGTAATGCATATATATAAATAATCAAACCGCGTCATGATAATTTTACGTTTGTCGGCTATCACTTAGAGTTACCATTCTTTTGGATCTAGAAATTCGCGAGAAATTATTTGATCAATTTGTTATGGACGAATTTTATCTTTACCAAATCAAAATATGAGTGTGAGGCAAACAACGCTTTTGCCATTCAACCGAATACATCCAGGCACTACCAAGAATCGAATATTTAACAATAAAATTCATCGGTGATTTTATTTTTAAAATTATACACAAAATTATATATATATATGTATATATATATATATATATATATATATATATATATATATATATATATATATATATATACACACGTACATGTAGCCAGTTAGAAGCTCGCAATATTTTATAAAAATTATACACAGAATTTCGCGTATAATATTTTTTTTTTTTTTTGGTCCCCAGTTCGTAAATTACGGTGGGATAAATTTATTTATAAGTGATATACATGTAATTTATAAATAATGAACTGAAAAGAGCCCATCCAATTAAGTTTACGGTGCTCAGTTCAGATCATTTTACATTAAGGTGATATTATACAATTAATTTGATTAAAATATATGTAGATGTATTTTGCGGTATGTTATTTTTGATACTGTGAAAACGTCAAATATTTTGAACTGCTTATCCACCAATTATGTTGCATTTATACCTGCGAAATCAGCGTTGACGTAATTGCATCCTGTCAGTATATGCTTCACATGATCGGTTAAATTACATATTACACATTTATTCGTATGCGATATTCCATACTTATATAAATAGTCTTTAAATAATCCGTGTCCGCTAATAAACTGTGTATTGAAATAATTTGGCACGAATACATTTTTTAGTCTTCTGTCTACACTGGGAAAATATTGTTTCGCTAGTCCATTGTATTCATCCCATAACCTTTGATATTTTTTAACATAATATTCATCCAATACTATTTTGAATTGTTTAATTGTTAGCTTTTTTTCTTGATGCAAATAGTATGGATGCTGATATTGCGTGTTGTTAAATTCATAAGTTGTATTTACATTATTTAATAATAGTTTTGTATTAAAAAATAGAAAATAGTACACAGCACAATGAGAATAAAATAACACATAGAACTGAACACGTGCATTTTTTACATGGTATTTATGCGAAACACGTGGAATAAATTAGAAGATCCAGGAAAATATTTTGAAATTAAAACAATCTATTGAAAACTTATAGAATTTAATCTTTTCTCTATAAAAAAACATGAAATTCGCAATTGACGGTCATTAATGGAGATATAAATTATTCTATCTTTTACATTGAGCTAAACAATACATATCCAAAAAATGTTATTGAAATCGGTTAAGTGATTTTGGAGATCAGCGTGGACGAACATCGTGACATGAGATTTTTGTGTATATATATATATATATATATATATATATATATATATATATATAAATAATATTCACATATATATATATTATATATATATGCCGAGTGTATATTTGTCTTCGGTCTTCTTTATTCAGATTTTTTTTTATCGATGACACGTTTTTACGTCACGAATTACGTACATTATTTTCGAAGACTCTTGTACAAAAGTCACGAACGAATCTTTGGAAAGACTAATGTCTTTTTTACGATGCTACGTACTGCTACTGTAGATAGAAATACCGTTTGAAAGTGACTATGATAGATGAGAGAAAATAGGTTTGTACCTATAAGAAATTGAAAGATCTAGTTGATCACGATCAGATTGTCAGAGATAACGGATAAAAATTTGGGAAGCTGATCATTCGGTACAGGTTGCGAAAATCAGCTATGGACGATTGGTGGCGCCGGAATGACAGCACGATGAAGCGATATTTTTCGATGTAGAGTATATTTTTTAGATGTATGTTCGATTCGTTGCTGCGTTCAAATCGCTTTTTTTTCTCCATCCACTATAAAGATCCATAATTTATTGCTATTCGGTGTTCCTAACAAATTTTGGTTTCCACAATTCACGCGAAACTGGTGCTTTAAGAAGATAACAATGTTCGCTGCAGGAACTTGGATATATATATATATAGGCAATGCCTGTTTTGTCGTCTCAGTGGTTTCCGGCAACATTAGACCGGTTTAGAACCTAATGTAAGTGGTACGTTCAAATTGAATAAACGATGATGTAAATTTCTCGACTTAGAGAGTGTTTTGTTTTGTCCTCGATACTTTATATCGCGATGATAAATAAGTCTGCAAAGATGGCGATTTTGACACGTTTCTCGTCTGTAGCTCTTTCTGTTTCAAGGTAATTTTAGTTTGGCTAAACAAAATAGAGAAGTGTGAAACGTGTACAACCGCCTCATTATATAATACTATTACCGAGGATTGAGCTGTTGGCACATTTTTTAATGAAGATTTCCGCATGCATTAGGGCGATTCGGCGTCTATTCAGTTTTACATATTCGGAAGATATGTGCAAACTATATTGTACATTATACGTTTATAAGTGAGCACAGAATTTAGTAATGTGGAATTAGTTGCCGCATAACGAAAATGTAATCGCGTAAAAGAATAAGTACGAGTAAATGTATTAAAAAAAAAATTATCCTTAATATCGTTGAATGCGGTGGATTGCTGCAGTTGGACTTTATAAAGGATAACATTCAAATAACACTGTGTTGCTACAAGAAAGAAAGTAACCGCGAGGAATAATATAATCAGGAAACGAACCGAATCTAGCTGGGGGCGCCCAGCTGCACACGTTTAGGGTATTAGTAATGGCCCTGTGTTTTTCAGTAGCTGAATATGCAGCGTCGGTATGGAGAAATTCATACGAAACAGGTGGACATCGCGCTGAATGGCATGGTAAGGATAGTAGCAGTTTGAAGTCGACTAAAATAGAAAAACCCACTCATGGGAATAGTACCTCCTGAAATAAGAAGAAAAGTAGCAGAAAATAAGAAACGAGCCTAATGCTGAACGACAAACATCCGCTTTATGGTCTCACACTGTTCCTAGAAGCCAATTAAAATCCAGGAAGAGTTTGCTGAATATAATCTCTGAATCGATGGAATAACCAAGATCTATGAGAGAGCGATTATGGAAGACCGCAGTTGGAACTAAACCGCAGAGTCCTCAAGGGAACCCGACACCAGGTCATGATTTACCGTGAAAGATTTGGCGGTCTCTTAACCGATTGAGAACAAGCGATAGCACGATGTAAAGCTAATTTAAAAGAATAGGATAATATCGAAGATGATAGATGTGACTGCGGCGATATTCAAACGTTTGCGCGTGTGCTGTGCTGTCCACTAATGGACAAATATTGTGATATAACCGATTTGTGGATGGCAAATGATAAAGTCATTTACGCGGCTACATACTCGGCTGATGCGTGATTTTTCCGGGCGCGGAAAGTAAGTACTGCATGAAGGAAAATCAAAGCTTGTTCGTTCATTCACTAGTTTTCAGAGGCGAGACAGAAAAATCTTAATTTTCCATTTCGTTATAGTTTACCATTAAAATTAAAATAAGTCATTCTGAAGACATAAATCGAACACGCAAAATAAAAGTTACGCTCCGGGACGTCGCGATAGTTCACATATATGAAAAAAATATTTGATTAGGTTGAAATACGTGCTAAAGTTAATATATCTAATCTCTAAATCAAGGGAACGTATGTATTTAGCGCTAGTGTCAAAATGAGTCATTTCGACACCCATTTGATATCAGTCATTATCGTCATCAAGAATAACTGTATTTGAATAATTTTATTACTCGCGTATATATAATACCGAAGAAAAATCTTATCATCGCAATAAATAACCACGATACGCATTACAGTCATGACTAACGATATATTACATTATGAATTACATCGTAAGTCTAACATTCTATTTGTATTTGATCCTTCGAATTTTAAATATCAATAAATTAAAAAAAAAAAAATTGAAAAAGTAAACGAAAAAAATGTAAATTTAGAAGATATTTTAACGAAATGCAAACGATAAAAAGTATTGACCCGGGCCGGATAATTGGCGATATTAAGTAAAATGTAATATTTTTTTTTTGGTTCGCAGTTCGTAAATTACGGTGGGGTAAATTTATTTATAAGTGAAATACGTGTAATTTATAAATAATGAACTGAAAAGAGCCCATCCAATTAAGTTTACGGTGCTCAGCCCAATTTACATTAAGGCGATATTATACAATTAATTCGATTAAAAAATATACGTAGATGTATTTTGCCGTATGTTATTTCCGATACTGTGAAAACGTAAAAAAATTTGAATTATCTACCAATTCTGTCGCATTTATATCTGCGAAATCAGCGTTGCCGTAATCCTGTCAGTATACGCATTAGATCGTCGGTTAAATTGCATATTGCACATTTATTCGTATGCGATATTCCATACTTATATATAAATAGTCTTTAAGTAATCCATGAATAAACTGTGTATTGAAATAATTTGGCAGGAATACAAAACATTTTTTAGTCTTCCGTCTACACTGGGAAAATATCGCTAGTCCATTGTACCCATAACGTTCGATATTTTTTAACATAATATTCATCCGATACTGTTTGGAATTGTTTAATCGTTAGCTTTTTTTTCTCGATGCAAATAGTACGGACGCTGATATTGCGTGTTGTTAAATTCATGAGAGTAAAATGTAATAATGAATTAGCTTAACAGGTTCTTCACTATACGCAATACGGCGAGAGATTGAATAACAAGTTCACTAACAGGTTCTCGTATTCTTAGCCGCTTAAAAACGTGTCCAAACGCATGACGTGGACAAAAGAATGGACAAAATATAACAGAAATACGTCTGCATACAAATGCTGTAGAACGTCTGAAATCGTGAAGACCTGCATAAAAAATTTCGGTTTAACTAATCGCTGATAAATTTGACGATACTCAGGATTGCAGATATAAATGATCATCTGAAAATCCGGATAAACACAAACTTATACAAGATCCTCGCGTTGAACCGCCAGGTTTAAATCTTCCAAGACGGAACATGGGATATGCGGAAAAATGCTGAATACTTGAGGGATCAGTGACAATGCAGCATGTGACTGCGTAGAGAAAGAACAATCACATCTTACAGTATTGTCTAACGCGAGCATTAATCGGGGACTGGAAGAAGATGGCGAAGCTGATAGATAAAAAACTTAGATATTAATGTTTATAAGATAATTATGTAATAAATTCTATTTATACTTGAAAACATACGAATAAAAATAATAATAATAATAATAATAATAATAATAATAATAATAATAATAATTTCAATTTCAATTTTCAATTTATTCGATTTTTGTTCAGTACATTTGAATACATACAAACATAACGTATACTATTAAAGAAACCAGTTCGAAACTTAATGACATTCTTCAAAGGAGTAAAACAAAAAATTTAAAAATAAATAAAAATGTGAACTTATATTTAAACGAAGCTTATACGTAATAGAGAACTTAATAGATTAGACTATATTTATGCACTGAACATATAACCCAGTTATAAAATTCTGCACGTGTACCAGCTCCGCAAAGATATTGTATAATAAGCGACTGTGTACATTAAATAGATCAATAATAAGTTTTATCACTCAAATTATATACACATTTGCCGATAAACATTCAAACATTCTCATCCACTCTCATTTGGCTTCTTGGGTATTTAAAAATTATTTACACACATTGAAACTGCTATTAAGTTAAAGGTTGAAACATAAGGTAGTACCGTTCAAAACGGAATTGCTACTTTATTATGTAGTATATTTTTTGTTAATAAAACTAAGTAAAAATATATGTGATATAATAGGTATGCACACGAGCAATAGGAAATCAGACTGATCAGACTGTCGGTATTACAATGATGCGTGCGTTAAATTGACAAGTATTTGTATTACAAAACTTTAAAATATTACGAATCTAATTAATTTACAATTAACAAATCTTAGCTAGTAAATAATAATAATAATAATAATAATAATAATAATAATAATAGCTTAACAGAAAAGTGAAAATTAGAGTATCGTAATATTTCAGTTCTTATATATGGATAAAAAACTTACCTGGACTCCGCATATATTGCAGCTTAGAAAAAACTTAGATATCTCATTTCGGCTATTATATTGTATTATAGGAAGAAAAGCCAAAACTTCATTAAATAATAAATTGCTGATCTACAACGCACTTCTAGCGGCGAAATGGAAGTATGGAATTGAACTATGTGGCTCGGCAACAAGTAGTAACGTCAAACGTATACAACAATTTCAGTCGAAAGCTCTAAGAGCAATATGTGACGCTCCTTATTATGTCAGCAATGATACTCTACATCACGACCTGCAAGTGCCTACAGTTACACAAATTTATCAGTATAAATATCAAAAATTTTTCGGTAAATGTTCCAGTCACTCAAACCCCCAAATTCGGCGAATCTACATGCCAACACTTCTTCCAGATAATCCTGTTCGAAGGCTAAAACGACAAATGCTCCGGGACGTACTTTCAACTATTGAAAAATGATGTCATATAGATCAAGACATTGCTGCTGAGGCAAAAATTTTAAACCGGCCGGCTGTTTATTGTAACACCGGCTGTATGTTAATGTATTTGTATGTATATATATATATATATATATATATATATATATATATATATATATATATTTATTTATTTATTTAACTGAACCCATGTGCTTATTGTTAACTTGTACAGGTGCACATTAAAATAAAAAAAAAATAATAATAAAAAAATATATATAAGTGAAGCTAAAATCGTTCAGAAACAAAATCGGGATAAAATCGAGCTAGCCTTTAAAAAAATATCTATATGATATTATATATACGTATACACACACACATATATATATATATATACCAATTTGCACGTAATTCTTTTTATTACGATATCAACAGTAGACAAAATTAACAAAACAGAACTATAAAATTTATTTTATTTTAGCGAAGCTTTTCTCGACATTAAAGTCATTTTCAAGCCATGCTGAAAATTATTTTATTATCGAAATGCTTTGCATTAATATAAAATTTTATAGCGATTAACTTTGTTTTCTATTTTGTTTTGTTAATTCATACAATCACTTATCCAATACATAAACATTAATAGACAACATGTTTTTCATTAATTTTTTTTATACAATTTGTTTATAATGATCTTAATCTCTTAATGATTATTATTTGTCGTATGTAAATTGATTATTAAAACTTAAGGAACCGTAATATTAAGTTTTTAACCTTGATCGGACGCAGTTGCATATTAGGCGTGTTTTTAATTACCAACGGCTAAAAATGGTATAGCGTTTCGTTGAAAACAAAACGCTATAACTAGGACACGCCGACAATATCGCGACCTAGTTATAAATATTTACAAACATTTTTGATTTTCCTTTATTATCCGGTGAAATTGACTCGCGTACTAAAGAAGAAGAATTTTTTTATTCGTAATTAGAATTTTTTCTTCCACCAGTCAATCTGCGAATGAACGATTCGAGTTCGATGTTTATCTAGATATGTAATCGTATGAAATCCGCGAATAAAAGTGTTAGCAACCGCCTTATTTTAATTTACCAAGGATGGTAACGCGAGCTGTTGGCAAATTTTTTAATGATGCATTAGGACGATTTCAGTTTTATTTCCACGCGGCGGTATAAGTAATATTGCTACGAAAATCTCAAGTCGCGGTACATAATTGAGAACGTGACCGACTGAGAAATTCTGACAGAAACTAGTAAACAGTCGATTATGCTGGTTCTATCGTAGATGCGGCGGGAGATATGTCATCGCCGGCAGGTTAATCAGATTTCCTAATAAGATGACAATCTAACATTAAAGTTTCCAATGATTTAATTAGTTTAGAGTATACTTCGACACTGTTCTCAATGGTAACAATTATATAATCTTTAAACTGTTTAATTGTGAACCATTTCACCGGTAGAAGAAAACTGTAAGTACTTTACTCATGATTCTTCGATATACTATGAAAATGCTACTTTGGGGGGTTCGTCGGAGTTTAGTTCTAGGTCAAATCTTAATTTCGACGAAGTTTTCTCGAAAAATCGTACACAATATAATTATTTCTCGGAATATTTTTTATTCGACCAGGTCGATGAATTGATTCTTTCGAAAAAATAAATAAATCCCTTTTTATACACGTTAAAGAAACGGTTACCAGACCCCGGATACGTAACGATTAAAATCGATGGGTCGCGTTTTACGACCGATTTCTGCTGGAAGATGAAATACCCGATAGATGAAAAAACGTTCGAGGGCGCGAAATTCGTTTACCGCTACGTTACTAAAAGGTACAGGGTGCTGGGCAGTTCGACTATTGCGTAGATTTAAAAAAAGCTGCAGAAAACCGGTAACATCGAAGTAGGATCGTATCATGGATGGGTACCAATTTTAGGACTGAACCTTGCAGAGAGACGGCAATTATATTTACAAGCGAGGGTCGACTAATTTCGCTAGCCGTCGTTGCTTGCTAGATCCTTTTCGTTACTTTATTAGGAGCTATCATTAAATCGATTATCAGTCGCCGTGTCGTGACGTTTGATATTTATATGTTAAGAATTTTCTAGTTATTTGAAAAAAAAAAAAAAAAAAAGTACAGGGTGACCCAGAGAAGACTGACGGTTTTATTATTTTTTAAATAACTCAAAAATCGATCGAAGATAATTTTTGAATGAAATTTTATTTAAAAATAGGAAAACGAAAGACTTTTTTTACCATCATTCGTGGAACAACAGTATTGTTCACACGACCGTCATTTGAAACTGCGATTTGCGTTTTAACCGTCTTAATTCAAAAAACAAAACTATCCGTCTTCTCTGGCTCATCCTATATTATACGATAAATATCGCTTTACATCCTCTAGTAACTTCGTTTAATCATTTCTCTCTCTGAAACACACACACATATACACACAAGATCGAAATGTTTATACGTAAAAAATTCATGTATTTCATTTATTTCAGTAAATAACGTCGGTAAACAGTATACGTATCCGATGTACTTGAACGAAGTTCCTCAACAAGAATTATGGGATATTTTGAACATTAACATCGGGGCTACCACGCTCATGACGCGTATGATATTGCCGCAAATGCAAAAAAGACAGAAAGGAGCTATAGTTAACGTTTCGTCCAGCGCCGAATTGCAACCGTTACCATTGATGACCGTGTACGCTGCGTCCAAGGTAATCGATTTTGTTTCATTTTTTCGAGGGAATTTTGCTTTTTTTTCTTATTCTCGTATTTTCTATTTTCATAAATTTTAATTTTTCTATTTTCATATTTTTTGCACATTTTGTTGTATTATTTTCGTATTTGATTTTTTTATTATACTTCCTTTTTTCCTCTTTTCCGTATTCTCTAATTTTTTCATATTTTCCATTCTTTTATATTTTCATTTTTTTTTTATACTTTCATTATTTTTTTTATTATTTTCTTTTTTTTTTTTATATTTTCCGTTTTTTATACATTTTTCATCTTTTAAATTACTTTTCATTTTTTTCCTTATCTTTTTAATTTTTATATTTTTTTGTTTTCCACTTTTTTGTATTTTTCAATATAATTTTCGTTCTTTTTTTGTTTTTGTTTTTTTCATATTTTATTTTATATATTATTTTTTATAATTTTTTTTTAATTTTTCCATTTTTTCATAATTTCAGTTTTTTTTTTGTATTTTTGTATTTTCTATTTCCGTGTTTTTTTTTTTCATATTTCAAATTTTTTAGTTTTATTTAAGCAGTACCTAGCGATTTATTCGAAAATAGCGATTTTTCTTTTTTTTCTATTTTTTGATGATTATATTTATTTTTTGCTAAAAATTAAACGAATAATATAATAATTAACTTTTGTTGTACAAAAGTTAATTATTATATTATTCGTTTAATTTACGGTTATACGGGCGCTAATTAACTTTTGTTGTAAATCAGGTATTTGTAAAGAGTTTCTCAGAGGCGTTAAGATACGAATATCAGAAAGATGGTATTACTGTGCAACATTTATCGCCGTTATTCGTCAATACTAAAATGAATTCGTTTACATATCGTTTGCAAGAAAGCAGTTTGTTCGTACCAGACGCTGAAACGTACGCTTCGAACGCGATTAATACTTTAGGCGTTGTCGATCATTCGACCGGATATTGGGCCCACGGATTACAGGTTTCTAGTTTTCGATGATTATTATTATTATTAAATTATATTAACGCGATATGTACAGCGGCTAATATTAGCGGTACCGCAGGGAAAGAGGATTAGATTGAGGAATAGAGCGACCGGACCGACGGAGGAAATTAGATTTTCGACGATGAAACATGGTCATCTTTGAAGCGGCGATGAAGCGAAGTAGGATGATTAAGAGTAAGCGACGAGTATGAGGAACAGTCGACTAGAACAGGGGTCGGCAACCTTTTGAGTCGGAAGAGTCAAAATTACAATTTACAAAATTTCAAAGTTTTTAAAGAGCCACAAATTTTTTTCTTGCCAACAATAAATAGTACTTGCATAAATAAAGTTTTTTAATAAAAAAAAATAATCTATTTATTCATATATAAGTAGTGTTTTTCACAACAAATTAGATAATACATATTATTATTAGATAATTACTTACTATTTAAGTAAAAAATTAAAACAATTAAGCATTTACTTACAATACTAACTTGTACTTCAATAACAAACAATCGAGCAAACAAATTCAGTGGAGCGATAGCGGTTATTTAAGTACAAAATTTAAAATTTAAATAATGTAACTTGTATTTAAAAATAAAAAAAAATACAATAATATATTCTTGAGCAAACAAATTCAATGAGAGCGTTGGCTTTGCATGGTTTTAGAAAGTTTGGATAAATTTGGCTCATAACTTGTTGTTTTAAGTTTCAAACACGACTCTAAATTTTCATTTGTTATTTGGCTTCTTACTTTACTTTTAATTATATTCATGCAAGAGAACGCTTACTCGCACGAATATGTCGATCCGAAGATAGTCAGCATTCCAAATGCCAACTTCTTCACCTCACTGTAGCAATCTGGAAGACTATTCCATGTCGAATATAAGTGCCTCAATTCGCGGCATTTCTTTTAAAGCTGTCCACTTTTGTTGACGTACGCACATACATTTCTGGACCTCCAACTGTTCCAAATTGCTTTTCAACTCTGTAAATTTTCCACTCCACAAAGTTTTACTTTTTAAATCGATTAATTGCATTTGTAGAGATGCAATATCAATTCCAAGTGGCTCAATGTGGATTTCGTTACTATTTGTGTTGAGAGGATTCACTGTGAATGCTAGAGTGGTTTTGTTGGTTTTGAATTGCTCAAATCTGTCAGCAAATTCATCTTTAATTTTTTTTATAACTGTGCTGAAGTAATTCGTGTCAACAGATGCACTTGTTTTATCGCGATATTCCTTTAGAAATTGAAAATGAAGTAATTTATCGCTCTGAATATCTTCTGCAAAGAGAATTAATTTTTCTTCGAAACAAACCAATTCTTCTACCAAAACATAGGCTGGGTTTCCCTTTGCTTGCAGTTTTACATTCAGCTCATTTAATTTAGCTGTGATATCCACCATAAAGTAAAATTTTTGCAACCATTTATCATTCTATAATTCAGGGTGATTAATGCCTTTTTCATTTAGGAATGTATTTATTTCATTGAAGCACAAAGCAAAACGTTTCAACACCTTACCTTTGGAAAGCCATCGCACTTTATTGTGAAGAAGGAGGTCGGAATACTGAGTCTCCATTTCGTTCAAGAATTCTTTAAACTGACGGTGGTAGAGTGCTTTTGACAAGATGCTGTTAACAATCTTGATTACTAAATTTATGACCTCAACTATTTCGGCCGGAAATGTTTGGGCACAAAGCGCTTCTTGGTGTATTATGCAGTGAAACGTTAGAATTTCGTGGTTTATTTTTCTCTGAAGAATGGTTGTTGCCCCTTTATTTTTCCCTGTCATACTTCTGGCTCCATCAGTTGCTATTGAAATGATTTTGACAGAGACGACGCGTGTCACGGAGGAGGGGTGCGGTGAAAAGTGAGTACAAGTGGCTGAGAAATAGAAACGGTGCTTAATCCTCGTTAATCAATTCAGAATGATTTTTAATTTTTTTTTTTTAATAAATAAATATTTGTGTATGAAACTAAAGAGCCGCGGCTTCACATCCAAAGAGCCGCATGTGGCTCGCGAGCCGCAGGTTGCCGACCCCTGGACTAGAATATAATGGAGAGGATTACAGCCGGAACGCGGTGGAGCGAAAGTTTTATTAATAAGATACGCGCGCGAGTGAGACGCCTATGGCTAACGCAGTTTTCATTTATATTTCAACTGTAATCCGACTATTATCACTTTTTCTTTCTGTTATTAAAATATTATTACTATTACGATTATTTTATTAATATCATTATCGTCGTAAAATTTCTAGACTATTAGTACGGTGTTTCCTTAGTTCGAGTGTGTTGTGTATACTTTAATAAATTTGAAAAACCTCTATATATACATGTATGTATGTATAATTTAATTAACGTGCGAATATGTTTAGTTCTCGTATATATTTTGTTTGTTTGTTTTTTCTTGGACTTCCACAATGGTTTACCCGTTAATACTTGTAAGAAAAAAATTACAAAGAGTGACACCTTAAATGTAACTCTGAAGAGGATGAAGAAGAAAAAAGCTTTATTTCTTAATGGGGCGCATGAATAACAAAGGTTAGCTTAACAGTTTAAATAGTATTACTAAATTTAGAAAATAATTAATGAAACAAATGTTAGGCTAGAAGAAAAATCCACAAAAACCCGCTAGAAAATAAATAAAATATGATAAAAAGTAAAATAAAAATATGTACATATGCACATATACACATAATGTATACACGTATGCACACGTACGTATTAACTACGCGAAAGAATTAATTTACATAGACACAAATTAAACGAGTATAACCTACGCTTAATTCTACGACGATGTTTATATATAACGCAGGCTTAATCGTAATCATCTACGAAATTTATCTATTTCGATGTAACCTTATCGTAAAACTTTTTCGATAATTCACTAATATAAGAATATACAGCTGTATAAGATGTTTAATTCTGAGTGCGTATTAGAAATTTTTGTATACCTGTGACGATTTAGTATAATTCTGCAAACGGTGATTTTGAATCGGTTGTAATTTTTTAAGTGTTCTGTTTGAAAGCGGATAGCCAAACAATGCGTAAGTTAAGCTGGGCCGAATAATACGTGTATATAATAATTTCTTATTAACGACGGATAAATACGATCGCCGAGATTAAGAATGCGGGGATTGCTTTATTATCGATTATGTAATTAATATTATTATTAAAGGATAAACGAGAATCCAGGATGTGAATATCGAACTTGCTTAGGCCAGTGAATACTTTTTCCGTCGATATTAACTTCCGCAGAAGGTAATTGTAGCCGACTTGTGAAGAGTTTTCAGTTTTATCAGTGTTTATTTTTAACCCCCACCATCTATAAAAAAAACCTTGAAAATAGAGCCAGAAACATTTTGTAATCTGTTACTTATTGTATGATTTACAATGATAAATCGTCGGTGTATATAATGCACCTACTACAGCATATGGGGTAATTTAGGTACCGCGTCATTTATTAACATTAAAAATAGATACGGGCACCGACATGCAATATACACCTGAACGATAAGTTTTGACAGAGGCCTTATATATAAGATGAATAACATAGAACGTTCTATTGTGCTTAAATAAGATTTAACTTTTTATGAAGTATAAGGGAAATTTAAAATTTAAGCAGTTTAAAAATGATACCATTATGCCGAATCAAAAGCCTTTTCAGTGTCGGTTAGTAATAACCCGGTATACGTTTTAAGATTAAAGTTGTCGGTTATGTAATCAGCCAGTCTAGGCTATACACGGTGTATAGGAGAATAACCAGCTCTAAATTCAAACTGTTCGTCTATAAGAATGATATTATATTTTTAGACTGTGACTGTAATCGATTTAAAATGATTTTTTTCTATTATTTTATTAAGAGAGCTTCGATATGCTACAGTCGAGAATGATGTAGAAAAATATGAATAAGCTTATTTTGCGTGTAGAATGTAGGAAGGGAATATTAACAAGAAGTGGAATGTTTGAAGAAGGTAGTTGAAGGTGAAATATACATATTGAACAACGAAAGAAAATGAGGTTTCGCTCAACAATGTGTGTCAACAGGATGTAAGCGCAACGGAGAAGCGATAAGATTCATTTTAAATGGAGCGGCCAAAAGCCGATTTTTATCAAAACGTAATCTACATAAGGCAAACCGCGAAGCGGACTAACATCGATTTTTATATTACAAAAAAACAGGCTAGACTGGAATGATTTGATTGTAGCGATATTTACTGGGTAACGTTATAGGGATTACTCCGAGTAGATTTTCAGTATTCTTTATGCGCAGTCTAAATGATTGACAGACAATCAATGTACGGTATGTAAAAACGAAAAACAAAAGATGAGTAATATTTTGCGTAATAGTCGGCGAGTAAATTAAATGTAATATCAGCGTGACGAGGAATTTTAACAGCGATGCCAGCACGTTGTAAGAATAGCCGTATGGTTGCGTATTTTAATTATTCATAGAGTAGCGTGCTCGTTCGTCGTGAAATTATGAATCATAATTTTTCCGTATAATTGATCGCCGCGTATCCCGATGATCCTCGGTGCGTTTAATAATCTCTCGCAGCGAAGTGATACCGGTGATAGTTTCGACTTTAGTCACCGCGTTGGCGGTCTTCCTCTTTGTCTGCAGCCTTCCGTTAATACTGTGATTAGTTTCTCTAGGCTGTCTCGTCGTATAAGGTTTAGCTTCTTGTGTGAAATTTCCAAATTGGTTCGTTTTGCAGTCCATGGGATCCTCAACATTCGCCTCCAACAGTATATTTCGAATAGCATTGCGTAGAGAAATACCGAGAACACAAGGGTTCTCACGAGACGTACTTTTGTGTTCATGTTTATAGGAGAAAAAATGTGTATTATACGCGGAGAAGTTTAAAACCGAATTTTTTATGATAACCGATTTAAAAAACGAAGAGACTGCGAAAAAAAGCTACAGACATGGCGGTAGAAGCGAGGAAATTCTTATAATGGTAAAGATTTTAACAATGTCGAAAGAAGGAGTGATAAAGCTAATACCCAAATGGATGTCCGTTTTAGAACTATCTCTTTAAACAGGAAACAATTCTAATTCGTTCCCAAAAGTCTGCCATATAAAGAGATCATTAACAACAGAAGGCGGTAGTGCTTTAAAGGTTTTGAAATCATCGAAATCTCTATTTAACACTATATATCATTGTTAGAGAATAAATAACTGGAAGGAGAATTAAACTAATGTACATGTGAATAGGCAGAAATATATATAGCATTAGACAGCGATTAGGAGAGAATTCCTTGATAAAGAATTAATCAAGGTAGGAATTTTGACGAATTTTTTAAATTTTTAATATGTTAAATGAAAAATGGCTACCCGACGACTGATGTAGCCAATAATCAGTGATCCGATGACACTCCGAATTATCTTTCGAATCAGTCGGACCGATGGGGAAGATCTAATATTGTACGATGATTCGGTATGCGTGTATTATTGTCACGATAAAATTAACCGCCGGTTAATTTGAGTGACCTTTCTAATACGTTAACATCCGCTACTATTACGAATTAAGTATTCATACGTCCGGTATATTTAAATTCAGTGATCCGATGACACTCCGAATTATCTTTCAAATCAGTCGGACCGATGGGGAAGATCTAATATTGTACGATGATTCGGTATGCGTGTATTATTGTCACGATAAAATTAACCGCCGGTTAATTTGAGTGACCTTTCTAATACGTTAACATCCGCTACTATTACGAATTAAGTATTCATACGTCCGGTATATTTAAATTCAGTGATCCGATGACACTCCGAATTATCTTTCGAATCAGTCGGACCGATGGGGAAGATCTAATATTGTACGATGATTCGGTATGCGTGTATTATTGTCACGATAAAATTAACCGCCGGTTAATTTGAGTGACCTTTCTAATACGTTAACATC
The DNA here is from genome assembly GCA_032883995.1 of Coronaproctus castanopsis. NCBI lineage: Eukaryota > Metazoa > Arthropoda > Insecta > Hemiptera > Monophlebidae > Coronaproctus > Coronaproctus castanopsis. Next base: position 61,907,306 of record CM065054.1, read on the forward strand.
CGCTACTATTACGAATTAAGTATTCATACGTCCGGTATATTTAAATCATCTCCCACGATGAAGGTTATCATATGTTTCTGACGGCTTAAGCGGCGATCAAGTCACATTCTCAGGTATTGGGCTTTAGTTTCCTACCGAATCGGACCGTTAAGATAGACGAATGGACATAATCTCAATTTTCTCTCGTCGCGCCCTATTATATAAAAACAGTCCTGTAGTTTTCCTGTCGCTGTCACCTGATTACGCTGTCTCTTGCAAACACTGTTCTATCATCAGTGAATGCTGCTGCCTGTGCGACGTTCGCCTCAATTTATAGAGGACCGGTCTTAAAAATGAACCGTTCGGAATATCAACAAAATAAAATTCCGATATATTGGTACAGAGTTTAACCGGAAAAAAAAACAAAAAAAAAAAACAAAACTATCTTTTAAGTACATTTTCGACATTTACGTCATTATCAAGTGATAACAATTTTTTTTTTTTTAAATTATAATTTTACAAGTATAAATTAAAAATTATTACTTAAAAAATACCTGATGATGACGGTGATACTATATTCCATAAAATGTTATTCTTCTTGTCTGTTCTGTGATTAATATGGTTGGAATTACCAGATTTTTCAAATACTTATTTTTCATTTATACTTGTAGTTTTTGTTTGTATGTTTTCATATTTTATATTTTACTTTTACATATCATACATTGCGACGAGTAAATGATAATTTAAAATTCCATCAGTATACAACTTTTGCAGAATCCAGAAAACTATATCGAAAAAGATAAATAAAAAACAAAATCAAGTAAACAAATATATCGATGTTAATATGTTCAATTTCAACAATTCAAAAAATAAATTAACAACAGAACAGACAAGGAGTATAACATTTTATGGAATATAGTTTCACCGTCACCATCAGATATTTTTAAAGTAATTATTTCTAATTTATACTTGTAAAATTATGATTTTTTTTTTTAATTTTGTTATCACTTGATAATGGCGTAAATGCCGAAAAGTTTTGTGTTTTTCACAAGAAAATACACGTTAGTGATTTAACTAATTTTTCAATCGAAATCACTACATTCCACATTATAAATATATATATATATATATATATATATATATATATATATATATATATTATCAAGTTTATTTAATATAAAATTATTAAGTTTATTTACATTGACTGTGCACATAATTGCGCGAGTGCCAATTTACTTATATGATACGCATTCATACACTATACACACACATCCACACATTTGTTTCACAAACATACACGTATACAACGCCTCTTACACGTACTAAGTATCAAATATCGGACATAAGAAATACAGTATAATAGTCATACGCTAGTAACTGCGGTTGAGCCAACCCGGTTTTTTTACTATATGCAAGATTGTTTATTATTTCATTTACCCACAAAATGAACGATGTTAACAGTTTTCCAGGCCGTCGTTTATAGTTGAGAAGATTAATTTTTAGTTCTCCGGGTAAATTATTGAATACTATTACTTGGTAAATTTCCTGGAATCTCGTATGAGTTTTATTCAAGCATGGAATAACCGTCTGAGGCACTTCCGCTGATCTAGTCTTTCCTACACCGACGGATATCTTAAATTTGTGTTAATTATTTAGTATAAAAGTTTAAAGTTGCCGTTTATTAAGTTCAGATACTGTTAAGATCCTACTTTTTAATAACGAAATAATAATAATAATATAAAACACACGTGGTTTTGGGCGATATTTAAAATTTTTCATTTTGCACCGTTCAAATTAAGTTAAACGAGGCAAAATCATTTCATGTTACCTATGAAATGAGTCCGACAGACATACATCTGGGTGTCTACATTAATGAAAAACAGATACCAGCATCTGATTCGGCTAAATATCTTGGTATATACACCTAGACGTAAGGTTAACCTGGAAGCCTCATATTAAAATCAAGGTCGACTAAATTAACACCAGAATCCGTCAACTAGGACATAATTCGAAGTTAAGTATCATAAAAGGTTGATTTATCTATCTATGATCAAACCGATATGGACTTTTAGTTTGGAGCTTTGGGGATGTGCCGCAACATGCAATCGTGTAATCATCCATAGAGCACAGAAGAAAGTTATACGCCTGATCACAAGAGCGAGGTGGTTTCAGCGTAACGATGATTTACATTGGAATCTGCAGTTGATGAAAGTGGATGAAACAATTCGAGATTTTACATTTGCCCATGGACGGCGACTAGTGGCTCATGTAAACATAGAAGCACAGAAATTGCTGAATACTGGAAAACGTAGATTACAGCGGATTAAACCGCATGATTTATTGAATTTTGTAAAAGTTATATATCCTATCTACTAGTAGAGCATAACATTGGGCTACGCTTCGACGTTATTATGTTGCCGTGTATAAATAATGTATCTAATTATTACTTATTTAATATATATAATATATATATATATAATTGCACCGTTATTTCCTTCAAACGATTATTATTTAAATTTTTAGTTTTTTGCAACTGATACTTGAATTTATTATATTAATTAATATATGCTCGGCACAGGTACAATAATTTAATTAAGGTAAAATTATATTTTGTTGTCGATTAATATTCCAATATTCATCGCAAATTAATATTTCTTCGCTGTTATAATGTTATATTTGTACATAATTATAATGATAAGCATTTTCTTTTTCCAGTATTTCTTTGCCATCATTCCACCAGTATGGATTAGAGCATTTGTCGGTGGTGTAATGAATTCAAGGTTTAGAAGGGATTACTTCATTCAACAAAGAAGCCTTGCAACTGTTACCAAATAAATTCGACACATACAATATATATATATATATATATATATATATATATATATATATATATATATATATGTATATATATTATAGCTTGTGTGAGCTTATTAAGGTAATTAAGTAACAGATTGTATAACTTAAAAATAATTTATTACATAATCATTCGATCGTTTTTTTCCATTTACGTTACTTACCATTTTCTATTTTAGACGTTAAACCGAGATAAAAAAAATTAATTCAGAAAAAAAAATAAACAAATTTATAAACTGAGTAAAATATTTTTCTTCATATTCGCTTTTCGTAAATATTCGATTACGCGCCAATTAAAAAAAAAACAAGCATTTTGCAAACATGACTGCAAAGTAACCGATACCAAAAATATTCATGTTCCTGCGACCGAGATGCGAATGAAATTCGATCTAATGGGCTTTGGAGGAAGTAGTAGCAAATATAACAAACGGGTAAGGTTCGATCGATCGAGGTTTCTGCGTCATCGCGGAATACGTTATTTATTATTTTATTCTTATTTTTATAGTACCGTGTGCAACTACCGGGACTGATACGGCACTGGCGGTTTAACAGTTACATGTAGTAAATGAGGTTAGAAGAGGAAAGAAATTATTTAATTGAGGGAATAGTTGAAGAACTGTTTGGAAATCAGATAGGGTACGCGGATGAATATGAGGTCGGTAGGGGTGACGTGTAGGGCAGTATAGTGAAATATGGCAAATAAAAAAGTGTTTTAGGAGTATACAAAAAGAACAAAAAAAAAAAAATACAGGGGGTTTTGGTATCTTGGAGTAGATGGTCATGACAGAGTGATATGTGACCAAGGTGGATCCTGTTAAGTGCTATACAGTTGGAACGGGATAAATTGGTAGGTGGTATCCAAAAGCCAAGATTGAGTTTAATAGCAAGAAGGGAGTTACGGTGGTACGAGTTTCACTTCTGTTGCCAGTTGTGGCGAATGAAGTATTTGAGGGCTGTGTTTAGTACTGGAAACGGCGGGGTTTTATAGTTAGTAGGGGATCATAGTCTAGAATAGAATTAAGCATCGCGTTTTATTTTCCACAATTCCCTTATGACCTGGAACCCGTAAGAGGGATACTGGATCTGTATCTTGTGATAATCGGTAAAGAAGGGATTGTATTAAGAGGATTTTTTGATTTTGTGTTAGGGCTGATAGAGTGGCGAGAGAATTCGTTACAATTAGCGTTTTAACGTCACTAGGATTTAGGAGTAAATGTTGAAGAGAGAAAAATATACCGTACACGAAGAGCAAGAATCATGCAGTCGTATGGGATAGCATAAATCGTCAATGCGCATGCTGTAGGAGTATTAATAAAACGGGATAGTGAATTTGGGGCTGTCAGTAACGCATAACGTTGCTGGAAAATAGTCGTTTATTAAGTTATTTGCTTTCATAATGAACTCACATCCAAGTCGAAATGAAATCTCTCCTCGATGTACATTTTGGCAGTATCATTTTCAATATATATATATATATATATATATATATATATATATATATATATATATATATATATATATATATATATATATATATGTATGTCGCAATGGCGTATTTGCTAGAGTGCTCGACTGTTACAGTCGGTGGTTCAAAACCAACACGAGACATTGAAAGTTTTCATCATTTTTTAATTCTTAATTATCACCCCCCAGTCAGTATAACATCATATGCGCGGGCATCTGCGTAGCTTATAAATAGTGCCTTGAATGCTAGCTCATTTTGTACGTAAACATGAACGTACAACAGCTAGTCACGACGTTCGGCAACAAACAATACGACGATGATATATATATATATATTTTTATTATTATTATTATTATTATTGCTTTGATACATATTTCAAGAAAATATAGAGTTTTGTAAAAAGTTGCTGTTTTAGGTGTTATATATGGTGTGTAGAATATAATCGCATTTAAATTTTTACAAATGTTTGTCTACTTATGCCGTACGTGGTAGCGTTTGTAATGCACTTTGTAGTTGATTTTAGAAGCTTCGATATGTGTTAAAATTCGCGTACAGATGTTTAATTCCACGTACGCTGAACGGATGGTGGTAACTTTGTACTTGCGTGATGACGAAAAGTACGTTGTCGCATTTAAGGCGTACCGATCGACAAGATGAAACCGATATTGGATATGTTTTTACTTTGAAAGTCTATTTAATAGTTAAGAATAGATATGGACCAAACGGACTAAGGACCGAGTGGTCAAATTTTTAATATTTCACCACTCTAGTTGTTTTTCCCTCCGTTTGTTAACGTTTAAATCGGTCGAAATCTTTTATTCTATTTCTAAACACTTAATTATATCATCTATCGTTGATTCGTCTATATTATAAATATGCACATAAAATCACTGAGGAGTAAAAGGTACGGACGAAATCTCTCCAACAATGATTGAAGCGTCACTCTGGACTCGCGTTTATCCAGAAATAACCGTGCTTAAAGAACGAAAGAGCAACAATTTATTTATAAGAATAAAGCTTTTCACAAACTTAATGTAAAATAATAATTGGTAATTTTATTAACAGATAATGTCGGAAAAAACAAAGCCCCATCTATAACACAGAGTATTATACTAATAACGATAAATATTGAAGAAAAAAAAAAAGGGGGGAAAACATAATTTACTTACGCGCATTAATACGTACGTATATGCATAATCACATACCAAAGATGCGAAGCAGCTATAAATGACTTTTTTTTTTTTTTTTTTTTTTTTTTTTTTTTTTTTTTACAATTTGTCTTATAATCTATTTATTTTATAATATCTTAGTTTAGTAGTGTACAATTTGTCTTATAATCTAATTAAAGTTATTTTATAATATTTATTTTAGTATATATAATTTATCTTTATTCATTCATTTACACACGCGCACTTATTTATCCCTCAGTTACTCACATTTACACTGACAATTACTATTTGTTAGTACCACTATTTTTTTTTTTTTTTTTTTTTTTTTTTTTTTATTTTATAAATTATGTTACAATGTGCATGTAAATATACTGCGGTATGTGTCTCTTAAACTAAGAAGTAACCGGGATGAAAAAACATAGTCCCAGTCACTATACAAAGAATTACAATGCGCTTATAATTAATCATAGACAGAATTAAAACATAATGATAACACGATAATATAGAATAATGTGAAATTAAAGGAAAAATGGTCACGATACACACAAGTACATAAGCATTACGCATGTAATAAAATAATACGGACTACGGTATGACGGTTGGATTAGTTTACTTGTCGGGAATTATGTACTTACGTCGCATTGCAGCATCCATGTAAGCTAATAAAAGATTTGCGTTTATCTTATTAATTTCAAGAGAAGTAAATACCTGAATTCCATATTTAATTCGTAGATCATTGAACTTTGTACAATAAAACATAAAGTGCCTTATATCATCAAGACTGGTGTCACTACAAGCAACACATCCAGGGTTATCTATAAGGTGAAACCTGTATAGGTATTCACCAAACTTACCGTGACCAGAAAGCACTTGAGCAGTATAAAAATTAATGTTAATTTGCTTAAGATTATTTCTACAACCAACATCTGGAAAAAATTCAAATGTCTTTCGACCAGTGGCACAGTTATTCCATCTCTCTTGCCACATATTGTAAACTGTCTCAATAACAAATTTATTAAATATTTTAGATGGAGGTGTGTCACCCATAGCCGATGCCAGACCGATATCAAGATAAATAGAGTTTTTGAGAAGGGAGGTATTATGAACAATTCTGTATTCAGAAATAATTGACCTGCTTATTATGAACAAATCCATTGGTAAAATATTACTTATTACATTAGCGGCAGAGGTTGGAGCAGTTCTATAAAGACAGCAAGTATGAGTAAGAATTTTCGTTGTTGCTTATTGACTCTATTTAAAACCGCCTTGTTTATATACACACTTGCACCGTAGCTGTACAATGATTGTACAAGACCTTTATATAGGATAATTCGCTCTTTAAATTTCAAACCTTTAACATTAGGTTGCAATTTTTTCAATAAATTATAAATTTTTAGACATTTATTGTGTACATGTTCAATATGCTGAATGAAAGTTAATTTATAATCGATTAATACACCAAGGTACTTCAGAATTCTCTTATGAGAGACTCGCTGACCAGCCACCAACCTCAAACAGCTAATTTCCTTAACAATAGTTTGCTTACCGAAAATAATAAAATTACACTTGGGCAAAGAGAACTCCAGACCCATTTCACTAACAATTTTTTCAAGATACTGACATATGATTTCTATTTGTTTATAATTATATTGTTTATTTATTGGAAACATGACGCAAAGATCATCCGCATATGATATCAACTCACATTTAGTGTTTATATCTGTACTAAATTCTTCTACCTCATAGTGAATCTTAGAATAAAGTAAGTTCCACAAGGTAGGTCCAAGTACAGACCCCTGTGGAACACCACATTTCAACATTCTTCTAGATGCAACATTATTAATTTCTAATTTAACCCATCTATTTTGGAAATAATTTATTATAATATTTATTAGGAAGGAATTAACTTGTTTATTTTTCAGTATTCCTATAATGGAAGACCACTTACAGTTATCAAACGCTCCTTTTATATCGTATGATATAACAACTACAGAATTTCCAACATTAAGCGTCTCCTTGACATACGAAACTAAAGTAAAAATGGCTCCCTCAGAGGATAGACCTGTCCTAAAACCAAACTGATTTTTATGAAAAATTTGTTTATTTGTGATTTCTTCCAAAAGTAGGTTGTTAATTACCTTTTCATATACTTTACCGAAAGAGTTTAATAAAGAAATAGGTCTATATGAGGAGACATCATTGGGTTCTTTACCTAACTTAGGAATAAGTTTTATACTAGCAGTCTTCCAACACGTTGGAAATATCTGTAATTTTAGAGATTTGTTGATAATTATTAGTAAAAGTTCACTATATTTAAGATTCAGTTTTTTAATTACTTTGTTACTGATTTTATCACAGCCAGTAGCTTTGCGATTGTTTAAAGATTTAATGATATCTGCAAGTTTTTCTGAATTAACAGTGGGAAGGATTGCAGAATCGGTAACCACCACAGATTTTAGCGGAGAATCAGTTTTTACTGGGAAAAAATGATCGAGAAATGCTTCACATTTTTCTTCATCAGAATTTAAGATACAACTGTTACAATTAATATCAGGAATTACAGTCTCAAGTCTATTTTTAAAGAGTATTTTATAAGGTTTGCCCCAAGCTGAGCTGTTGCAAACCATTTGATTCCATTGCTCTAGCTTAGATTTAATAATTAAGTTTTTATACATACCATTCAAAGTTCCTAAAATAGAATTAATGTAGAACAACTTAGTACTATTTTTGCATTTAGATTTTTTTCGCCTAACAATGTTAATTTTATCTTTGAGGTACTGTAATCTTTCATTCCACCAATCAGAATTGGTTGATTTTATTGGAATCTGACAACGCACAACGCTAGCTGTGAGATAACTGTTAAATTTGGAAATTTTAGAATCAGCGGACGATTTCTCATCACAGTCATTAATATCAGATTGCAGTTTATATAAATAATCAGAATCTAAACTATTCATAAATTTTTTAATATCGAGTTTAGAAAAAGTTCGAATACTCTGCTTATTAAAGTGTAAATGTATTTCTGATTTAATATTTTTGTGAGGTGTTAAACTGAAATCGAGTAAGCTGAAAGAAACAGAATTAGCTAGATTGTCAGAAACTATTAAATAGTCTATAATACTACTACCATTATGATTACAGAAAGTAGGCTTATTATTATTTTTGATCTTCAGATCGTTACTATAAATAAACTCATTAAAGATGATACTGTCCCTGCTAGTTTGAATGTGTTTTTCAAAATATGTGAGACGTATATTAAAATCTCCGATTAGTATACTGTTATATTCAGGGTTGTTTTTAATGATTTTGTCTATTAAATTAATATATTTAGACCTGGGTTTATTTGGTGATAAATAAACAGCAATTAATATATTTTTATCAAAGCAAATTGAAATAATGTTTTCACTAGCAAAAATTAACTTGTGTACTAAGTTTTTTTTTAAAATTAAAGCAATTCTGCCAACAAGATAAGACATATACTCACCTCCAACAGAAAACTTGTCATGATAACAATAAGGCTCAGATATTATGCAAAACTCATAGTTGTTTAGATCTAGTGCAAGAATTTTTAACAGATAGTCTACAAATATATATCGCGCTAATAATATAAGGTTGGTGCCGAGCGCTCGTCGTTGCCGTCTTTGCGTTCGTGTGTTCGGTTTCCGGGGCGGAGGTAAGTAGTTTTCGCTTACTCCTCCCGAGTGTTTTCGTGCGACCCGCACACTTTTTTTTACTGTTTTTCGCTGACTTAGCGATTTTTAAACTTTTTGGTGTTTTTGGGTTTTTGTATATTTATTTTTACGTTTTCATTTACGTTTATTTTAGTGCATACCACTTGCAATTCCGACTATTAGTTTTTAAGTTATCGACTTTTAAACGTTTTTCTAGTTTTTGTTTAACTAGTATAGTTTTGACTGGTTTCCAGTAATTTGTAGTTATGGACGACCTATCTTTTTAAGAACATTATTGAATATTCGAACAAAATTAAAACACAATTTACTGATAAGTCCGTCACTAAGAAACAGAAAGATTCTGTCTTGGAGGCGGCAAATAGTACTGATAATAGTGTTGAAGAAGCAACCTTGTTATTTAAAAATATTGAAAAGATAGTAAAATCTAAGTCAACGCAGGTTCAGTCGGCTGTGAGTGCGGTGTTGCACTCAAATAAACTTCCTTCCTCTGGGGTATCTTTAAAAGATGCCCTACTGGGAAAAAAAGACAAAAAAATGGTACCAAAGAACAAAATTATACTGAAATCATCGGATGTAAGTGCTGTTCTAATGTTGTTCCGAGTCTGCGTCACATTCGTTTGACTCGCTCTTATATCCCGTTCAAAACCGATCATCCTACTGGCTCAACATGTAATTGTTCAGATCACTCTCATATCTTACTCTACTGTTCTCTATATAACTCATTTTTTTTTAAAGATTATTGTGACGACTATATAGTAGTCCTCGATAGTAACAATTACGAAGTTGATAGCACGTGTGAAAAGTTACACTTTCAACGAAGTCATTCCGATATATTCATTACTTCACTAAGTTTTACGGAGTTTAAGCCGTCTGAAATCCTCACAGTTTTTCAGGAGCTGTATGACTTCAATATTAGTGGGTAATTTCATCGATGACCATCGTCATTTTTAAGTTTCGGTGTATGTCATTATGGCGTTCAAATCGATATAATCGGGCGATCGTACGGAATGCGACGTTTTGACGTCTTTGTATGCAGTCTATGTTGGAAAAATCGGTTTAACAATGTCCATATACAAAAGTCGTTTATTTTCAATAGATAGCGTTGAATTCATTCCTATTAGCAAATAAATACTTCCCATTTTCGCTTTTCTTTCCAACCGATCCTCCTACTTGTATAACCTCAATGTTCAAATCACTATAATCTTACTTCACAGTTCTCTATATAACTGTATTCGTTCTTCATTACAGTTTCCTAAAACACTTAATGAAATACTTTTACCTAAAAGTGAAAATACTAAAACTTTCCTCGTTCGCACTGAATTATCTTCACATATACAATAATAGATTCCGTGCTTTTAACCTTTGTAGCAGCACATGGCACGGAAGATTAAAGAAAAAAATGTATTCAGAATAGTTTAAAATTATTATATATCGAACGGAATTTAGGAAATTGCAAAAATATAATACTATGGATAAGAAAATAATAATAATAAAACGAATATAAAAATCGAAAGAAAATCTCTTTTTTATATTTATATTTAGCAATTATTAACCCCACAATAACAATAATAAACGAATACTCTAAAAAGTTCAAATATCGACTATCAGTACATATTTAAAATACATACATAATGACGCACAAATGTATACATATATATATATATATATATATATATATATATATATATATATATATATATATATATACACTATAAACGGGTATTTAAAAAATATGCAATTATTGAATTTTAATAAGTTATATATATATATATATATATATATATATATATATATATATATATATATATATATATATATATAATGAACGAATACTTTTTAAAAATGTAGTTATTGTCTTTTTCATTAAATGTTTAAAGATACGTACATAACCACAACACTAATGTGTATCTATATATATATATATATATATATATATATTTTGGATATGCATATATATATATATACACACATATGAATGCATGTGTTTAGTATACGTACTAACACAAATATATTTAAATCTAAGTATACATAATCATCTCGAATTATAAATTCATTGATGAAAACACACACACATGTCTATTACTATAATATATGAGTTTGTATTTATTTGATATGTAAATTTCCACCTCTCCCCTTTGGAAAAATATTTAAAAAAATTAAAATGTAACTAATTATTTGAAAACAAAATTTTACACTGAAATTCGTGATTTATTTCAACGTAAATTAACGGATGAATTATTGTTTAAAGTATTTTTAACTAAAATGTTCGTTTTTATTCATTTTTTCGCTGATCGTTTTTAAATCGTTTATTTCTGTCAATTCGATCTAACACCACCTAACTGATAATTATAAGGAAATCGAGCTCCATCGTTACCAGGGACGTATAATTTAGCGGATAAGTCTTAGATAAATCGAAATTTCGTCCAACATTACGTTTAATAAAAAAACAAAAAATTAAAAATAATAATTAAAAAATTAACCTTTTTAATTAATTAAGATTTTTTACTTTATTTATTTTTTGTTCATATATATATATATATATATATATATATATATATATATATATATATATATATATATATATATATATATATATATATATATATATATATATATATATATGTATATATATATATATATATATGTATATATATATATGTATATATATATATATATATATATATATATATATATATATATATATATATATATATATATATATATATATATATATATATATATATATATATTAATAATAATAATAAAAAAAAGAACATGTATATATCGAATAATATTTTTTCGAGTCAAATTTTCTAAAATATTTTACGGAACCGAAAAATTTGCTAATTGAAAATTTCATTTTTATGTTTTATAAAAGTTTTGAAACGACGATAAATTTCCACTTGAAAAATGATAAAAATATTAGGATGCAAATCCGGAATTATTACTGTTAGCTTATTATAAATAAATAAATAAATAAATATATATATATATATATATATATATATATATATATATATATATAAATTAAAACGCAAAATAACACTATGCGCTATGGAATGAATGTCGTCGTCTTGAATTAGGCAGATATAAATCTGAGCGTTACGGATTAATCTGCGTTACGATTTTCAAATGTTTATCTGCAACAAAAGAATGGAAAAATAGTCGGAAAAATTATAAAGACCGTAGAAATTAATTATCAAAAAACTAAAATTAAATTATTAATGAAAAATGATTAAATTAAATCGTGAAATATTTCAAGAATTACGTAGTATTATATCGAAGACTACTTAATTTTCGTCCACGATATACACTAACAATAAAAACGAGAAAACCGGAGATTACGACGGATTAACGAAATTAAGTTCGACAATAAAAGTCGAAGATGGACAAAAAGAAAAAACACAATTGAGATGAAATTAAGATAGAATTTCCCGAAATCTCTAAATCGTATCCGAAAGGAGGATACATCGCGAGATATTGATTGATCATGACGACGATTACGATTTATGCATACACGCATGTGATAGACAATAATATTTCGGCCATAACGGTAATGAAGTATATAACGAAAAAGATATTAAAGGATAGAGAGAGAGAGATAGATTAACAATGTGGATGCTGAACGATTAATGTAGGTAAAATGAAAATTTTTAAAACTGGAATACTAGAATGTCACTGAAAAATGAATATAAAGACGTATAAAACCGCACGCTCGCTCTGTATACACCGGATGATGTTTGAGTTGTTTATGCGTGCGAGGAATTTGAAAGTTGAGAATATGTAAGAAATCGTGAACGATAACGCTGACCGATCGTAAAACGATTATATATAAATTAAAAGTACAAACGTTTAATTGACAACGATAAATAACAGAACTACGCGGTCCTCAACTATTAGTACGGCCTATTAAATGTAGTTCCACGAGTTCAGCGTTATACTTAAGCAACATTCTCAAGTTGTTGTTGTTGTAACGTAACTTTCATCGAAGTTGCCGAGTTCGAAAATGTCTTGATTGATTGACGGATTAATTGGCTCTTTTAACGTGTCGTGTACTGCTACAGGACCGAACGTGTGCGGTTTAGAAGTACTGCAGCTGATTGAATAAGCCAGTTTCGTACAGGTATCTAAGCACCGATACGAATTTGTACTTTGTGTGCACTTAATGTTTCTTTAACCGCCTGCTGATGGAATTTGAAACTTGTCGCGTTCGTTATTATACGTGACACACTCGAGATGAAGGTGCTCAACAGTTATTGACTCACCATGACGTCTTATTTCTGAAGCGTGCGAAATAATTTCCCATTCCTCTTTTGACAAACAGTGTATAGTTTAGGCCGAAAGAAAAAAAGAACTCGCAAATGGATATCACATTTTTGATAACCGTCTACCATTACCCGGTCACATGACGCCTACGCCTATTCCGTAAGTACGCCAGTATTTACGGAGAAATGATAATTTTAAATTAGTAAAAATAATAATTTAAAAAATAAATAAAGAAAAACCGTTCGAACTAACCTGTATAACACGTTAAAATTGCATAGCGTTGAAACTGTCGCTGACATCTTCGTCTTGACTACAGTTCCATCGTAGCGCGTTGCCGAGCCGAACACCATTCTCGTCGGAGAGCTCATCGCTGGAACCGTTTTTTTCTTGTAAATCTTCTTCCGTTTCATCATCAATATTTGCACGGTAATCGGACCGACTTCGAAATAGTTGCATTTTAACAACGTCGCTTCCTACTTCTTGCAAGGTACGCGGAAACGTTTCAAAATTCTCTTTCGATAGTTCTTCACGTTTTATAATTTTATCATAATCTTTAATATCATTTTTATCGCGCTTCGTATTATCATTGCTATCGGCGTTGTTATCTTTATTCGCATTACGATTATCGTTCGATAGAGAAGACGAGGAATCAGAAGACGATGAGGAAGAAAAGCAAGTGGAGCATGAAACGGAACAAGAACAAGACGATCCGGAAGAATGAATAGGTGAGAAATTGTTAGAAATACTAGAATTCGGTTTGAAATATTTCTTACGACGGTGTGCTAAGTCGTCGACGACCGTACGTTTTCTTACGTTTTCTCCGACGTGGGCGTAATCCACAGACTGTTTGATGAATTGTTGATTTTCGGTTTTTCTAATTTTAACGTAACCGTCGATAACCGCCTGTTCGCGTACAGTTTCTAAACGGGAGAAAGGTTTAGCGTCGTTCTGCAACCTGCGATCAATTTTCAATATACGTTTTTCGTCTTTATCGACGGTATAATCATTATCATTACTATTATTATTATTATTATTATTCGTTAGCGCACGATCGATAGTATTAAGCATCCTGTGATCTTCCGATGATAATTCGCTAGCCGATAACGATCTATTCTGTGTTATAAGATGACCAGAATTTTGTTCGTTAAATTCTGAGAAAAACTCCGGGCTTCGATCGTTAAATTCGTTAATCGGTGTCGTATTCATCATCGCTCGCTTATCTACTTCATCATCGCTAGAGCAACATAAATCGTCTGCTAATAATTTTTGCATAATTTCTAATTCATCTTTGTTATTTCGTCCCGTTTGGTAATGAAGATCATTACTATGCGACGACAATATCTGTCTTTGTGGATCTGTTACTGATGACAATACCGGTTCCACAGTTAACTTATTCGATGTATCAATAAAAGACGTACGGCATACTTCGAAATTTCCGATTGCTTCTTGTTTGGCGATTAATTCATTATGATCAAAGTGATATTTCTTCGATATAATTTTTTTCTTTTTAAAGTCATTATAACTATTATTATTATAATTATTGTTCTTTAGCCCATCTTCGATATTTTTAAGCATCCTGTCAACTACCGATGATAATTCACTATCGAAAAATGGTCTATTATGTGTTTTAATTTGACCAGCATTTTGTTCTTTAAATTCTGAGGAAAACCCTCGGCTTTGATCGTTAAATTCGTAAATCGGTGACGTATTCATCATCGCTTGCTTATCTACTTCATCATCGCTTGAGCAATGTAAATCGTCCGCTAATAATTTTGACATAATATTTAATTCATCTTTTTTATTTCGTCCCATTTGGTAATGAAGATCATCACTATTCGATGATAATGTCTGTCTTTGTTGATCCGTTACTGACGACGATACCGGTAACAGAGTTAACTTTTTCGACATCTCGATAAAAGACGAACGCCTTTTTTCGAAATTTCCCATTTCTGCTGATTTAATCGGTTTATGTTTAGTCGTTAAATTTGTATCTTCTAAAATATCGACTATATCGTCTTTTTTTCCTTTTTTTCCCGTGTCTAATGGTTTACTCTTTAGCTGAAATTTATTTTTTTTCCATAGCCTTGCAGAACAACGATATGCAAGATTTGTTGGATGCCCTGGACAAGACGTGTTTGTTCTTTTGTGACCGAAAACGCCGCACGCTCCACATTTAGATATACTCATCTTCAAACCGGCTGCCTTGCGTTTTTCATTTTTTCCTTTGTTAGTCGATTGTAAAGGTGATGGTGATGAAATTACATCGACTTTAATGGATGTAGTATCAATTCCTTTTTTCACTGTAGATCGACTACTACATGTATTCATATCCGGATTTAGTTCTGTCTGATACGTGCGTTTAACTTTCGATACATGTTTTTCATCTTTATCGGTGGTATATTCATTATCATTATTATTATTATTATTCGTTAGCTCACGTTCGATAGTATTAAGTATCCTGTGAACTTCCGATGATAATTCACTAGCCGATAACGGCCTATTCTCTGTTATAAAATGACCAGAATTTTGTTCATTAAATTCTGAGGAAAACTCTGGGCTTCCATCGTTAAATTCGTTAATCGGTGTTGTATTCATCATCGCTTGCTTATCTACTTCATCATCGCTAGAGCAATGTAAATCGTCCGCTAATAATTTTGACATAATATTTAATTCATCTTTTTTATTCCGTCCCAATTGGTAATGAAGATCATCACTATTCGATGATAATGTCTGTCCTTGTTGAACTGTTACTGACGACAATACCGGTTCCAGAGTTAACTTTTTCGACGTCTCGATAAAAGGTGAACGACATTTTTTAAATTTTCCCATTGCTTCTTGCTTGGCGATTAATTCATTATGGCCAAAGCGATATTTATTCAATTTATGTTTTTTGTCTTTAATGGCTGTATAATCATTATCACTATTATTATTATTCATCTGTGCATTTTCGATATGTTTAGGCATCCTGTCAGCTTCTAATGATAATTCGCTAGCTGATAATGGTCTATTCAATGTTATAAGTTGACCAGCATTTTGTTCGTTAAATTCTGAGGAAACCCCTCGGCTTCGATCGTTACATTCGTAAATCGGTGTTGTATTCATCATCGCTTGCTTATCTACTTCATCATCGCTAGAGCAACATAAATCGTCTGCTAATAATTTTGACATAAATTCTAATTCATCCTTGTTATTTCGTCCCGTTTGGTAATGAAGATCATCACTATGCGACGATAATATCTGTCTTTGTGGATCTGTTACTGATGACGATACCGGTTCCAGAGTTAACTTATTCAATGTATCGATAAAAGACGTACAGCATACTTCGAAAGTTCCCATTGCTTCTTGTTTGGCGATTAATTCATTGTGTTCAAAGTTTTCAACGATTGCCGATGAATTTTTAGTTACAATCCTCGCATCGTCTTTCCTTGTAATCATCATCATCTGCTTATCTACTTCATTATCTGTAGAGCAATGTAAATCGTCCACTGATAATTTTGACATAATTTTTAATTCATCTTTGTTATTTTGTCCCATTTGATAATGAAGATCATCACTATGCGACGATAATATCTGTCTTTGTGCATCCATTACAGACGACGATACCGGTTCTACAGTTACCTTATTCGATGTATCAATAAAAGACGTACGGCGTACTTCGAAATTTCCGATTGCCTCTTGTTTGGCAATTAATTCATTATGATCAAAGTTATATTTCTTCGATATAATTTTTTTTTTTTTATAGTCATTATAATTATTATTATTATTATGGTTATTTAGCCCATCTTTGATATTTTTAAGCATCCTATCAACTACCGATGATAATTCACTATCGAATAATGGTCTATTATGTGTTTTAATTTGACCAGGATTTTGTTCTTTAAATTCTGAGGAAAACCCTCGGCTTTGATCGTTAAATTCGTAAATCGGTGTCGTATTCATCATCGCTTGCTTATCTACTTCATCATCGCTAGAGCAATGTAAATCGTCCGCTAATAATTTTGACATAATATTTAATTCATCTTTTTTATTTCGTCCCAATTGGTAATGAAGATCATCACTATTCGATGATAATGTCTGTCTTTGTTGATCTATTGCTGACGACAATATCGGTTCCAGAGTTAACTTTTTCGACGTCTCGATAAAAGGTGAACGAAATTTTTTAAATTTTCCCATTGCTTCTTGCTTGGCGATTAATTCATTATGGCCAAAACGATATTTTTTCAATTTATGTTTTTTGTCTTTAATGGCTGTATAATCATTATCTCCATTATTATTATTCATTAGTGCATTTTCGATAGGATTAGGCATCCTGTCAGCTTCTGATGATAATTCGCTAGCTGATAACGGTCTATTCAGTGTTATAAGTTGACCAGCATTTTGTTCGTTAAATTCTGAGGAAAACCCTCGGCTTCGATCAAGTTCGTAAATTGGTGCCGTATTCATCATCGCTTGCTTATCTACTTCATCATCGTCAGAGTAACATAAATCGTCTGCTAATAATTTTGGCATAAATTCTAATTCATCTTTGTTATTTCGTCCCGTTTGGTAATGAAGATCATCACTATGCGACGATAATATCTGTCTTTGTATATCTGTTACTGATGACGATACCGGTTCCAGAGTTAACTTATTCAATGTATCAATAAAAGACGTACAGCATACTTCGAAAGTTCCCATTGCTTCTTGTTTGGCGATTAATTCATTCTGTTCAAAGTTTTCAACGATTGCCGATGAATTTTTAGTTCCGATCCTCACGTCGTCTTTCCTTGTAATCATCATCATCTGCTTATCTACTTCATTATCCATAGAGCAATGTAAATCGTCCACTGATAATTTTGACATAATTTTTAATTTATCTTTGTTATTTTGCGCCATTTGGTAATGAAGATCATCACTATTTGACAATAATGTCTGTCTTTGTGGATCTGTTACTGATGACGATACTGGTTCCAGAGTTAACTTATTCAATGTATCAATAACAGACGTACAGCATACTTCGAAATTTTCCATTGCTTTTTGTTTGGCGATTAATTCATTGTGTTCAAAGTTTTCAACGATTGCAAATGAATTTTTAGTTCCGATCCTCGCGTCGTCTTTCCTTGTAATCATCATCATCTGCTTATCTACTTCATTATCCGTAGAGCAATGTAAATCGTCCACTGATAATTTTGACATAATTTTTAATTTATCTTTGTTATTTTGCCCCATTTGACAATGAAGATCATCACTATTTGACGATAATGTCTGTCTTTGTGGATCTGTTACTGATGATGGTTCCAGAGTTAACTTATTCAATGTATCGATAACAGACGTACAGCATACTTCGAAATTTTCCATTGCTTTTTGTTTGGCGATTAATTCATTGTGTTCAAAGTTTTCAACGATTGCCAATGAATTTTTAGTTCCGATCCTCACATCGTCTTTCCTTGTAATCATCATCATCTGCTTATCTACTTCATTATCTGTAGAGCAATGTAAATCGTCCACTGATAATTTTGACATAATTTTTAAATCATTTTTGTTATTTTGCCCCATTTGGTAATGAAGATCATCACTATTTGACGATAATGTCTGTCTTTGTGCATCTGTTACTGATGACGATACTGGTTCCAGAGTTAACTTATTCAATGTATCGATAACAGACGTACAGCATACTTCGAAATTTTCCATTGCTTTTTGTTTGGCGATTAATTCATTGTGTTCAAAGTTTTCAACGATTGCCGATGAATTTTTAGTTCCGATCCTCGCGTCGTCTTTCCTTGTAATCATCATCATCTGCTTATCTACTTCATTATCCGTAGAGCAATGTAAATCGTCCACTGATAATTTTGACATAATTTTTAATTTATCTTTGTTATTTTGCCCCATTTGACAATGAAGATCATCACTATTTGACGATAATGTCTGTCTTTGTGGATCTGTTACTGATGATGGTTCCAGAGTTAACTTATTCAATGTATCGATAACAGACGTACAGCATACTTCGAAATTTTCCATTGCTTTTTGTTTGGCGATTAATTCATTGTGTTCAAAGTTTTCAACGATTGCCAATGAATTTTTAGTTCCGATCCTCACATCGTCTTTCCTTGTAATCATCATCATCTGCTTATCTACTTCATTATCTGTAGAGCAATGTAAATCGTCCACTGATAATTTTGACATAATTTTTAAATCATTTTTGTTATTTTGCCCCATTTGGTAATGAAGATCATCACTATTTGACGATAATGTCTGTCTTTGTGCATCTGTTACTGATGACGATACTGGTTCCAGAGTTAACTTATTCAATGTATCGATAACAGACGTACAGCATACTTCGAAATTTTCCATTGCTTTTTGTTTGGCGATTAATTCATTGTGTTCAAAGTTTTCAACGATTGCCGATGAATTTTTAGTTCCGATCCTCACGTCTTTCCTTGTAATCATCACCTGCTTATCTACTTCATTATCTGTAGAGCAATGTAAATCGTCCACTGATAATTTTGACATAATTTTTAATTCATTTTTGTTATTTTGCCCCATTTGGTAATGAGGATCATCACTATATGACGAGAATGTCTGTCTTTGTGGATCTGTTACTGACGACGATACTGGTTCCAGAGTTAACTTATTCAATGTATCAATAACAGACGTACAGCATACTTCGAAATTTCCCATTGCCTCTTGTTTGGCGATTAGTTCATTGTGTTCAAAGTTTTCAAAGATTGCCGACGAATTTTTAGTTCCGATCCTCACGTCATCTTTCCTTGTAATCATCATCATCTGCTTATCTACTTCATTATCCGTAGAGCAATGTAAATCGTCCACTGATAATTTTGACATAATTTTTAATTTATCTTTGTTATTTTGCCCCATTTGGTAATGAAGATCATCACTATTTGACGATAATGTCTGTCTTTGTGGATCTGTTACTGATGATGGTTCCAGAGTTAACTTATTCAATGTATCGATAACAGACGTACAGCATACTTCGAAATTTTCCATTGCTTTTTGTTTGGCGATTAATTCATTTTGTTCGAAGTTTTCAACGATTGCCAATGAATTTTTAGTTCCGATCCTCACATCGTCTTTCCTTGTAATCATCATCATCTGCTTATCTACTTCATTATCTGTAGAGCAATGTAAATCGTCCACTGATAATTTTGACATAATTTTTAATTTATCTTTGTTATTTTGCCCCATTTGGTAATGAAGATCATCACTATTTGACGATAATGTCTGTCTTTGTGGATCTGTTACTGATGATGGTTCCAGAGTTAACTTATTCAATGTATCGATAAAAGACGTACAGCATACTTCGAAAGTTCCCATTGCTTCTTGTTTGGCAATTAATTCATTGTGTTCAAAGTTTTCAACGATTGCCGATGAATTTTTAGTTACAATCCTCGCATCGTCTTTCCTTGTAATCATCATCATCTGCTTATCTACTTCATTATCTGTAGAGCAATGTAAATCGTCCACTGATAATTTTGACCTAATTTTTAATTCATCTTTGTTATTTTGTCCCATTTGATAATGAAGATCATCACTATGCGACGATAATATCTGTCTTTGTGCATCTATCAGGGACGACGATACCGGTTCTACAGTTACCTTGTTTGATGTATCAATGAAAGACGTACGGCATTCTTCGAAATTTCCGATTGCTTCTTGTTTGGCAATTAATTCATTATGATCAAAGTTATATTTCTTCGATATAATTTTTTTGTTTTTGTAGTCATTATAATAATAATTATTATTATTATTGTTCTTTAGCCCATCTTCGATATTTTTAAGCATCCTGTCAACTACCGATGATAAATCACTATCGAAAAATGGTCTATTATGTGTTTTAATTTGACCAGGATTTTGTTCTTTAAATTCCGAGGAAAACCCTCGGCTTTGATCGTTAAATTCGTAAATCCCTTGCTTATCTACTTCATCATCGCTTGAGCAATATAAATCGTACGCTAATAATTTTGATATAATATTTAATTCATCTTTTTTATTTCGTCCCATTTGGTAATGAAGATCATCACTATTCGATGATAATGTCTGTCTTTGTTGATCCGTTACCGACGACGATACCGGTAACAGAGTTAACTTTTTCGACATCTCGATAAAAGACGAACGCCTTTTTTCGAAATTTCCCATTTCTGCTGATTTAATCGGTTTATGTTTAGTCGCTAAATTTGTATCTTCTAAAATATCGACTATATCGTCTTTTTTTCCTTTTTTTCCCGTTTCTAATGGTTTACTCTTTGGATGAAATTTATTTTTTTTCCGTAGCCTTGCAGAACAACGATATGCAAGATTTGTTGGATGCACTGGACAAGACGTGTTTGTTCTTTTGTGGCCGAAAACGCCGCACGCTCCACATTTAGATATAATCATCTTCAAACCAGTTGCCTTGCGTTCCTTTTCTTTGTTAGTCGATGGTAAAGATGAGGGTGATGAAATTACATCGAGTTTAATGGATGTAGTATCAATTCCTTTTTTCACTGTAGATCGACTACTACATGTATTCGTATCCGGATTTTGTTCAGGCTGAAACGTGCGATTAATTTTCAATACATGTTTTTCATCTTTATCGGTAGTATTATCATTATCATTATTATTATTATTCATTAGCTCACGTTCGATAGTATTAAGCATCCTGTGAACTTCCGATGATAATTCACTAGCTGATAACGGCCTATTCTGTGTTATGAGATGACCAGAATTTTGTTCATTAAATTCTGAGGAAAACTCTGGGCTTCCATCGTTAAATTCGTTAATCGGTGTTGTATTCATCATCGCTCGCTTATCTACTTCATCATCGCTAGAGCAATGTAAATCGTCCGCTAATATTTTTGGCATAATTTTTAATTCATCTTTGTTACTTTGTCCCCGTTGATAATGAAGATCATCACTATGTGACGATAATATCTGTCTTTGTTGATCTATTACCGACGACGATACCGGTTCCAGAGTAAACTTTTTCGACATATCGATAGAAGACGTACGACGTGCATCGAAATTTCCCGTTGCTGCTGGTTTAATCGGTTTAGGTTTTGTCGTTAATTTCGTATCGTGTAAAATATCGGCTATTTCGTTTTGTTTTTCTTTTTTTTTCGCGTCTAATTGTTTGCTCTTGAGATGAAATTGATTTTTTTTTGGTACCATCGCAGAACAACGATATGCGAGATTTCTTGGATGCACCGGACATGATATGTTTGTTCTTTTGTGGCCGAAAACGCCGCACGCTCCACATTTAGATTTAATCATCTTCTAACCGGTCGCGTTGTAGTATGATGTAGGATGATCGCAGTTGTTCACGAACGAGTGTGTCTAAATCGATTTAGTTTTTCTGGCAACTAATTAATTTTTTTAGGATTCCTTCTTCTAATAAATCAAAATTTTTAGTCAATCGTGGCCGGTAGCAAAATTATCTGAAAATTCGAATAAACATATACGTTGATAAGAATAATACCTGCGAACTATCCCCGGGGGTTCTATATAGGAGGGTTAATTTTGATGTAAAATAAATAAACTCCTAAAAAAAAAATTGGACGATTTTTCTTGGAGCTGTAGCTAAATTTTTTATGTAGCACTGTACGTATTTCATTTTGACAAGGCGATACGCTGAAGAACCTGTACGCTATTTAGCATATTACGTGATTCAGAAGTATCTACAAAAATAAATTGAAATATGATAAATTTCTGTACGTTAAAATTTTAAACACCGTTTATTTTTAAAAATTCATTCTTTAAATAAACTTTTAGATACTTCCCTATACCAAATCTATGATTTTCGTCGTCATATATTTTTCTTTCCGTAAGATTAATCCTTAGTCGACGAAATTACACCAATAGGCTATCATTACTAAAACTGCTGTCCCGATGTGACGGTTATTGTATACATATACACGTATTTATATAAACATATATATATATATATATATATATATATATATATATATATATATATATATATATATATATATATATATATATTATTTTATATTTATAATGAAGTGTACAACAAGCTTTTGAAAAGAGTGATACAAGGAAAGCTATTAGGATGAGAGAGAGAGAAGAATAATTGTTTAATCCACGATTGTTAGTCAAAAGGATATGCCTCTGTGCTAACAACGGTCTATTTACCGGTAACCGGGAATTTCGATAATTCGTGTAAAAACGCTAAGTAACATATATTTACGACGGGATAAGTTAAAATATTCCTCTCCGAGATCCTTACTGAACATTCCGACTATCCCTTCCACTTCTCCTTTCTGACAACGTCAACACCTTCTTCTTCATTCCTCAATCTTTTGATTGGTGGTCAATACGGTAGAACATGTCACTTTCAAATTTCTGGTTTTCGCCTCTTCTTTCAATTTCGCATGTTTCATTATTCGGTTGATGTATATTTTTCTCAGTATTCCCCGCGATCTTGTTTTACTTACTCCTCCTTCGATTACTGTTGTTAAATATCCGTTATCTCTTATAATACGTCCTATCCAACTGCATCTTCTTTCGCTTATATATTTCATTAAGCGGCGGTTTTCATTGATGATCTTAAGAACATCTATGTTTTTTGTTTTATCTGTTCATTTAACTTTTTGCATATTTCGCCAACGCCACATTTAATTATTTTTGTCTGAATTTGTTTATATCCCAAGTTTCTGAGCCATACAAAAGCACGCTCTAAATATAAACCTTTATTCATAATTAGGTACAATAATTTCGGAACAACCCCGTACAAAAAGAAAAAAAATACGATTTATTAATAAAAGTAAAACGATATATTAATAAACCCGAGTTTACGTTTCAAGCAACATACAGTGTCCATCATCATAACTAAACTAAACTAACTCTGACATAACAAGCTACTACCTTAACTATATTGACAATACCTACATTCTGAGATTGGTTCTCAATTGACCAATCACCGTTCTTTACGCTGGATTAAGTCGAAACCCATCCTCTCTGTTGAAGTTCATTTTTTTTCTATATATAAAATTGCAATCTGGCTTACATAGCCAATAAGCAATTTGTCTATATGGGTCGTGACAGGGTTGGAGATTCATCAATGATACTCGGAGCTACCTCGCCAATCAATCAAACCGATGTGGAAGGTCTAAAGGGGCGCAACGGTTCAGTCTATGGACATCGTTACCACTATCTAACAAGTCAACTGCCAGTCGGTTCAGGCAGTATTCTAATCTGTGCAGGTAACGTTCACTATTTGTTTGGATTACCTCACGAACACACGATAAATTTAGGTCACGATGCAGGTTGTCGTTGCTTAAGTACCATGGCGCATTCGTTTTAATTCTTAATTTTTTGACTGTCATAGTTGTATCACGTTAATATTAGACATCGATACTGTACCCCAAATGGATATATCGTAGGTCCACACCAGTTTAATAACTGCGTTATAAGAAATAATTTCTATTTTGGAGGCAACACGGAATGTCTACTCCGAAGCCAGTACATCTTTCTCCGTTTCATGTTTATTTCTTTCTGCTCTTTCCATGTCCTTGTGAAACGCCAGCCTCAACAGGATAAAATTCAGATACATCACCGTCGAGATTAATCTGGAAGAATCTACCTGTTAAATATGAGGCTAATAGCATGTAATATGAATATGGCAAAGAGCATTTTATTTCTAAAAATAATCCCTCACGGCATACACGATCGAAGGCCTCACTAACATCTAGGAATGCTGTAGAACAATACTGTTTCCTATTAAAACAATTATTTATATATTTCTGCACTCTATGAATTTGCTCTACCGTAGAAAACTGACCTTGCATTGATTCCATTAATCGAGACAGCAATAACTTTTCAAAGACTTTTGATAATATGGGTAGGAGGCTAATCGGTCGATATGAGGATGTTTCGGTGGTGGGTTTACCTGGTTTATGTATCATTATAATCTGAGCCATTTTCTATTGCGAAGGATAGTAACTCAGTCGAATAACAGTGTTGAAGATGCTGGTTAGTAAAACTCTAGCCTTTCGCGGCAAATATTGGAGCATGTTTCCAGTGATTAGATCATATCCAGGAGCTTTATATACTGGTAAGTGGCCCGTTATCACTTTCATAATTTCTTCAGCAGAATACGGTTTGATTGGGCGAGACATTTGAAAGGGAGCACCCAGCTATCGTTTTATTTGATTATAGAAAGGCTGTGATCCTGTATCAGGTGGATGTGGTTTGAACACATTCTTCAGATACAACCCAAAAACTTCCGCCTTTTGAAAATTTCTGCGTGCCCATTCACTATTACCTTTTCAAAAGGGAGGAATCATTTCCTGCGGTCTTTTAAACGATTTAGTGGCTTCACAATGAGTGCTCATCATTGTTGGAGGATGTGCTGCAAAGGATCAATTTTAAAGTATCATTTTTATGCAGTTGTAACAAATTACTTAGTTCTTCACCTATTTAGTTCAGAGCACATTTATCAACTGGATTCCTAAATGTGTGTCACAGTTTTGTAATTTTTCTTTTTTTATTAATTTTCTCCCTAATAGCGCGAGGATAGTTAAAATCCCGGTTTGCAGAGTCTTTCGGTGTGTTTAACCATGCTGCTTTCAGCAATGTCTGATTGAAGTATTCAACTGATTCATCAATATTATCCTCCGATTTCAGCGGAACATTGACGATAATATTCTCATCGATACAGTGTGTGTAAGAATACCAGTCAGTTTTATTAGTGCGGAATTTAAAATTGGCATTCTTAATTATTACAAGTTGACTTTTACTTCTATTATTACTGGGGAGTGATCTAAGAGTCGAAAGATGTTTCAACATTTGTATACAATTGACTAAAATAAAGAAGTCGAGCAGGTTTGGAATTTGAGGGCCAGTATGTAGGTTGACCACTAGAAAGTACATAGAATTTGGATTTTGAAATACACTGATATAATTCCCGTCCTTTAGGAGTTACTAGCCTTGACCCAAAAAATGTATGTTTGTCATTATAACCCCCCCCCCCCCTACAATAAACCTATTTCCTAACGAGCTGAATAAATCGTTAAATTGTGCCTGTGTAATTTTATGTCTTTCAATTTATAAGGCTTCCCTAACAATTCTTTCACCTAACCAATCTACTTTGGCCAGAATTCTTGCATCTTCAAACTGTATCCCTCTCTGGTATAACATCCTTTACAATTTTCAGCAGTCGAAGTTTTGTACTATAAGAACATATGCGAAACTAGTGTAAACAGCAAGATTTTTAGTGTTGTAATGTGTAAAAAAATAAAAGGAACGAACCTTTCATGGTCTGTATGTGGTTGTAGTTAAAGTGGTCTTTCGCTCTTAGCACTATCACACGTACACAATTACACCATCCCACTTTCACTGAGTTATCACTAAATCGGGTTTAACAAGTGCATAAATAGGACAAAGGATTTTAAAAATGGGTAAAAAAGATGAAAGTCATTTGCGTTTATTAAATTACAACGCATCTAGCCAGACACACAATCACATTTCTATGAGTTTAGGAATTGATTGAACATTGGTTGTGTTCTGTACTATAGAGATATTTTCGTATTTATTCCAGTGTTGTCATATCTAATTATTTACAACATTTGTTAATGTTGAGTTCTTAGGTGCGCTTAAATACCTTTTTTTTTTTTTTTTTTTTTTTTTTTTAACCGTGCTATGTACTGCAACAATGGTCAGACGCACGGAGAAAGGAGACTTTAGATTAAATTATATAGATTGCATGATTTAAGGAAAGACAGGAGTATTTTTTCAGAAGAATGTACGTTTTGAAGGATTAGTGGAAGAGATCTAGGCATGTTTAGTGAGAACGAATATTTGCATATAAAGGACAGATGATTGAGTGTTACAAAAGTGACAGAGAGGAGGGCTCACTTGTTGTAGCAAATAAACGTGTGTTAACATGGTGTGACCCATACGTAGGCGAAACAAAACCACTTCATTTCGTCTTCCAGGTATAGTGGTCACAGATGGTTTTGGAACTGTTTTCAGAAGACGAAGCGAATTTGATTCCATTGGTATGTCGGTCCATCTATGAATCCACTGCTGTTGAATACCGGATATGAGGAATATTTGAACATCACTAGCAGGTGCTGGAATTTTTGGGACTGGTCCCATGAAGCAAGATAATTTTGCCGCTTTGTCGGCTCGCTCGCTGATGCCTAGATTCGCATGGCCTGGTATCCATGCTATGCAGATCTGGTTTTTCCAAACATGACATTCTTCCATGATCAATTTTATGAATTCATGTTGTTTTTCTGAGTGGCGCTGTATACGATTGACCGCAACTAGAGAGTCTGTGCAGATTAGTAAGTTTGAGTGTCTGGTATCTGGTACAGTTAGTGTTAAAAATATGCTGTATAATTCACAAGAAAGCACACTGAATGTTGACGGAAGGGGAACATGGATGGTAAAATTTTCGTGTGCTAAAGCGCATCCACAATTATCGCCTTTTTTAGCTCCATCTGAGTAGTAAACTGTAAAATCATTATATTTAGCCAGTAGTTGGTTGAAGTTCGACGATAGATTTTGGATGTGGTGGTATTTATTTCTGTAAGCGATGTGTCTGCCTGGATATTGGAACACCACGTTGGTGTTTTTGATGGTACAGATTTGTAAATTACTGGAAGTGAAATTAAGTAAAATTGATTGGATTTTGTAATGGATAATATCTTTAGCATGAGGCTGATTATAACATACAGATGCTGTTAATTTTGTAGGTAAGTCTGGAATCGATTGTAAATGGGTTTTAGTAAAAGACTATCTCTGTGTAAATCAGGCGGTAGCTCACCTGTTTCACAATAGAGATTAACTATTGTCGTGGATCTGAAAGCTCCAAGAGCCCAACCGTAAGGCAGCGTTGTGAATCGGATTAAGTGAACGAAGAAGTGTGATTTTTGATAAGGAATATGCTGGAAATCCATAGTCACATTTGGATCTTATGAGTGTTCGATAAATCTTCAGCAATGAAGATTTGTCTGCTCCATAAACAGTATGAGATAATTTCTTCATTAAATTAAGTCTTTTCATACAAGACATCTTTAGATAAGCTTGTTATCGAACGCTAGTCCCAGATACATAATTGAGTCTGGAGTTGGAATTTGTGTGTCATATAATTTCACTGTAAGGTGATGGTTACAAGATCGAATTCGGCAAAGGTGCATAGCTTTTGTTTTTTGAGTGGAAAACTTTAGACCATTTTTTTCGGACCACATAGACAAATTATTTGTTGTTCCTTGGAGCGCTGTTTCTCCATGATCCTCATCATTGCAGGATACAAATACTGTAAGGTCATCTGCTAAGAGCGCCATTTGAACTGGAAAGTGGATAATTTCGGTTATGGAATTTATAGCTATATTGAATAAGGTTGGGCTTAAAACAGAACCTTGAGGAACGCCATTATTTAAAGGATAACCATTTGACGTTACTGTACCAAGCTTGATGTGAAAATTCCGATGTTGTAAAAAGTTTATTATAAAGTTAAAGAGATGGCCGCCTATATTCCATTTTTCCATTTGGTTAATTATACTTTTTCTGCGAACGGTATCAAAGGCTTTTGTAAAATCGAAAAATACTGCTAGTGTATATTGTCTGTGGGCAAATGAGTGTAGAATAGAATTTTGAAAGCACACTAATTGATCTGTTGTAGAGCGTGACATTCTGAAACCGCATATATATACCAAACTGTTGTTAATCGTGAAATATAAATAAGAACCTTTATGTCTATATTGTACATAGTAAAAACCAAATTCGTTCCATATTTGTCTTTTAAACAAACATACATAAAATAATCTAACATAGAAGCGCACGTTAAAAAATGTTACTCAGCAGTGACTAAAATTTAGAAATTTAATATATTTGGTTTCAACACATTACTTTTGGTGGACAATAGTCGACTTCTTTTATCTGTCATTGGCATATTATTGACCTTCGAAAAACAAATTGCTCATATGGAACTGAAATAACAAAAACATAAATTATTTCTGACATTGCCGTATAATTGAATATAAATGTTAGATATTTGATTCCTATTTATTAAAGTATATGCTGTAACAACCTTACTTGTTACATTATTAGTACTAGTAAGAGGTGATTAAAATTTATCAATTAAAATGTTAAGATTAAAATTTATAATCCAAAATTACAAAGATTGAGGAATATGTATGAGAATGATAATAATATATTGAATAACATATTACGAGAAATAGGAAAGAACGAATACATGTATACGTGTATACATATATACCATATGGGTTACAGATAGACACGGCGAACGTAACTTTTGGAAAAAGATGAGATTTAACAATATAATATATGTATTATATATATATAGGAGAGGGTATGCTGGCGCCAATTAGAGTTTTTAGGAAACTCTTCGAAGGTAATATATATTAAAAAAAAAATAAGAAAAATATCTATAAAAAATATAATAATTCGTGTAGCAAGTACTGACAAAAAGAGGTGAAAATGGACCTGATAAAATGGGTTCTTGCGGTCTTTTAGTGGAAGACTAAAAGAAACGGTTTCGAATTTTCTGATTGGCTACTCTCAACAGAGAAATCGGAAGGTTTCGCCGAAATAACGAATTTAGACAATTCCTAGAACCATATACAAGCGACAAAAAAAGTCGAATTTGTACAAGTGCACGTATTTATGTGTTACCGCTGGCCACCGTGCTAATAAAAAATAATCATAAATAATATATATATATATAAACTTAAAATATAAGAAATGACGAAACTTTCCCATTAGTCGAGTTATCAGTTTTTTTGTCGACAATTAGGGCAAAATACATTAAGGAAGAGAAAAATCATTAGAAAATAGAAATACAATTTTGCCAAAAATAAGGTAGAGAAAATAATAACAATAAGAGACCTGCAGCGCCTCTAGTGCTCTGGAAAGTTAGGTTGTTAGAAAAGTTTATCAGTTAGTTTAGGCTCAACCGCTCAACTCGTGGCTAGAACGGATCGTCGAGAATTTGATCGCGCAGTTATGGTCACTTCCATCCAGGTCACTAAGTTTCCGACAAGTAGGGGAAAGTTCCGTCAACTATACAAATAATTTATAAAATTCCATACTATATATATGTTTTTTATATGGCGCGTGTTAAGATACCGTAAAAAATTTGTAATTTGTTTTTTTTTATTCGTAAATATAATAAATTTTATAAAAGGAAAACCCGTTTTTTTTTTTTTTTTTTATTCAATTAATGGTCCTGGGCCATTCCACGTGGCATCACATCCAAGGCAGTCGAGTTAGTCAAATAACCAAATATTGGTAACGTACACAATATAAATATATGTATATATAATTTACATTTCAATACATTTATTTTTTTCATAATAATAAGTCTTTCAACTTTTGTATCTAAATCATTAAAACGTAAACAGTTTAACAAAAATAAAATTTGTATTTACACATTGTGAGTGAAAACACTTGTGGGTCATCATTACTTTATAAATTTGAGAAATTTACACGGGAAGTTCTATACATGGCCGAAATAAATAATGGACCATTCATTGCATTTATTTCTTCCATATCTCTTCCCTTTGAATCCCAGTCACGATTGAATTTTGATTTTACGGACAATTCATGTTATTCTACAGTGCATCAAGTTGCGAGAATTTCTGATTTTATTACTAATAATTTTAATCCTGGCAAACACACGGGTACGATATTGATTGATTTAGAGAAAGCTTTCGATACAGCGTGACATAATGGTATATTATATAAAATGATCAAATTTTAATTCCATCTATGTTTTATTAAATTAATTCAATCTTATTTAAACAACAGAACATTTTACGTTAAAAATTACTCAGATAATTCCTCGATAAAAACGTATTATTGGGGAGTCTCACAAGGAAGTGTACTTGGTCCACACTTGTTCCTAATATTATTAAACAATATCCTTAACATACCAGTTGTATATACTGTATATATATGGATGAAGATTTATACTGCACTTCACATAGAATAGATACCATTCATAAGAGATTACAAAAAAACTGTAAACTCAACTTCTAAATATTATAAGCGGTAGAAACCGAACCTTAATACTAAGAAAACAGAGGCCATCTTAATTTCAGTAAGAATATCACTACCCTTGTCTGACATTGTAGTGAAATCCAAGCAAATTCCGTTTTTGTTAAAGAGATTAACTATTTATGAGTGATGATTGATAATCGTTTAAAGTTTAATAATCACGTTAAGTGCACTGTTAATAGAGCTCATAAAGCTATCCCCACATTCTGTATCCCATATTTAATAAAAAAAAGTCAGGTCTTAAACATAAAATAAAATACTGATCTCTACTATTGTCATCAGACCAACATTGACATATGTGTATTCTGTGTGGTCTTACGTATTTGATAGTAATTATAAAAGAATTACAGAAAATATAAAATTACTGCTGCAGAATTTCGCTGAATGCTACACGATACGATAAAATAGCACTCTTACATAATCAATTAAAACTTCTACATATTATTGCATATATTAGCAAAATATCGTAAAAATTTTATAAAAAACATGAAAAGTACGATAATGAGCTAAAAGTATAGGCCATTGTTCTTCTGTGTAGGTTTATTGTTTTAATTTTACCTACGCAATATATTTAATGAAAAAATTAAATATTAATTAAAGTTCAAGCTATTTTATATTTCTTAATTATTTGCTAATGTTATTATTAAGGTACTTAGGTTAATGAATTTACTTGCACTTGTTACACTGTAAAAATGTAATTGTTGAAATAAATTGTTGTCGTATATATACCTATACATTTACACGTACATTAATTATTTATTTTAGTTTTTTAAAAATAATTAAATTATTTTGATAAATAAAGTTTCGCAAAAATAAATACCGACGAACGAATTATGTGTAAAGCTAAAAAGGTGCACCCCCTGTTTTGATTTCAAATTTTTTTAAATTATGTAAACATCATTGTTTTTGTCAATATGTTAATATGCTAATACTAATATATGTAAGTATTATAGATTATTTTCATACAGTGATTAATATTTTTTTTCGTATAAATATTTATAAAAAATTTCAAATCATTATGCCATAACTACTATAAGTATTTGAACCCAAAAACAAGGTTTCACATTAAGATTTCTCCTTTTATTTATTAGAACATTCAATAATATTAAAAATTAATTGCTTTCGATTTGAAAGTTTTAACAAAAGTTTCTATATCATTTTGAGCTTGTTCTTATCTTTTAAAGCCGTAATTATTCCGTTAAAAACTATATATATATATAAAAAATGAACAGTTACACCATAAATTTAGAAACAATTATTATAAGCATATATTTTAGTGACTAGCTGAATAAAATTTATTTTAATTAAATGTTTTTCTCGAAAAACGTAAATATATTAAATTATTTATTTTAAATTGTATATAACGGATTTCAGCTATAGCGACTTCAGTCGAAAACTACCAACCAAAGCAACCTTTCTTTAATGTGCAGCTAAATATTTTTTTATTTGAAAATCTGTGATTTCTTGTGGATATGCGAGATACAGGAAAGTGAAGAAAGAGAATCTGTGCAAATAAGAAAGTCTTTGTTTAACTTTAATGTAAGATCAACAACAAGTGTTATAGTATATAGTTTTGCAGATAGAACTAAAAAGCTTCTTGGTAGTGAGTAATGTATTATATCGGATTTGGTTAACAGTACTGCATGCTCGGCCATACTTAATTCGGAGCCGTCTGTGAATATAAGTAAACGGTTAGTAGTGTAATTCAACAAGAAATCCTGGAATGTACTTTTGGCAGCCTCGGGTGAAGTAAACTTTCCAGCCTTGTGGAGAGATAAGTTAATGCGAGACAAAAAACTTATTATCCATGGTGGAGGAATGGTAGGTGTTGTGATATATTTTTGGAAAGCTACTAATTGATAGATTTTTGCCCTATTTTTTTTTTTTTTAATATAATACGCAATATTTTTATGTTACAGTTGTTCAATTAGTGCCTATATAAATATTTCCGTGTTCGATTTTTTAAAAATTATCAGTTTATTATATCCTACTTTAAAAGTGAAGTGATGTACACTACTATTATATACCATATATTTTATTATACATACCTGAAAAATCTTCATTATATTGTAGAAACTAACAATCACAACACTGACTTAACTAAAATGAATAATTAACGTTTAAATTGAACTGTAATATCACTGGCTCATTAATTAGAATTTGAGATTCATAATAAAATTCGTAGCCAGTAAAATCTGGAATAAGATGTAAAATAGCAATAAACCATATACTCCGAAATATTTTTTTTAAAATGATCAAATGTTTGAAAATTAATTTAAAATTATTGTTCAGTTTTAATGGAAGCGTGTTATTTTTATTAAAAAATAATTAATTTGCATTTAGATGTACAAACATTTAACATAAGTATGAATTCTTATTTTTAACTTTTGAATTTTCGAAGTTAAAAATGATACGTAATATTACTGTTTATTAATTTAATGTTTTAAAAATTAAAATATTTGATGCTTTTACTTTTTTTTACAAGTAAGAATGTGAGTGAAAATTATTTTTTTAAAGTAACTAAATTTTTTTGTAAAATAATTATATTTCTAATATTATCAATTAAACTGAATTTAAAGAGCAATAAAATTTTTACAATCTTAATTAAGAATCATGTTTAACAAATAAAAGTTATTTTCTATATTTTGTACACACCTTTCATCCTGTCAAAATAAGCGTATCACTTGGTTAAGGAATCCACGTTATATGGTTAAAATTTCCGGTGTCAGTTTTTATCAAAATAAAAATATTTGGAACAGTTTGTCAGTTATAAGTTATAAATTATTTTATTATAGTCGTTTTGTTTCATGTGCATTTTAAGTATATTATTTGATTTAGTTACTCAGGTTTTTTTTTTTTTAATTACTGCATGTATTAAGCATTTTTTCAAATAAATTCACATATTCAGTTTTTATATATATATTTATGGCATTAATTATTAATCTCTCCTGATTTTACTCAATTTTACCCGTATGCATTTGAAAATGCCAGGGTTAGCTTAATATTATATACACGTACACCTGTATCCTAAATTACATTAGATTACGCTTATGCAACATTTATAACATATTATTTTTGTTTTTTATCAACAATCGCATAATTATTTTATAGCTTGTTTAATTTATTTATTTTTTTCTTGATGATACATATTCGTTTTTACCTGATATTCGGCAACGTGATTATTGTTTTACTAGCATAAAGATTCAAATGTTAGTGTTGATTAATGTTGGTGTATATTTTGTTTAAACAATTTCAATATTAATAAACTGATATCGGTGTTTAAGTTTTAACGGTGTCTATGTATAAATGTATGAACATTGCCTGTTGCACTAAAATCAATACGCTAAATCTTAAATTTGTTCATAAAAATTTATTTATAACTTTTTCAGAAAGACCTTTTTTTAATGCTATCGCCTTTTCCAGTTTCCATTTAAATGTATATACTTGTAACATTATGCTTTCTTCGAAATTTAAAAAAATGTTTTCGTTCGCCTAAGTATCTAGGTTTTTAAAAATGATTGATGTTTGATATATATAATTTTTTTTAGGCTAATATAGTAAAGGTGTATTATTTTAAAGTTGTGCGTGAATGTTTAAAAAATTTTAACATGTTTTATTTTGTACGTAAATTGTGTGTGTACTTGTACATGTATAAATATATGTATATATGTGTTATAAAATATTTGTTTGATTTTAGGTTCAAATTAAACGGTATACATGGATCAAAGTTATAATAATACTTGCAGGTAATGTAAATATATGTAAATGCATATTTCTTAAATTTCGAAGGTCTTTTTGAATGAAAACTGATAAATAAATACGTTAATTATTAATGAATGCATTTAGTTGGAAATTTTAATTTTGATGGAAATGGTGCAAAAATATATAAATATCTTATAAATTATTCGTGATTATGATTGACAACAAAATAATTCGTCTGATTATATGAAATTCCTTCTGATATGAAAATTATGCATTTTAATTTATTATTTATACGAATTTCGTTTATCATTTTTTAATCATGCGTTATTTATATAAAAAGCATCAATTCGTCAGGTTAATCCTGCTGTCTTTGTATTATTGGGGCTGATAATAGCAATATAAAATTATAGAATGGAATTAATTAGGAATGATAATTTAATTAAATAAGTTTGTTAACCAAAAGTTTTATATCTCATCTTTTTTATTGTATTTAATCGAAATGTTTAACAAGTATCGTCTGCGAAATGAATCGATCCAGTAATTATTTACATAACAAATTTTATTTTAAGAAATAAGATAAATTGATAGAAAACGAGGAATGCGTATGTAGATAGTAGAAAGGTTTATATAATTTTTGAGAATCATTGCAAAATTAGAAATATTTAAATAGATAAGTACAAATCATCGGCACATCTGTAACTGTATAAAAAGTTATCGTTCTAACTTATGTTGGGGTATTGTACTTGGGATAGTTATGAGGAGTTATGTCAAAATAAAAATATTTACGAATAAAATGTTGCATTTTATTCATTATACATATTAGTTGATATTTTAGTCGCTTTTAAAGTACAGCTTCTTTTAAAAAAATTTTATGATTTTTTCAGGAATATAAAAAGGAAATCGTATAGTATAAATCGCAGTGGCTTAAGATTCAATACGAAAGCGGACGAGCATCAAGTTCCGAAACCGGTGACAACTATCATGATTACGATGAGTATCGTACAAGTTGCACAAAAAAACGATGAAAATTATTCGGAAAATTGCATGTGGGGTAATCATAAAAAATCAGTTTCTGTTTGATCCCATAGTTATATAAATGTATCACGTGTCGAACAGATAAGTTAAAACAGCCTTCATTTAAAACAAGCCGATTTTCGGAAACAATAAATTCTACTATTCTGCTGAAGATAATGACGGAAAAAATGGATTCAGAAAATTGAAATCAAGTGATATTATTGTAATATTTTATGTCGTATACAGCTTCCAGTATCTGAAATAAAAGCTTAGTAGTAACCTTCGCAGATGATACTGCTAAGGAAGCTAATAAAAACCTTCAAAGCTCTCATACAGCATGGAGCGAACAATGGCGAATAAAGATCAATGAAAACAAATCCAAAATAGTAATTTTTACTAATAGAAAAATTGTACCTGAAAAGCATTACCATCAATCGAAAAGCAGTGCCGATAAGCGATAATGCAAGATACCTTGGTATGCATTTAGATAGCAAGTTAACATGGAAAAAGCTTATTCAAACTAAAAACAATGAATTAAATATAAAAGTTCGCCAAATGTACTGGCTAATAGATAGAAAATCAAAGCTACAATTGGATAATAAAATCACCATATATAAACTAATACTTGCTCCTGTTTGGAGATACAGGTGTCAAATATGGGGCTGCAGTGCTAGAACAATTATAACACTAATGAAGCGATTCCAGAATAAAACTCTACGAACCATTGCAAATGCGCCATGGTTTGTATCAAATAAAACTATCGTAACCTACATGTTCCATATGTTGCTGATGTGATAAAACAGGAATAAAACATGCAACGAAGTTACATGGTCACGCTAACTGGACAGTAGTAAATTTTCTGGATAACTCATCAGAGTTGCGAAGATTGCAGAGGGTCAAACTATTGGACTTGATCAAATAAATCCAATTTGTACATTTTAGGCCACCTTCAATGGAAGGAGTGCAGCTCAAGTAACTGCAGATATCATACTCACTATTGATAGCACTAACTAGGTATAGAGAAAAAAAATTATGAAAGTATATGTTCTTAGTTAAAAAGAAATTATATATGTGTTTGTTGATAATGTGTAAACCTTTATGCATTTATTTATTTTCTATCTTAAAACCGACATTTGTACTACTGTAATCCGACCAACATTTGACATATGTGTATCCTGTGTGGTCTTACGTATCTGATAGTACTTATAAAAGAATTACAGATAATATAAATTACTGCTGCATAATTTCGCTGACTGCTACACAATACGATAAAATAGCACTCCTACATAATTAAAACTTCTACATATTATTGCATATATTAGCAAAATATCGCAAAATTTTTATAAAAAGCGTGAAAAGCACGATAATGAGCTAATTAAAAGTGGAGGTCATTGTTCTTCAGTGTAGGCTTTTTGTTTTAATTTTACCTACGCAATATATTTAATGTAAAAATTAAATATTAAAGTTCAAGTTGTTCTATATTTTTTAATTTTTTGCTGAGGTTATTATTAAGATACTTAGGTTAATGAATTTACTTGTAGTTGTTACACTGTAAAAATATAATTGTTCAAATAAATTGTTGTTGTATATATACCTGTATATTTACACGTACATTATTTATTTATTTTAACTTTTTAAAAATAATTAAATTACTTTATTAATTAAATGTTCTCAAATATAAATACGGACGACCGAATTACGTGTAAAGCTAAAAAGGTGCACTTCCTGTTTTGATTTCAATTTTTTTGAATTATGTAAAAATTATGGTTTTTGTCACTATTTTAATATGCTAATATTAATTTGTGTAAGTATTATAGTTTATTTTTATATACTGATTAATAATGTTTATCGTATAAATATTTAATAAAATTTTCAGATCATTATGCTATAACTGCTATAAGCATTTGAACTCAAAAACAAGGTTTCACATTAAGATTTCTCCTTTTATTTTTTATTAGAACATTCAAGAATATTAAAAATTATTTGCTTTTGATTTGAAAGTTCTAACAAAAGTTTCTATATCGTTTTGAGCTTGTTCTTATCTTTTAAAACCGTAATTATTCCGTTACAAACTATATATATATATATATATAAAATGAACAATTACACCATAAATTTAGAAACAATTATTATAAGCATTTATTTTAGTGACTAGCTGAATAAAATATATTTTAATTATATTAAATGTTTTTTTCGAAAAACGTAAATATATTAAATTATTTATTTTAAATTGTATATAACGGATTTCGGCTGTAGCGACTTCAGTCGAAAACTACCAACCAAAACAACTTTTTTTTTAATGTGCAGCTAAATATTTTTTTATTTGAAAATAAATTAATATATCTATTTTTTTTATACGTAATTTTCTTTAAAAATGCAATAAACGCTAATATGTAAATTTCCTTCGCAGTAGTGCTTTGAATTTTTAATTAATAAACAAATTAGTTGTCGAAACTATTATCGGAGTTCACAACTATTGAAATTCTAAAATCGTGTACTAAATGAATTGTTCATTCATTCAGAATAATTATAGGCAGTTTTTAGATTTATATACTATTATTCCTAAAATAAAATGCGTTAAATAAATAACAATGAACATGATGTTACTTATTATTTTTGTAGATATTAAAAAACAATGTAATCAAAAAATTTAAAATCGGATTTAATGCAAACATATATTGTAACAACAATAATTGTTATAATATCCTTATTAATTAGTTATTTTCAATGATAATATAATGTTAATATTAATAAAGTTTTATGTATAATAAATGTTACTGAAAGAATGTTATGTGAGCCCGTATCATTTTCACTATGTAGTAAAACTGTTTGTGGTTAAATGCTAAATTCCACATGTAAAAGTGTGTTCGTTGAAAATAGTAAATTCAATAGTAAAGTACAGTTACTTCATGAAGGTAACAAATATTATTGTAGTAAGGAAATTTGGAGTTTAGTACACACTTTCGTGTATAGAAAATAATATGATTAACTCTACGACTTTATGTAAAATATCACTCAAAAAATCGACACAATGATAGAATGCATAAAAACACCACCGTTAATTTATATTACTGACGATTTTTTAAAAAGTAAATTCATGAAATTAAATCAATAAAAATGTTTGAAAATATTTTCTGGATTTTTTTATATCTATATAAGGAAATGTGATGTTTACTTTCGCAACTTAGTCATTGTTAAGCAAATGTTGGTAAACAAAACCCAAATATATCAAAATAATCAGATTATGTCCCGAATGTATGCGTTATTCCAAACGTATACAAGAAATCAAATTAACGGACTTTGAATAAATAAATACAGTGCTTGAAAAAGTAACGATAATTAAATGAAAGTTGGCGTTAAACAAATATTTACATGAAGTAATTGTGCAAGATAATAGGGACAGTCAAACAAGAAACGCAAAATACATAGATTTCCAGTAAACTTTTCATAATAGCTTGGTCAAAATACATGGATTTCCAGTAAACATTTCATAATAGCTTGGTCAAGTCACTTTGAAGTGTAATATACATATTTTTAAATACAGAGAAAAATATATTTAACTATTCGATCTAACTTTGAAATTAATATTATAAAATACAAAAAGTTTTAAATTATTAAATTTATACCTCTTAAATTCTAACTTTAAAAAAATCAAAATATGAACCACGTCTATATAAACATGTGAACATAAAAATATAATTTTATTTTTATTTTTTTTTGTTGTTTCCGCGCTATGTACAGCAGCGAGGCTAGGAGCGCGGCCAGCAAATTTAAATTTTGTTAAACAATTTTAGAATTATATGGTAGTGGTAAAATTAATATTATATCGTATCCATTAACATGCCGTGCTCCTCTGCAACATTGGCTAGAGGCACGAGTAAATGGAGTTTAGACATCATGTATGATGTTGGATAGTTTTAGAAAGCGAAATAGGAGCTGGATTTTTTGTTCGTTGAACTCAAAAATTTTGGAATGTGAGCTGGAAAGGCCTATTTAGGAACGGAATAGGTTGAAATTCTTGCATTCTGCCAGAAGATGATTAACAGATAAGGGAACAGAGCATACATTATAGAGAAGGTATGAATTATTTAATAACTAAGAATGAGAAATGTTCAAATGGCGAAATAACTGAAATTATATCTTTTGCGATGGAATTCTGTGATTCCTTGTGGATTTGTGAAATAGAGAAGAATGAAGAAAGAGAATCTGTGCAAATAAGAAAGTCTTTGTTTAACTTTATACATTACAGAGAAGGTATGAATTATTTAATAACTAAGAATGAGAAATGTTCAAATGGCGAAATGACTGAAATTATATCATTTACGATGGAATTCTGTGATTCCTTGTGGATTTGTGAAATAGAGAAGAATGAAGAAAGAGAATCTGTACAAATAAGAAAGTCTTTGTTTAACTTTAATGTAAGATCAACAACAAGTGTTATAGTATATAGTTTTGCAGATAGAACTAAAAAGCTTCTTGGTAGTGAGTAATGTATTATATCGGATTTGGTTAACAGTACTACACGCTCGGCCATACTTAATTTGGAGCCGTCTGTGAATATAAGTAAACGGTTAGTAAATTCAACAAGAAATCTTGGAATGTACTTTTGGCAGCCTCGGGTGAAGTAAACTGTCCAGCCTTGTGGAGAGATAAGTTAATGCGAGACAAAAAACTTATTATCCATGGTGGAGGAATGGTAGGTGTTGTGATATATTTTTGGAATGCTTCTAATTGATACAGATTTTTGCCCGATTTTTTTTTTTTAAATATAATACGCAATATTTTTATGTTACAACTGTTCAATTAGTGCCTATATAAATATTTCCGTGTTCGATTTTTTAAAAAATTATCAGTTTATTATATCCTACTTTAAAAGTGAAGTGATGTACACTACTATTATTGACCATATATTTAATTATACATACCTGGGATTACTTCGTAGATGGCCTAGATAGGCTAGGTGTAGACCATAGCAGAAGAAAAAAATATTGTAGAAACTAACTTAACTAAAATGAATAACTAGCATTTAAATTGAACTGTAATACCATTAGCTCATTAATTAGAATTTGAGATTTATAATAAAATTCGTAGCCAGAAAAATCTGGAATAAGATAAAATAGCGATAAACCATGTACTCCATGATTTATATTTTTTAAATGATCAAATATTTGCAAATTCATTTAAGATCATTGTTCAGTTTTATTGGAAGCGTGTTATTTTGTATATATATTTATTAAAAAATTATTAATTTGCATTTCCAATGTACAAACATTTAACATAAGTATGAATTCATATTGCTAACTAATGAATTTTCGAAATTAAAAATGATAAACGTCACTCGTTAAAGTAATATTATTGTTTATTAATTTAATGTTTTAAAAATTAAAATATTTGATGCTCGTACTTTTTTTTTCCCAAGTAAGAATGTGAGTGAAAATTATTTTTTAAAAAAATGTTAACTAAATTTTGTTGTAAAATAATTATATTTCTAAT
Source organism: Coronaproctus castanopsis (assembly GCA_032883995.1). Classification (NCBI taxonomy): domain Eukaryota; kingdom Metazoa; phylum Arthropoda; class Insecta; order Hemiptera; family Monophlebidae; genus Coronaproctus; species Coronaproctus castanopsis. The sequence goes on from CM065054.1 coordinate 61,948,957, forward strand.
ATTTTCAATTAAATTGAATTTAAAGAGCAATCATATTTTTAAAATCTTGATCAAGAAACATTTTATTATAATCGTTTTGTTTCAAGTGCATTTTTAATTATATTATTTGTTTTATTTACTAAGTTTTTTAACATTACCATTTTTTCAAATATTCATTTTTTATATATATTTATTGCATTAATTATACTTTTAATCTGTCCTGATTTTACTAAATTATAGTATTTATTATTTTCGATCAAAAACATGGAATCATTCTTGACTATTCTGAGACCTATCATTTTACAAATACATAGGTTATTTATAGGGTTATGTTAAAACTATTTCACTTCGAATTAAATATAACAGGTAGTGTTCTTCGATATTAATGCATTAGGTTTTTTCTTGATGATACATATTCGTTTTTACTTGATATTTGGCAACGTGATTATTGTTTTACTAGCCTAAAGATTCAAATGTTAGTGTTGATTAATGTTGGTGTATATTTTGTTTAAACAATTTCAATATTAATAAACTGATATCGGTGTTTTAACAAATGTACTGTTGCACTAAAATCAATACGCTAAATCTTAAATTTGTTCTTAAAAATTTATTTATAACTTTTTCAGAAAGACCTTTTGTTAACGCTATCCTCTTTTCCGGTTTCCATTTAAATGTATATACTTGTAGCATTATGCTTTCTTCGAAATTTAAAAAAATGTTTTCGTTCGCCTAAGTATCTAGGTTTTTAAAAATGATTGATCTTTGATATATATATAATTTTTTTTAGGCTAATATAGTAAAGGTGTATTATTTTAAAGTTGTGCGTGAATGTTTAAAAAATTTTAACATGTTTTATTTTGTACGTAAATTGTGTGTGTACTTGTACATGTATAAATATATGTATATATGTGTTATAAAATATTTGTTTGATTTTAGGTTCAAATTAAACAGTATACATGGATCAAAGTTATAGTAATACTTGCAGGTAATGTAAATATATGTAAATGCATATTTCTTAAATTTCGAAGGTCTTTTTGAATGAAAACTGATAAATAAATACGTTAATTAATGAATTCATTTAGCTGAAAATTTTAATCTTGATGAAAATAGTGCAAAAATATATAAATATCTTCTTATAAATTATTCGTGATTATGATTGTTTACAAAATAATTCGTTTGATCATATGAAATTTCTTATGATATAAAAATTATCCGTTCAAAAACAATTTATTGTTTATACAAATTTGATTTCTAATTTTTTCATCATGTGTTATTTATATGTTATCAATACGCCAAGTTAATTCTGTTGTCTGTGTATTATTGGGTGTGATAATAGCAACATAAAATTATAGAATGGAATTAATTATGAGTGATAATTTATTTAAATAAGTTATTTAGCATTGTTAACCAAAATTTTCATATCTCTTCTTATTCATTGTATTTAATCGAAATGGTTAACAAGTATCGTCTGTGAAATGAATTGATCTAGCAATTATTTATACAACAAATTTTAACAAATAAAATAAATTTATAGAAAACGAGGAATGCGTATGCAGATAGTAAAAATGTTTATAGTTTTGAGAGTCACTGCAAAATTATAAATATTTAAATTGATAAGTACAAATCATCGGCACATATATGTAACTATACAAAAAGTTATCGTTCTAACTGTTGTAGGATATGTACTTCGGATAGTTATTATTAGTATATCGTATGTCTTCGGGTAGCAAACATCATATATATATTTCTGTTTAGACGTCCAGGTCTAGATTTTCCAGCCATGTTACAGCCGCGTCCGATACTGTCCGAATTTCTTCCCAGCCGCCACTGAAGCCTTTTCGTGGACACGTATTTAGGATATGGTCCATCGTTTAATTATTTAATCGGCAGTCGCGTAACGGATCATTTTTGAAGCCCCAATTTACGAGAATGTGGCCACATCTTCCATGACCAGTTCGAAAGCGGTTGAGCCGTATCCACGTCTTTCGTTGTAGGTCAAAACGCAACAACCTGTGGTCGGGAGCGTCGATTATATTATTCTTGTCCGGGTTCCGCATTTTTCATTCTTCTCTCCACGCTGTTACTGAATCGAAACCATGCGATATGAGTTCTGCATCTGTTCGATGAGCTGGGTTTCCTCGATGTCGGTCTTTTAGGACCGCCTGTATCCGCGTGTATATGTAGGCTTTCGTTGATTCGGTATTTCCTACATTCTTTAACTACCGCGGCTTTTCTACGAATATGAGCAGGCATGATAATGGATAGTATTGGTGACCACTGTACCATGGATTTGGTTGTGTCGGATATTATGCGTAGTGCGGTGTTTAGTTCGGTGTCGATCTTCTTTGTGTGTTTGCTGTTCAGCCACGCTAGAGCTGCGTACTTAGCCGGTGAGCAAACCGATGCTAGAACTTAAGTCCGTATAGTGGTTTCTGACGTACCCCATTTTGTTCCAGCCAGTTTCTATATGATGTTCGTTCGCGCACTGATTTTAGCGGCCGTATTTTCAAAATGTTTACGATAGGTTAGTTGACGGTTGAGAGATATTCCGAGGTATTTCGGATACTCTTCGTGTTTCAATCTGCAATCGTTGAGCTTGATATTCAGTTTCATTTTGGCTGGTTGGTGGAAAGGTGGAAATATGGTACAGTTGTTTTATCTGTATTCAGAAGTAATCAGTTATTGGGACTAGATCTTCCTGAAGAGTTTTCTCTGTAATGTGCTGCTGAGCGTTTTGCATAGCGAATATCGTCTGCGTAGATGAACTTACGTGATTCCGTTTGGTTGTAAGTCAGAAGTGTATAGGTTGAATAGTAATGGAACTAGTACCGAGCCCTGCGGAAGGTCGTAGTTTAGGGAGCGCGTTCTGACATGCTTTCCGTCGAGATGGACAATTATCTTATAGTGATCATGTTGTTCAATAACGAGTACATTTTCTGTAAGGAATCGTTTGTAAAAGTTTGGTGAGCAAGCCAGTATGCCGAAGATTTATATAAAAATAAAAATGTTTACTAATAAAATGTTGCTTATTGTTCGTTGTACATATTAGTTGATATTGTAGTCTCTTTTAAAGTACAGCGTCTTGAAATAATTAAAATTGTTACGCTTTTTTCAGGAATTTTAAAAGGAAATCATACGGTATAAATCGCGGTGCCTTAAGATCCAACACGAATAGCGGGCGAGCATCAAGTTCCGAAACCGGTGATAATTTCCACGATTACAATGAGTATCGTACAAGTTACACAAAGAACTATGAAAAATATTCTGATGATTGTAGGTGGGGTAATAAAAAATCAGTTTCTATTAGATCCCATAGTTATATAAATATATCACGCGTCGAACAGATAAGTTAAAACAACCTTCATAACAAGACGTTTTTCGGAAACAATAAATTCTGAATACGACAAGAAATCTCGCTATTCTGCTGAAGATAATGACGGAAAAAATCGATTCAGAAAATTAAAATCAAGTGAGACTATTGTAATATTTTACGTTACTATGAAAAAAAAAAAGTAGTTAGAAACAAATGATGTATTTGCTGATAATCTGTAAATATTTATGCATTTATTTATTTTCCATCTTAAAACCGATAGTTGTATATTTTTTATTCTATGTATTATACAATAGGCATTAATCAACCTCACAAATAATAGTTTAGAATAGAAAAATTAATACTTCTAAATAATATACCAAGCTTATGTTACATGATTTTGAAATTTGTCGTTATTTATATCATGAATATGAACGTGTTCTTTCTTTTTTTATTTTTTATTTTTTTTTTATAAATTTTAAAAATGTAGTCAATCCAGAAGGAAATGTAAGTTATAATCAGTTGATTTTTAGACTAGTATTATAGTTAATTAATGCTTCCATACATGAACAGATGAGGTTAATTTTCAGAATTTTATAATTGTGTAAATTTTTATTTTATTACCGCCATTTTAACGCTTATTTATAATTTTAGAAAAATGTGAGAACGTCATAACTGTAAATTTACTGTGACCGACTTCACATCACATTGTACATATATGGCATTTCTTCATGTAAGTGTGAAATTTCACCGTCATTTTAAATGATACATTTTCTCACTATTCACATATAATTATTATTATTACTTTTTTTTTTTTAAATTATTTTAAGAGTTAATACGATCTTAAGACTACACTCAAATAAGCATTACAATTATTACGATGGTGTATATGCTTAAAACTAGTGTGTTAAACATAAAGACGGGTGCGAAGACCTTGCTCTAGCGAGCAAGGCTTGTTACTAACTTACATATATCATATATAAATTAGTACTTAATGCTAAATCAAGTCATGCGGTTTCAGTCGTTTCAATCGGCGCGTATCGAGTTCGATGTCAAGCAATTTTTCCGCTTCAAGGTTGGGATGTCCATGCAGTCGTTTATGCATCTTTGCAATATCTTTTATTACTTCGCGTACACTTTTAACTGCGAGGTCGCGGCGTATGCCGTCGTTGCGAGAAAAACGATAGGCATCTACGATTATTCGTAGGATTACGTTTTGCCGAGTTTGAACAAGCTGCTGATTGGTCTTCTTAGCGCAGCCCCATAAGGCTATTCCATATGTCCATATGGGCTTTATAATTTGTAAGTATATCAGGCGTTTGCAGTAAATGCTGAGCGTTGAACGCCGTCCTATTAGCCAGTATAGTGTTGACATGGTTTTCTTGATTTGCCTGCACTTCATCTTTAAATTCGGTTTCTACGTAAGACGAGAGTCCACGTGCATACCAAGATATTTTACCAAGTTGGTTTGCGGAATAGGCTGATCTGCAATATAAACTTGATGGGACACGTTAACGTGCCGCAGGGTGAATACGATGTGTTGCGATTTGGAGTTGTTGAACATGATTTTCCATCGTTGAGCCCAACTGATGACGCTATCTAGATGTCGTTGAAGGTTCTTTGTTGCTTCCTTCTGGCTACTACTATTGGATAGAATGGTGGTGTCAGGGCGAACGTAGCCGTAATTGTTCTATCATCAGTGGGCAAATCGTTGGTATATAGGAAGTATAGGTTAGGTCCAAGGACGCTACCCTGCGGAACTTCAGCCTGTATCGGGCGATACGATGATTTAGAATCTTCGTGTGCTACTCGAAATTGTCTTTCTGACAAGTATGATGTTAGCAAACGACATAGATTCCCTGGCAGAAAGTTACACATTTTAACGATGAGACGTTCGTGCCAGACTTTATCGAAAGCCTGAGCTACGTCGAGGAAAACGGCCGTGCAAAATTGTTTATCTTCGAATGTTCGCTCTATAACTGTCGTTACCCGATGCACCTGTTGAATTGTGGAATGTTGGTCCCTAAATCCAAACTGGTGGTTTGGCACCTCCACAAATAGTCTCATTTGTTTTAGTACTAGTTTATCATGTAATTTTGAAATTGATGATAAAAGCGATATTGGGCGGTAAGATGTTATCGCCTCCGGTGGCTTTCCCGGCTTCTTGAGCATAATCACTTGCGCTACACAGGCTGGTACGTGCTCAAGTTTAAGACTTCCATTGAAACAGTATGCAAGTAGAACAACAGCTTTACGTGGTAACTCTCTCGATATACGTGGTGATATCTGATCAATGTCTGGGGCGTTCGGCGGGTTAATATTTTTCTCAATTTCCTGTGCTATCTCCATTGGAGTAAAGTACTTCAATTGATCTGCCTGATAATTTATTGAAGGTGTCACGTCTGACGCAATGTCATGTGGCTGAACGACTCTTGCTAGGTGTCAAAAAGCTCTGCTTTTTCTGTATCTTTCCTAATCCAATTTTCGACTTCATCTTTGAGCGGTGGAACTTGTACAATAGGTCGCTTTATCCTGTGGGTAGCTTTCCGAAGCGTGAAGTTTTTATCAGCGTGGGGATAGAGCTCTTTAAGATATGTTGCAAATGTTTTTTGTCGTATTTCCTTAATTAATCTAGTTATTCAGGTGATTGAAAATGGTTTTATCATGTGGATTACGTGACTTATGCTATTCCCGTCGAGCTTTCCTTCTCTCAGCAATATTCTGGCGAACTTCGAAAGGATATGTGATTTCTTGCACTTCACTATTCCTAGTAGGAGGTGTAGCAAGCTTTGCTGAGTTATGGATTGCTTCAATGAACTGTTCAACTTGAGCATCGAGTTTCGCAGGAGATTTGAGTCTCACTGTAAGACTGATTTGTTGGTCTAATTTGTAACGAAACTGATCCCAGTCTGTATATTTGTTTGTGAGGGTAACTTTCTTTCCCTTCATTATCACTGTTCCACTTACTGTTAATAGCAATGGAGACTGATCCGAAGACAGGTCTTCTACATCTTCGATAACCATGTAGTTAGTTGAAATACCTTTCATGAGGAAGAAGTCGATTAGGTCTGGCTTCTTTCGTCGGTCAGTTGGCCAATAAGTCGGTTTCCTTCCCGATATGAAATTGCAGTGTGTACATTTAATGGCATCGAAGAACCGTTTGCCTTCCGCGCGAGTAATCGACGATCCCCATGCCATGTGTTTGGCATTAAAGTCACCTGCCAGGATGAATTTTTTACCCAAATGTCTCAGAAATTCTTCGTAGTGTCTGCGCTCCATATCTTTTTGTTCGCGTTTGCGCGGAGGCGAATAAGCCGCAGCTATATTTATTTCACTGTTATTGAAATTAACTGATACAATGGTACATTGCATATAATCAAGACAGAATTCTTGTTGTTGAAAGTGCTAGATGTTCTGCCTGATTAGGAGAGCCGCTCCAGCATGAGTACCACCACTTATGGTGTAGAGTAGCAATCATATCCGCGTATTTTGATATGATCTCTCGATGTGAGATGACATTCAGAGATTAACGCTATATCAATCTTATTGACATAGAGATAGTTCTTAAGTTCCATCTGTCGCCGACGAACACCATTAGCATTCCATGCGATGACTCTAAGAGTTTCAGCCAATTTTCTTTCGGGATTGTTGAGGCTCGTTCTAGCACGGAGATGCGATTCGTTATGGCGGCGAACTGTTTAATAAGATCTTGAAGAGTTTTATTAACGTCGGCCAAAGTCACCTCTTTAATAGCTTTCTTAGCTTGCGAAGAAGGCTGTTTCTGTTTCTGAAGTGTTGTTGTTGCAGTACTACTCGTTGCCTGAGCATATGATTTACCAGGTTGAACCTTTGCAGATGGGACACTCTTTTGTTGAACGTGTTGTATTACATTTGTTTTAGATTTTGAGAATGCATTCATCAGGTTAGCTGTAAGCTTCATAACCTTTATAATTAGAAGAGTGGTTTCCATTACAATTAACGCACTTAAATATCTTGTGATCCTTAAGATTGCAAGAAGCTGATTCATGATTACCTGCACACTTAAAGCAGGAATTTTTTAAAATAAAAATTACCTTTTGTATGATTCCATTTCTGGCATCGCTTACATTGTGGGATTGTTCTTACTTTAACTGGTGGTTCTACTGAAACCTTGCAATTTAGTAAGTATTTAATGTCGTAAACTTCCTTGTTATTTGGCGATGGCTCGAGGTCTACATAGAACAAGGGATATGTCCTCTTAACTCGATCTATAATTTTGTTATTTTTATCTCTAATTTTAACTGTTTTCGAGATGTCGAATTTCATGCTCTTTCAAGGTAAATTAAGAATTAAATTTCAGATGATTTGTTTTTATATAATAAATTGTTTGATAAATATCAATGCCGTATGAATTTATAACTATATGAAGTAAAATTATAAACTAATTACAAATTTGAATAATTTATCTCGCGGACATCGTACAGGTTACCTTTATTACTGTAGATAAACGCGGATAACTGCAGGATGTTGTGTCATCTTTGTATGACCCAGTAGACGTCGGGTGATGATTACGTCGTCTTTGCGGTACTACATGTTTAAATTTCACGATCGTATTTCTGACTTGACCGAACTCGATTTATTGGTTGAAGGAATAGACGGTAAAGAAAATCGCAAACACGCTGAGAAGAAAATTTGAACATTATGTATACATTAAAGGTAGATCCTCCAATTATTTTATGTTTTTACTAAGGTTTTGAAGAATAAAAAAAAATTCTTCGTTACTGTTATAACACAATAATTCAAAAAAGATAAGTAAATGACATTTATTATTTAACATGAAAGCATACATGAAGCAGAAAGCAGGACAAATACGACTTAGTCAAATGTGGCGGCTGTTAAAAATACACAATTCAATCGCTACAGTGCTACTTTACCCGTCCAAATCCATCTGGATCTATCGGATCCAATTTTGGAGATGCGCAAAGCCTGCTAACTGAATTATTATTCAGCGTAGTCAAAATAAAGTTATTCGTGCAATTATAAATGCAGGTTGGTATCAGCGAAATGAAGATCTGCGTGCAGATCTGAATTTGAAATGGTTAGACGAGATATCAGCAACAAAACGAGAAAGACAACCCAACGAGCTCATGCCCTGTCTGAAACCATACATATTAGATGGTAAAATTCTGCTGTTTACTAATGTTAATTATTCTCTCAAATGTTTTACCTGGATTCCCGGTCATTCCGGAATTCATGGCAATGAGGTTGCCGACACTCTGGCCAAGGAAGCCATTTTCTTCGACTCTCTGGTGCCGGAAATTTCCACCACAGACCTGATATCTCTTGCCAACATGGATATATCCTACGAGTGGTCATCGTGGCTAGTTAGTTCTTCTACCCCTAGATATTATCTGGCCACATCACCTACTCCCTGGTACTTTAATTTGTCCAACATACACCTCAACTTCCGAAAATTTATTACAACCATCACCTACTCCCTGGTACTTTAATTTGTCCAACATACACCTCAACTTTCGAAAATTTATTACAACCATCACCCGTTTACGTTCTGGACACAATCGTCTTCCGGCTCACATGTTTCGTATTGGGATTTCCAGTTCCCCATATTGTCCCCATCCAACCGATTCACAAATTATTGCCGATGAAAACCACATCCTTTTCAATTGCAGTTTTCACACACCTGATCAACTCGCACTCCTGAATTCCTTAATATCCATCGGTTATCGTCCTCCTTTCTCTATCACTTCCTTAATTTTTTCTAATGACTCCCGTGTTTTCCTCCATCTTTACAAATTCCTAACCAATTGTAACATCAATATATAATAACTATTTATCAACACGTTAGTGGGTTGTGATTGCTCCTCAGCAGTGCCAAAAAAAAAAATGATATATGATGACGCAGATGATGTAGTATTTGTCCGTTTTTTAACTGCAATTACTTTAAGATCTTTCCAAGGACAGAATATGGAATACCATCCAAACCAGTCATACTTTTCTTTTTTTATGAAAGGGCTGAAGAAAACTCTTCAATAGTTATTTTTGACATTAGAAAATGGTTCTGTTCAGTATTGCTGTTATGGAAAGTGTTAGAAAAGCACGAAGCCTCATCTTCATTAGGTACATAGTTTGGACAGACACTGTCACGAAAAGTGGAATGTCATTCGAGATTGACATAATAATTGGTGGAATCGAATTGGCCACTGAACTCTTTAATTTGACTCCAGATCTTAGTTTGAGGAAGTGTTTCTGTTAAATGAAGAGATGAAAGAACGCCATGCAGTTTACATAGTAATAGATATTTTATTGTGGACGCTTCCTGATGCTTAATCACTCATAGAACTAGAGCGACGAAATTTACAGAAGCTAACATTACGTTTGTATGCATAAGTTGCGCATTCCCTTGTCCACCACGGAGCCAAACAGTATTTAACAGAGGATGGAAACGTGCAGATAGGGCGTTATTAATCATTTCAATGAGGTTTTCATATAATAATAACCCATTATCCTGTGATATAACAGCGTCCCCACATAAGATGTCCAACACATGTGAGAACTGGGGCAAACATGAGTCCACTATTTTCCAGCTATATGTGTAATTACGTCGTATTAGTGATAAGGGTAAAGATGATTCTGAGAAGGTAATACAAATTGGTAAATGGATACCACCACCCAGCGGAAACTGAAGGACCTCCCAGGTTATGGCAGGTTAGTTCACAGCAGATAGTAAAGTAATATCTAGTAGACTATTAATAATATTTTGTCGGTTAATCATTGTAGGTGACGAGTCGCTAGCAATAACGAAGTTAGAATCATTAACATCTATGATTAGTTTTCCCATATAATTTGTGCGAACACATAATCATGCAAATCGCCCACAAAGAAAAACATCAGAATTACTTTTTTTTTTTTATTAATACTTTATTATGCAAATTAATAACGTACAACTTGTTGCATTTACAGAGGAGCAATACACTGCACCACCGCTTAGGCTTAATCAGTGTACTGCTCCCCTTTACAATACTCTATAGTTAACAATAATATAGTAACCACTTTTACACTCGCATTTGCGCGGGCTGTGCGTCCGTTTTACTCAGTCATAGTATACATATATTCGCTTATAACTTCTCTTATGCTAGTTAATAATTAAAATTATAACTTAGGTATACTAGATGCATAAATGTACGAATTATCCATAATGACACATACATACACATATACATATACAGAACTTAAACATTATATGCATAAATTCCTCGCAATCACCCCCGTATATACATGTACGCGTGCAGAAATACACTCGTTATACATATTACTGTAAACGTTTTATCACGGATTCACAACGCAAAAACTTCAGTGACCATGGAATTTCTTATGCATTACATTAAATGCGAATAATTGGAATTGTCGAGCAGTGTATTTGTCTTGTAGGTTAAAATTATTTTTATTGTAAAATCTTAAATGGTCCATAGTGGGGCATACAAATAGTACATGGTTCGCAGTTTCTACTGCGCCGCATTCACACTTGTCATCATTACTTAACTTAAGAAGAAATAAATAAGACCCGAATTTTCCATGCCCCGTTAATAATTGGGTAGTGTAGAAATCAGGAGTAATTTTAATATTGTGTCTATTTAATATATTGGGGATTTGGGTGTGTCGGCCAGTATTATCTTGTTCCCATCTTTTTTGCCAAATTTCTAAGTAGTGTCGTTTTATAGCTTTCAGTGTATAGATATATTGAGTTCTGGTTTCACTGCGAGAATTTAGGTTGAATTTTGAGATTAGGGCGTTTGTTTCTTCTATTAACTGCTTATTAAGATATGGAAAGAAGTCCACGTTTTTTATGGCAAACATGACTGCCCTTCTGAGCATAAGAAGATCGACAGGAAGTACATTAGCAATAACTACAGATGAGCTGTGTGAAATTGTTTTGTATCCCCTGCAAGCGTTTATTAGATATTTTCTTTGCATACCAAAAAGTTTTTTCTTTACTGTTTTAACTTTTAGCCGGTTTAGTAGGACGGTGGAGCAGTATGCTACAGTGTTTTCAATCAGTGATTTGTATAATACAATTCTGTACTTGTAACTGAAGCCCCATGTATTTTGACAGGCTCGTAACATTTTGCAGTATTTGATATCCATTTTCAATATTATGTTATCAAGATGGTATTTGAAAGTTAATTTGTTATCTATGATAATACCTAAGTATTTAAAGTATTCAACTACCTTAAGAATAGAGTTCTTGAATCTTACTTTAATGTTGTTTCTCTTCAATTTAAATGAATTTGTGAAAAGTGTGACAAAACTTTTTTCAATTGACAATTTTAGTTTGACACTATCTAACCAATTTCCTAATTTTATTAAGGTATCATTCGCTTTATTTTCTAGTTCCACTTTTGAGCTTCCGGAAATTATAAAAATGAGATCATCTGCATATGCACAGAGTTTTACATTTTTATTGTAGCATAATTTCAAGGCTCCGTTAAAAAGTATGTTCCAGAATAGTGGACCCAGAACACTACCCTGTGGACAGCCCATATTGGTTTCTTTTCCTGCGGACGCATTTCCTACTTGTAAAGAGATCTTCCTGTTACTTATGTAATGGTAGATTTTTAATAATCATTGTTAGTTGTTCATTATTAATGAATGAGGGTTCTTCCATATTTGTTTGGCTAAAATCAGGCTTAAAATTATCGAATTTATTTCGCAATGACTTATGATAGCTATTGTCGGCGTCTGTGTTATCGCTAGGAAATAATGTGGAGAGACAGTATTTTAGATTGTCCTTTGTATTAGTTATTTGATCATTGTCTTCATTTTTAAAAAGAGGAATGTCATTGGTTTTCTTTGCTTACTGAAGGCGATTTTATAACTTAGACCCCATGGTTTTACATTATCTGTGCAAAAAGATTTCCATGACTTTAATTTAGCAGATTTTATTTTATAATTTAAAGTTTTTTTGTAACTTTTGTAAACTAGTTCCCGGATTTTTCTCATATTTGGATCCTTTGTTCTTTGGAAGATACAACGATATTTTTTTGTGAGTCGGCTATGATATTGGATTTCATCATTCCACCAGTAGTTTGTTTTAGATACAGGTATGTAAGTACTATTTGATTCAATTTGTTGTTGTATATACTTTGAAAGATAATTTATCCATTCTTCACAGGACTCATGGTTATTTATGAAGTTGCAGCTTTGTACTAAGTTATTTCTTTTCTGTTCGAAATTGTTAAGAATATTGTTGTAATTTACTTTTCGAATAAGACTTCTTCTTGATATGTCCATACAGCACTTGAATGTTACATATTCATGAACTGAATATGCCTCCCCAGTTTGGACTTTTAGTTCTTTTAGCAATTTTTGAGGTAATTACAAGGTCTATTACACTTGTTCCATTCGCATTAGTAAAGGTAAAGACATTTTTTTGGTTTAGAACAATTAGATTATGGGACACTAAGAAACTATGAAAAAGTTTTGTTTTCTTCCCAGAGTTTTTAAGATCCACACATAGTAGATCTAATGTTCATATCCCCTGCAAGAAGTACTCGTTTATAGGGAAATTTTGTGAGGATATCATTTAAAGCTTGTATATATGGTTCTAATGGTTTATTTGGGGAGAAGTATACATTTATGACTAAGAGATTAGATAAGAGGATTGCTATAAGGTTATGATTTTTATCAATGAGAATTTTTTAGTAATTTATGTCTGATGAAATACAGATGGCAGCTAGATTATTGTTTATGGTGTTGTACCATCCGTTTAACTTATTATTAATGATGTAAGGTTCAGAGATTAGAACAAGTTTATAATTTCTTCTTAATGCATACTGGTGTATCATATTTTGCGCTGTGAAGCAGTGACTAACATTGTTTAATATAAAATTAATTTCCTTATTCATAGCGGTAATTTATGTGGGATTTTAGAATTTCTTTTATTTTTACTACATGTGGACATTTATAACTACCTGGATGATGGTGTACATCTACATTTTTAATATTATTATTATTATTATTATTATTACTATTACTATTATTTCTTACCTTACTATTAACGCAGTTAGTGCACAGCCCGCTTTTAATTGTGTTATTTATTAATTCTATTTCTTTTTCTTCAGATTCACAATTTGCCACCTTATGACCAGACTTCCAGCATCGAAAACATTGGTTAATTGTGATGTTTTCATAGATTGGACATCGTGTCCATCCGATGTTTATTTTTTTCATTTTAAGTAAGATGTCGAACGATTTTGCGGTCACTTCGCACAATGCCTTCTTTTTGTTGCCAACAGTTATTTTGATGTAATGCGGTTCCTCCCCTGTTACATCCTTGATTACCTCTGTAATATCTTCTTTATTAACATCATTCGGAATATTATTTATACCAATTTGTGGATTCCGTGGCTTATTTTCTATAACTTTCAGTGAGGTACATTTATTTTTTATTTCAGTTTCGATTTTTTGTAATTCTTCTTTACTATCACAGCCTACTAAAATGTCGCCCGATCTTAATTTTTTATAAAGTTTAATGTTGACCCCCATACGGTGAGGAACTATATTTTTGGTTAGGTCTTCCTCTTTGACTTTAACTCCGTCGGCTTTATTTTTTATGCGAATACAATTTAAGTTAGGTTTCATCTTCTTATCGGAGGTTACCTTTTTTTTGTTGATTTCTTTCGTTTGAGTTTACGCTAGCATTTGCCTTTACAATATTCGCTAGACTAACAGATTGAGTGTTAGTATTTCTAGTATGATCATCATTATTTCTTGTTTTATAATATTGTACCTCTGAACGTAATTTTTCATTTTCTTTTTTCAGCTGGTTTACTTCAGTACGTAGTTGTTTGTATTCTTCTCTGTCTGCTTTTAGACGTGTAAGCTCTTCTTTTATATTCAGCACCTCCTCTACTAGTAGGTTTATTGTCGACTTCGTGCTGTTATCCGTATGTACGCTTCTTCTAATGTTAAAAATATCTGCTTTCTCTAAACCCGTTTGACTACATTTATCGCACTTGTACGTAGGACTCTCTTTGAAACAAGCTGTGTGCGCGCGAGTTCCGCAAGCACCCGCACAAAGCGTTGCTAAATGCCTACTATTAAATGGTTTGTCGCAGACAGGGCACTTGTCCGACGACACTACCATCTTCCCAGCGGGAAGTTAGGCAGCGATACTGAACACTTCTAGATTATATTTTACCATAAATTGAACACGAACGAAAAAATTATTATAAAAGTAAGATTAAAATTAAAATTATTCACGTACACAGTTTTAAATGTGTAATTATATATATGTATACGTTAGAAAAAACGGATGTTAACTATATAAAATTCAAGTAAAGGTATTTAGTTAGAACTTGTATAATTACAAAAAGAAAAAGGAGCTAACTAAAACACGACCGACCGAAACAGCGACCAATATTATATTACTTAGTAAGTTGTTTAAAAAATTAATTAACAAACGATGATTAAATAATTTGTTTGGCGGAAGATATGATGAGATAAAATAAAGAAGCCGTTTATTAAACTTAACGGATACACACACACACCTATGAGCAAAATAGAAACGAGACATCGATAAAATTGAAATTTATGAGATGTTGATTACGGATAAGGTGATTACCTGCAAGTTTTTAACGGGTTATAGGATAAGATTTGTTGAGCTCTCATGCAGTCAATGTATGAAGGGGCAGAAATATTTGTATTTGAGCAACTTGAGGACAAATGGCCCCATGGCAAAATGAGCACCTAGGTTATCGACATTGTTGAGCAGTGTGTGAGAACCGCAAGTAATTCGCACACTGTCTTGGCGGCTGTATACTTGGATCTACCTTTCAGCATAACCGATATAATGCGACACACTCTGGTAGAGAGTTACCGAGGAATTTAATTTCAACCGTGTGCGTTGGGATTAACGAACCTTCCGCGCGACATGGATACGTCTGATACTTACAACTTGGACAGAGCTTTCTATATTTTCAAAAATTTCTGTGTCTGAAATATTAGTGGGAATACCTCTAATCACGCCTAATCTATACAAAAGAGAACTTGGAATAAAAGCTGATATGTTATTTTCTTTGTTGACCTGTTCAACAAAAATATTAGCATCTTCCGGACTATTAAAGACTGCTTTAATTTTATTAATACCGTTACGTTGGACAACGCCGGGATATTTTGCTAATAATTTGCATGTGGGCCAAATGATGGTAATTGCCAAGATTTGCAACTCGAGAAGACGATATAATAGCTATATAAGGGCCCGAATGAACGTTTTTCGCATATAGTGAATTAATAATTGTGTTTATTAATGTTATTATTATTATTACTACTATTATCGGTGATGTTCATATTATTATTATTTTCATTATTACCGCTATGGTTATCGTTATTAACGCTACACTATCAATACTATTACTACCGCTAATACTAATATTACTACTATTACCAATACGACTACTACCTATAGTTACGAGAATAATTATTATCGAGTTTATTATTATTACTATTATCGCCATTGTTATTATTATGATAAAATTTTTTGTGTTTATGCTATCAGAACTGTTGTCCGGTTACATATTGATAAGGAGTTATCTATACTTCAGACGTCGCTCGAGTCGTTCATCAGCTGGCGAAGCGAGTAAAGCGAGTACTACATACAAAAACGAAAACTGGTGTATAAGAAAAGAAGTAAGAAAGCGGTTAACAAGCAACACAATAAACACACGACCGATCGGTAAATACGAGGCGATTATAATACGCATTTAAGAGGTACGCGAAAAAGGGAATAAAAAAATGTTTTTTTCCAGAAGTTATATTTTTTGAAAACATATAAATAAATGCGCAAAATATGTGTATTGAATTGAAATATTAAAAATTAAACACATTTATTTTTACGTCTATCGCGATAATTTTTTAAAATTCGGCCAATAATTGACGACAGCGTTTCTCGGTAATTCTTCGAGATGTTTTGTTAGTTAATACTGATCGGTGTTTTTGTATTTCAGGAATTTTAAAGCGGAATAAAATGTTTGGCATAAGTAGGTTGTTACGAATATTGAAATAATTTGACCAGCAACCTTTTCATTACAACGTTGCACTCGGTCTATCATATTTTTTTTTAAAATATAATAGCCCAAAATTAAAAACGGAACTGGGGTACATTAATCCAGAGCCACAAATAATCCTTCAAAGAGCAGCCTGTGTGGCTCGCGCCAAGTTTGCCCCCGATGGTCTATAAATTCGTGCAAATATATCTGGTTAATATTGTGTTAGGTAATGATGCGCTTTTCACCGAAATTGTTGCCTGTGTGTTATAACATATACATATATATATATATATATATATATATATATATATATATATATATATGTTTGTTTGTGTGTAAGTGTGCGAATGTTTTCAAGTTCAAATATCGAGCAGATGTAATTAAATTACTTCGTTCGCACCGGAAAGAACATATCAACTATAAACGGTATGAAATTTGATAAACGGGACTTACAATAATGGGAATAACAATAATAATAATAATGACGCATATTTAGTTAGTATTACGTGTGTGTGTGAGTGTTTGTTATGTGATCGTAAACACGATTTAATTCCATTCCTCGAAACGTAATTACGTATTTATTTAAATCTTCGAAATTGCTTCATTTAGGGGGATATTTTACAAGTAAAAATGAGGAGACCGGTTAAATTTAAAATGTTTATATATTATTAAAGATATATACATATATATATCGAAATAATTACATTCGATGATTATTCTGTTATTATTCGGAAGCTGCGATTGAGTTAAAATTGTTTCGAATAAATACACGCGTTTGTCAGACGAGATTTAAATTTCTTCGGTAACGATATATTCGTTACGAGATCGTTTTGAACAATTTGGCAATTACCTTTTCTTGGATGCGTACACACGATATCGTGAAATCTTTTAGTGATCAGGTAATAATCTTGAATCTTTCGTTAACATTTAAATAAAGGCAAAAGATCTATATACAATTTACATATTGTCGTTTTATCTCGTTAACTCTGTTACGTAACTCTAGTGGCGCGTTGCACTTTGTGCAACTGCAGCGTTAAAGTAATCGTCGGAATTTTTAATTTATTTATAAAATAAGAGGTTTATTAGAGAAATTGTAAAATCGGTTAATTAGTTGTTATATAATGATTAATAACATATAAACAAAATAAAAACCGGATCAAATGACGTAATATCTATGTAATATCGAATATCTATACTAATATGTAAAACTGTAGTGTCTGTGATTTGCGAATATTTTTATTATAATCATCGCATTGGGCTATTTTTATCACGCATAAACAGATAATCTATTTTTTTTTTTTTTTTTAAATGTCTGTCCCGATTTAACTCAAAAACTATTAAAGCAACAATGATGAAATTCGCATATAGTCGATATTATCGGATTCATTCTGTTTCACATTGATATCACAAATAGGACAGATATTACAATAATTTAAAGTTTTAAAATGTAGTAAACAGCGATATGCCTGCCAAATCGTTTAAAATGTAACACGTTTTCCGATTCGAATGTACCTTCACTATCAACACAGGCAATACAAACCACGTTTTGTTTCGTTATGGGCGTGGCCGAAATAACGGACGGATATATATATATATATATATATATATACGTAATACTAATATATAAAACTGTTAAAAGAAAGAGACAGTGATATTGTATTAAAAACAAATAATTACTCAGGCGACAGGCGAAGCCGTGGGTAACTTTTAGTAGGAATATAAGTATCGTAAGGCAAATTTTGTCCTTCATACTTTTTAACATATATAACGAGTATATATAATGAGACCACGCCTTGGAAGGCTATAAAGGAGGAATGAAAATAGGCGGATACAACGAATCTACGCCGATGATACTACGCTCATTGCTGCATCCAGAAATGAAATGATAGATTTACCGAACAGTATAGAAGTGTAAAGTAGAAAACTGGAACTTGTAATTAATAAAAAAACGAAACAAAAATTATGCTAATAAATAAGGATAATAATTCTCAGGCAACATTATACAGGATATAAAAATAGTAAGATGCATACCGTGAATCATTAATGAATAGCCGAGATGAGATTGAACGCAGAGTGATATTAGCAAAATCTGCGATGATGAGACTAAATAAAATTTGGAGAGATATTACTCGTTCGACAAAAATAAGGCTTGTCATCAACACGTTAGTATTTGCCATATTTGCATATTGAACATTACATAAGCAAGACAAACGAAGAATTGACGCCTTCGAAATGTGGATATGGCGCAGAATGCTGAAAATACGACAAATGCCTTAATTCTGGAAGAGATAAACGTGGAACAGCGCCTTCACACTTTATGCCGACAGAAAATCCTAAAATATTATGGACATATCGTGCGAAGAAATGAGAACGGCTTAGTAAAAGCCGTAGTAATTGGACAGATAGAAAAGGAGGAAAGAAAGACCTCGGACTCGGTGGATATGGATAGTGTCACGAATCGTACTGGATTAACAACAATTCGAGTTATAGCGGAAAGACGAAATAGAGTCAGATGGAACAAGAATTATATCAAATGCGTTAAAAATAGAAGTCACACGATACTCGATCATTTAAGTATCGCTTGAAAAAAGTGACATCGCTATTGTTCGTAATCACTGCTAATAGAATTAACCTGGGCATTTATAAATTCTTTCCACGATGTAAATATTTTAGCCCTAATATTTTTCTTTCCCACGACTTTTTTTTGTGTTTTTTTCTTCTTCTTTTTGGGGGGGTGGTGGTGGTTCTACACGACAGTTTTCTTCTTAAGAATCAGATAAATCGGATAAATCTATATTATTAGAATTCGAATATTCCAATATTTCGTCTTCATTTCTAAATTTGTTCCATTTATCGGGTGACGTTCTAAATATAGAAATGAAAAACGCATTACAATCCGAGAAAAATCATAAATTTTCTTACGTAGTTTTGAATAAATCTAATCACGATGACGAAAAAAAAAAACCCCGATATTTGACAACGTGTATAGATGGCTTACAAGTGGTTGATAGATTTGTATACTTAGGAACGCTAATCACAAAGGACGGAAGCTCAACAGAGGAAATTAAACGGAGAATAAAGATAGCAAAAATGGCGCTATTACAATTAACGAAAATATGGAAGAGCCATGAGATAACAATACACACAAAAATGCGTCTTATGAACTCGCTGGTGTTCTCTGTATTCCTATATGCATCAGAATGCTGGACAATGAAAAAGAGCGATACACAACGCATTAATGCGTTTGAAATGCACTGCTGGAGGCGAATGCTAAGGATACCATGGACTGCGAAAAAAACTAATTTGTCAATACTTCAAGAAATTAAGGTGGATCAGAGATTACAAACCGTGGTACAGAAACGAATAACATCATACACAGGACATATTATACGACAGAATGGATTGGAAAAAATGATTATGACGGGTATGGTAGAAGGTCGTAGGAAAAGAGGCAGGCCACCAACAAGATAGATAGACAGAATTAAAAGAATCGCAGGCACCGCATCAATACGAGAAATGATGGACCGGGCAGCGGATCGAACTACATGGCGGCTAAAAACGTTCGTTTATGAGGATTCATAGGGTCACGATGCTCGAAACGAGCCACCGATGATGATGATGATGAAATGTAATAGAAGAAGTTCCTCATTCAGCGATGGAAATATATTTACGCCGTAATAATAATAGAGTATACTTAAAACTGATCGCGCGTTGCGCCTCGTGCAACGGGTTCGATTGTTTAATTTTTTCGAAACAAATAAATAAAACAAGCAACCGACTATAATACGCAGCCGTACCAGCCCAGTGTAGGAGATAAGTGACTGATGTAATGCCAAACACAAATGTCTTTAATGCATCGGCCAGAAGAGAACTGTTTCAAGTAATAAAACGAGTAATTCAGCTAAATTTTTCGCTATGTAATAGTACACTCCTATTTTTAACTTATTATCTACGATAACTCCGAGATGATATTTAATTTCGTTAACCCTTCCGGATTCATTTTAAAAACTTATCCCAATTCACTATACTTTCATTAGATATTAGATATATCGTTTCGTTATTATTTACAACTAATTTATTATCGATTAATCGCAGTGATATTTTGTCGACATTTTCTTCAGTAAAATTCTGCGACAAATTTAGGTACTTCGAGTCAACTATTAAAATATTAAAACGGTGTCATCAGCATAGTTAAATATAATTTCTTTTATATTAATTAAAAAACGCACACGGTGGTCCTAAAACACTACCTTGACCCGATTTCGGACGTTCACAATCATTATATAGTAACCCTTTATTTCGAACCGTCGTATTTTCTAAACAACTAAAAACCATTTGTACTGCCTCTGAAGCTAGTTAATTTTTCAAGTAACATATCACGATTAATTTTGTCGAATTACTTAATTCAAAGTAAACCGAAGTAACCGGACTACACCTCTTCAAGACAGTTTGCAATATGTGATACATGTTCGAGTGTCATCAGTCCCATTTGCTGGCAAGAAACCAAACTAAAGAAAATATTTCGATTTATGTAAATAATACGACTATGCGTTTGATTTTCTGTCCCCATTTGTTTTTGTTTTTTTTTTCTATACAGGAGCGATAATTTCCCTCTTTCGTATATTCGGAAACTTTTCGGCTACAACTGATTCGCTAAATAGAAATGTCGTTGACGCGAGAAAAAAAAAAAAGTGAATATTTTCTATTATAAATCTGCCAGAAATTCCGCCATATGTACGTGAAGGTTTTTATTAAGGGAAAGTATCCTCCTCACATGATGTTAAGTCCCAAATCTGAAAACATTTCGCGTTCTTACAGAAAAACTCAATCGAACAAGCTTCGTCTCAGATCAAGAGCTCAGCCGTGGAAAACATCTCTTTCAAATCGCAAAGAAGACGTCATCATCAGCAGATCGCGGTTGAGACATACTCGGCTCACTCACGCATACCTCATCAACAGGACATCTGCTCCAGAATGTGCCGTGTGCGGAGTTATTCTATCCGTCTCCGACATCCACATTGACTGTCCTTATACCATCCTCACAGATTATCGCTTAACCTTCCTTCCACACTCCATCTGCTTTTCAAAGATGAAAGCTCCTCTCTTTCTAATTTATTTCTCCATAAATCAGGACTTTATTCCTTAATCTAATTCCTCTACTCCTTCCGTGCCGCTAGTCTTAGCCGCTGTACAGGCACGTTAATTTAAGATAATAATAATACTCTATTACAATGTTGTATCTAGTCATCGAAGTAAACGTTAAAGTGATTAGCTACTAGTTTTTCATTTCCCGTTGTACGTACTAAAATATTGCCTATTTCTTCGATAACATAAATTCCAATAACTTGTTTTACGATTTCCGCCCAAAAGTTTTTTGTTTCTTCTTACACTCATCCAAGAAATTTGTACAGTTATTGTATTTTGTTTTTTCTAAAGACCGTTTGAACCATTTGTAAAACCAATTTGTGTTCATTTAAAATCTACACATTTTCCGGAAATTTTTTTTTTGTTAGTAAAAATAATGTATATTTAGTAAGTTTTATGATTATTTATGCATAATGTGACATGAGAAGCATCACATCCGGTGATGGGTGCTTAAGTGTAATTTTACATATTAATAGTGTTCGTATTAAATCCAGTGTCTTTGTTCTGTTGAGTCTGCAGATAACGAGTGACGTGCCTAGTAAGGAGATCGCCATATGATTAGGATATGGTTCTCTAGGCGAACGGCGTATTTTTTAGCAACTGTTGCTATTTCTTCCTTTACAGTTTTCACTTTGACATCTTCGTGTAGTGTAAGATTTGATATATACCACGGAGCGTCGACAATAGTCCGAAGGATTTTGTTTTGAACTCTCTGCAAAATGGCAATATTACTTTTCTCGGCACAACCCCCATAATAATTGGCAGCCGTATCGCCAAACTGGTTTCAAAACTTGGTTATATAAAAGCAGTTTATTATCAGTAGACAGTTCTGATCGTCTACCTAGTAGCCAAAACATTTGTTTCCGCTTAATGTTTAGTTCATTGCGTTTTTTGATTATATGCTTTTTCCAGATGCTTGTCTAAATTTAAACCAAGATATTTTATTTCCTCTTTTTGTGAGATTGTAACACCATTCATAATTATCTGTCCAGTCGGTAGATTTCTTCTGTTAGTAAATATTACTCTAGCTGATTTATCTTCATTAATCTTTATTCTCCACATTTTAAACCATGTTTCGATTTTGGTTACTGCTTCTTGCAGGTTTTTACGTGCCACTATGTGGTAGATGCGTCTGAACAGAGAATTGCTGTGTCATCAGCGAAGGTTGCCATTTCGACGTTTGTCGGAACAGGAATGTCTGCCGTATAAACTAGATAGAGCAACGGCCCCAGTACACTACCCTGGGGTACACCTGCTTTTACCGGATAAATCTGTGATTCATCATCTCCATATTTGACACAGAAGTACCTTTCATCTAAGTATGACTGCAATATCCGAGTCATCTGATGTGGAAAGTAACGACTGATTTTTTGTAATAGACCTTTATGCCAAACTTTGTCAAAAGCTTGACTTACGTCTAAGAAAACCGCGTCACAAACTTTTTTTTCTTCAATGTATTTTTCAATCACATTAACTATTGACCTGCTCTATTGTACTATGTTTTTCTCTAAAACCAAATTGATGGTCCGGTATTAGTGACTTGTTTTGGACAATTGGAAGTATTCTTTTTAGGAGTAGTTTTTCATACAACTTAGCACAGGCAATAATGAAATGGGGCGATACGAGCTTGTCTCTGTTGCGAGTTTTTGCGGCTTTTTGATTACGATGATTTGCGAAAATTTTAATTGGAAATATGTTAATCTCAGCATTGCATTGAAGATATACGTTAAAAGTATTAAACCTTTCCTTGGTAATTCTTTTAAAATTTTTGCTGTAATCAGCTCGTATCCCGGTGCTTTTGTCGGATTCATCGTTTTTATTATTAATTTCGCCAGGGGAAGTAAGTTTAATGGGTTTAGACACATCATAACATCGTATTTCTGGAAAAGCAGAAGAGTTTTCAGGGCATGACTGAAATGTATCAGCGTAGTATTTTCCAAAAACTTCTGCTTTCTCCAAATCAGTTCGGGCCCAACTGGCTTTTTTATTGGGAGATTAATTTGCTTAGGTCTTTGTAGATTTCTAGTCGCCTTCCATATAATCACGTTCCGCTAATGGAGACAAGTTTAACAACTTTTCTCTAAATGATTTGTTTTTTAGGTCTACTAATAAGCGCTTTACAAGCTTAATCTGTTTATTCAGTGCCGTCTTAATTGTCGGATTTCTATCACTGATTCCTTAGTTTCCGTTTCAGTGTAACTTCCCTTCTAATTTCTTCGGGGTAATATAGGTGCGGACACATTAATTTTTTGTGTGGCAGCCCACGCTGACCGTTGTGTGATTTGAATAAAATATTCAAGTGCATTTTCTATATGTTTTTCCGTTTTTAGTGGCATTTTTAGGTTAATCGTATTTTCCACATTCGTTCCCTAAATTCTTCCCAATTAGTACGTTTATTGTGCAGTTTAGGTTTGCAAATTTTAGTTATTATATGCTCACTGATATTAAGCATTATTGCAGAATGATCCGATGCTAATCCATCATCGTTTCTCACGACGTCCAGGAAAATTTGTGCAAAACCCTTTACTACAAAGATGTCTAATAAATCTGGAGTTTTTTGTGGGTCAGTTGGCCAATAAGTCGGTTTCCCGGATGAATGAACATTGCTGTGTATTTCATCAACTGCCATTTTCAGTTGATTTCCCCTAGGAACAGTGAGTCTTGATCCAAAATGAATATTTTTGGCATTAAAGTCGCCCACCAACTATAAACCTACTGCCTAATGTTTTGAAAAAATCAATGAAGTGTTTTTTCTTAATATTATGTTTTGGTGGGCAATATACAGCTGAGGTGGTGAACTTTTTGCCTGACTGTTCTTCAAATGCTTGTTGCTTGTAAATGGCGGAATTCGTATTTTTCCGGTATATAGTGTTTTATATTATTTTTTATTAAAATACCAGTACCACCGTGCGCTCTTCCATCAGGATGGTTTGTGTAGTATGAGTTATATCCAGTGAAGGTGACGTGCCTTGTATTCGTTAAGTGCGTTTCAGATAATAAAAGCACGTCAATATTTATACGTACGCAACGGTTTCAGTTATAGAAAATAGTAGATCTTTATCGGAGTAGTAAAAGTTATCCTGTTTAATTTTAACACCAGTTCTAAGAACCGCTTTTATAATGACGTGATTAGATAATACAACCGTTTCGACGGTATAGTTTTTCACGTTCGGGCTTAATATATTATTTTCCAGACCTATAAAAAAAAAAAACCCTGGTCCAGAGAAGACACATAGAGTTACTCTCTGGTTTTGCACGAATCATTACGCTGTTCGACAGTACTAGTATCGCCATTTGCGTGCATCAAATTTAAGGAACTCGTCTTATCATTTAAAAATTCGATATTCAGGTTTCCGATCATTATCGTCAGATCCTCCGAGTCCATAAGACAATTTTCTAATTCAGAAACATAGTCTGTAACGAGTGAATCGCAAAAGTTCCGATTAATGATGAATATTTAATATTGCCTCTATTTGTAGTCGTAGTATTAGTATCCTTAGCATTTTGTACGCTAAACGGTTATTTACGTAAGTAGCGACATCGTCTGAACGTTGCATCTGCATTGAACGATCGTTGCGTACTCGGGAAGGCTATAGCGGAGTCTATTATTCGGTTTCAGTACAACTATATATATATATATATCTCAATATGACAATATCGAAATCATATTTCTCGTTTAAATGTAGAAACAGTTCATAACATTTGCGGCGACTTTGTATGTATAAAACGAATACGCTGAACTAGCATATCATTCGTATCCGAAGCTGAGGCGCAACGACACCTTGCAACAACGTATGTTATATTTACACTTCCAATTAACGATCCGACCGAGAAATACGAAAAATCGAATTGATATTTATCACTTGAATATAATGGCCGATGTTTCATTAGATTCGTAGCGTCGTTTGCTTAATTCTACCATTTTCATCTCTTCTCGCGACTAAATAGGATTCATATCCATGATTCGACAAGACGTTAATATCAGAAAATACTTTGTAAAACGTACCGTCTGCAATATCGCGTTGTATGAAGCTGAGATATGGACGATTTTAAAAAGAAGAAAATTATAAATTTTCGAAATCTGGGACTGGCGTCGAAAATTAAAAATACCACACGGACGAGTAAAATAACTAATAACGATGTTTTATAAACGAACGATGCCAAATTGAAAATACGAAAAAAGAAAAAAAGATAAGTAATATGGTCGGATATTTCATAATGGATGACAATACTAATTGATGTAAATGTAAATGTAAAACGCGTATATTTGGATATTAAAAAGTTATAATAATATTTAATAAACGTACCGGAGGCTCTCTCTCCATTTATGAAAGTAACTAATAATATAAACTGGTAAATAATAAATATACAGGACATAAATAGTATTGATGGTCAGACAAAAAACCATCACAAATGAAAAGCGGTAATTTAAAAAATAATAAATATAAGTTTATATAATATGTAATATCATTTATAAGTAATGGAAACGAAAGCAAATTATGACAAGGAATGATGAACGGAAGAGACGAAGTAAAGACAGACGATGAACTGGATATACGGACATAAAAAATTGCGAAATGCACGTCGTTTCGAAAGCACGAGCATGCTCCTGTTAGACTGACCAACTGTAAGATTGAGGATAGAAAGAAGATATACATATATAAGCATCAATTGTGATTAGGGGGAGACCTACATCGAATCAACGATGTAACACAGGCTATATTAATTTACCTACTAAGCAAATACAGTGATCGGGATTATGCTTATGTTATTCTATAGTTCTTCTTTAATATATAAATACACTATTTACATCGATTTTTAATATCTAAACAGGACATACGTCACAAGTACGAGAATGTCCTGATTTATTAAGTAAAATAAATGTGTAACTTCTTTACGGGCTGGATCTTGATGAAGTATTTCAAACACCGGTATTTGAACGGATTGAACGCAGTTTATTCGGAAGCAGAAACTTCACGCCAGATTCTCGACCATTTCTCGCTTAGAGCAAGGACACTTGATTGATGTAGCAATGTCCGACCACGGTACTGGAACATTTGGAAACGCACGTTCGCCGCCAAGTGTACCGGCTCATTTCCGATGATGCCTTCTGGGATCCGTGCGAAAATAATACGATTCAAGGCGGTAGAATTCGTAGAGATTATATGTTTAGCGATGGGATTTTGTAATTTATTGTGGATACGTGTTAAAGACAAACCGGAAGAGAGGGGAATCCGAGCAAATATGAGAATCTTTGTTGGACTGAACTGAAAGATCGAATACAAGTTTTAAAGCGTAAATGTATTTATGTGTTTTTCGATTTTCGGCGATTTTCATAAGTAATTTTTAACACTTTTACAGTCTGTGTCGGTTGCATGAAATTTTAACGCAAGCAATATTATCTCCTTGCCGAGCGACGTGAAATTGTTACATTTATTAAAAATCAATCGGGTAACATTTAAAAAACATCGGTTATGTCCAGCGCTAATATTATATAGAATGCTCGTAAGGAGATATTATATATATATATTTATTAAAAATTTGAAGCAATTCTCCTTTTTTTTAATCTTTTTTTTTAAATATTTTTTTTAATCTTTTTTTTGTTTTTGTTTTTAGCTATGACTCGTTTTAACGAAACACGTCCGAAATTCTATCTGATAAATTTTCATCTATTTATTGATTCCGTATTTAACGTGTTGTTGTAATCTGCAATTTTTTAAATTCTCACGAGCGAGATTAGTACAGTCGGATACGTTTTCTGTGCTTATCCACTTTGTTATTTCAGTCTGTACGTAAGTTTCCATATACGTGCACGTATATATATATAAACGAATTTCAATTTTGTTTTTTTTTTAAATAGGTAACCCGTTAATTAAATTCAATTTATTTCACAGCGATGCGACCACGCTTTAGATTGCGGATGATGATCGCGATTTTCGATTGGATGAAACAGTTGATTTGGATAAAAAACATATTTAACCGATTAAACGACGTTTGCAAAAAATACAGACGCGTCACTTATTTTAAGGTAACGATATTTAAAGAATTAAATTACAAAAAAAAAAAAAAAAACTAAACTATTTAATTAGTTTTCAGCTTTTAATTTTTTTTTTTAGATGCGACGTTGTTTAACATCTCTGGAGTCTCGAACGCGATGTAATTATAAAATATAAAATATTTTGTACGTAAACTTTATTCCATTTTACTGTAATAAACTCGTCGGTAATTGCTCGTTAAGTTACAAAAGAAACAGCACACAGCCCGCACGAGCGTGTATATACGAATGTCTACTTTTAATCCCTGTATTCGTATTTGTAGGAAGTCGCGTCTATTCGATTAAGTCTAGCCAACCGTGCGCCAGATGGAATGCCGAAATCTATATCCGGATTAATTTAACGAGCAAATAAATAAATTCGTTAATTTAAAAAAAATATATAAATAAATTATTAGGAAAAAAAAACCACGTAACGCGAGAGAGTGATAATAAATCAGCCATCGTTTAAATAAGTCTAAATACTAACAGAATATTCAATCGCGACTAAACCACCAACGTCTTTTCTAGACCGTATATAAATTAAACACGGCCCTTGAATACTTTAAGTGAAATTCGTACCACCGTAATTTCCTTCTTGCTATCAGAGGCAATCTGAAAACCGTCTGTTAATTCATTCAGTTCCAAACTATAAAACAGCCGACTTTATATCGCTCATTACATCTACTCCAACGTACCCACCCTCCTGCTTTTTATCCCTTTTGTCAACACACACGAAGCTCATTCTTATTAGTTATATTTTGACTACACTACATCCCTATCGACACCAAATCCGTCCGCATGCCTTATCTGGTTTCCTCTGCGACAATCATTCCCGACTACTGTAATCCTTTCCTCTTCCAACCTCATTTACAACATCTACCCGTTCAATGCCTTAATAGTGGTTACACACGGCGCTATAAAAATTTAAATAAAAAAAAAAAATAAAGATAAATAGTTATTCAGTTTAATTCGATAATTCGCGAAACAGATGATAGTAGCGATACAATAAATCATAATATCAAGTCAAAAGAAGACGTTCGCCTACTGAAACAACAAGTTTTGAAAGTAACCTAGTAAATATTTTAAACTTTTAGCGCAGTAGAGATAATGATGATAAATATCAAATGACGAATATCGTCGTCTGCTCCGATTTTCATGCACGGTTTAACGAGTTTTCGAAATACGAAAAAAAAAATTCACTCTTCAAATAAACGAAAACTGTAAATCAGAACATAATGTCTACGGGAAACGTTTACGAATATTTAGGAAAGATAACGTTAACTACCACGCTTGCCGAACTGGAATTATCAGCCGACCGTTTAGATATCATCGACATTCTTCGTTCACTAACGACGAAATTAAATCAGCTACCGACAAAACGAATTTATTGTGCGCACGAAATGCGACAAACGTTAAACGTAATATTACGATTTTAATTTTTTAAACCACCGGTTGAGCTTTAGGAAATTTCTAGTTTTTACGTGTTTGTTCTACGTTAAAACAAATATCGAGGATCGTGAGAAAATGACGTTGTAATTCGTCACATTTGGAAAGGACTTAGGCCACGTACGATTGTTTTATGATAGACTTTGTACCTTTTTTAAATTCAAATATTTCAACTCGAGCGACGAATGTGAAACAGACTATTTCCAAGTAATTGTAAACACTGTGTACCGTTTACAAAAGAAAAAGCTGAATGAAAATAAATATAACACATTAGCGTAGTATTTATTAAACGTGAATATCTAAATGATGGAAAGAAAAAAACATATAGAATAATGTTGCGCACACGATCTTGCTTCTGGTTCTAGCAAATGACTTCTCTGATACGGTCGATGATATTGAACATTTAAACATTTAACGGGGGATTGTTCCCAGTTCGGGGATATTCGAAATAAATTTAAAATACATAGAGGACAACCTCTCTCGTATTTTATAAACAGAATCATGCCAGTCTTCTGTCGTATATGGAGTTGTCGATGTGCAACGAAATTTTAAAATTTGTAACAATTTTTTGTCATTTCCTATGCTTTATAATATTGTTTTGTTTTTTTTCTTTCATTAACAAATAACACCCGGAAGACGTTAAGACCTATGTTATAAATGGAGATGTTTCTAAAAAACTGAAAACATAAATACTCTTACCGTTTGAAAACTATTTTGCTTATATTCCTTTCATGCATCAAAATTATATTCAATCTCGAGGTTAGGAAAATTCACGGAGGCAACGCTGTTCTCATTAAATATTACGTGCTAGATTGAAGAAGAGGAAGTTTGATTTAACTATGCGGTGGTTTATTAGTTATTGAAACTTCTATGGTTTACTGTCTCTATAAATTGCACTCAGAGTTAAACATTTTATATTTACCTTTATATATATATATATATATTTTTAACGAGAAGGGGAAAATCATCGAACGTCACTGATGAAAAGAATGAGGATAGGCCACCAATTGCCACCTGCATCTCTGATTGTTTAGATTTAAAAACCGTCTAAATTTTTGGTAGTACAAGTACTTAAAATAATTTATAGCCATAAAAAGTTTAAAAAATTTTAACACGAAAATCAAACAATGTGTGCAGGTATAGAACGCACAAAAATACTCAGAAGTAAGTGTGAAACAATATCAATAAATAAAAATATAAAAAAGGAAAAAAATATATAGTAGTAAAATATTTTAACAAATCGTAGCAGTGAACACATACTCCACTTACAGATGTCTAGAAGGAACTAAAATATTCAGAAGAGAGCAGAGAATCACCCAAGTAAAAAAAAAAAATGAACTACTCAGCTTAATTCTTCCCGGAGGGCTTAGAAAAGTATAAAATAGATATCAAGAAGGTGCGTAAAACAATTTCGCAGCTAAAATGATAGTTGAAACAGAAGAAAATATTTAAAAGAGCTGGCGTTATCACTAATAAAACCTCATCTTGAAGAGCGTGCAAAACAGTCTATAGATTTTGCAAAAGTACTGTTAGAAAATATTCGTTACATTCTGTCTGTTAATGACATTGAAAATCCAGCTGACTGTGAAAGAGAAAAAAATGGTCGTTGGTTGGGTCATTCGGCATTCGAATGTGACCCAGGTCATAGTGCGTTATTTTTGTTGTTATTACTTGTTTCGTTGTTATTTATGATCGTTTATACATGTTTTGTCTGTCGAATTTTGTTACACATTCGGCTATGTATATTTTATTCATATTCATTACGAATTTTTTAATTTTTTTGACGGCAGGATGTTTGAACCCACCCCAGATACAAAAGCTATTATATCTCATTCTGAAATAAAGCTTCTTTCTACTTCTGCTAAATTGCTAATACTTAAAAAATATTTTATCCATCTTTTGCAGATAGGAATCGCGGCGTTGCTGTTTTTACTACTAATTGTCAACGTCGGCTATTTGATTATGAAAAATAGTAGTTGGCCTGAACGAACTATGAAAAATTTCATCGGTAAGTAGGAAACGCTATAATCAAAAAACATTTCTCTAAACGAGATATTTACGATATTTATTACAGTTAGAACATATTCAATTGCAGGTCGTAATATTTCTACTACAGAAGAAACGGTTGTATACGATTTTGGCGGTAATACTATTTGCATCGAAGTCATTTCAAGTCAGTCGAAAGTATCAATTTTGGTCGATGGTTCGACAGTAAGTGAACGCGGACATGAGTAATCTTTTACCGCTGTTGATACTTTTAATATCTAACGCGTTAATTAATACGCGATTTAAGTTCTCAAAAGATTTCGAAAATGTCAAAATAAAAGCCAACAGAGAAGCCCACCTAAGTCGGATATCTCCAGTTTTTTATATATATATATATATATATATATATATATATATATATATATATATATAAAATATGGAATGGTAGAGATTTTCTAAATATAAACGATAAAAAAAAGTAGTTAATAATCACTAAATTTAATATGTTACAAGACCTATAGTTCATTGACAAAGCTGAGTTTTTAATCAGAGATTTTTGAAATGAAACTTCGATTGGCACGTTGTATATGGAGAGTTAACCCGTGGAATGAGCGAGCAAAATGCTTATACACATATGCAGGCCTATTCTCACAGTGTAGTCGGGCTCCACCTTTCTTTCTCGCATGCTGTACTCATATACGTGTATATTCAGTTTACATACATACATACAAACAAACAGGTACCGAAATTATGACAGACATGCGTATATATATATATATATATATCCGTCTAATTGCCGAAGTTAAACAACGGTACTTGGATCGGTGACCGCCGGCTCAGTGTGTTGTGTGTTGTTGGTATCTCCCAAATTGCCTGGCCCGCACGGGAGATTAGGCTATTTTCTCCCCAATTTATTGATTGCAGGGACCTACGTCCATCAGTGGACCGATATAGGTTAAATATATATATATAAATGTCGCGGTGGCATTACAGTATTCGGCTGTCAACTCGATTGTCGGGGGGTTCTAAAGCCATACGCTACATAGAAAGTTTTCATCATTATTTAATACTTAATTATCACGGGGAAGGCAGTGACACCCCACTTTGTTTAACATCATAATATGCGCGCTCAAGTGCGTCGCATATATAGATAGTGCCTCGAATGCTAGCTCAGTATCGAATTTAGTTAAAATATCTTTAAGTTTCACTTCTTCCCAGCGCCCCGAGGCACACATGTTTTTTTTTTCTGTAACAGTTTGGAATGTATTAATTTTAGAAATAAATAAATAACAAAAAAAGATTTAATATGGTTAACTTTTTTCGCCAGTATCGACTGGATATTAAAAGAATGAATTATAAAAATATATATAAATGTAAAAAATATTACATTTGATACAAAATTGATAACATTTATAGCGATGAAACACGATTTATAAAATAATCCGATAGTGAACAACATAAACAACAATCGACAATATAAAATTTATACACGAACAATAATGCAATAAAAAATTAAATAAAATTAAACGAATACATACAACAATGTGAAATTTATATATAAACAATAACAGAAAAAAAGCTTTTTGGTTTTTAATATAGAATTTTTTTTTTACCGATTTTAATTTATTGTGTAGTTTTTTTTTTTAATTTTTAATCAGATTTGTTAGTGTAATGTTGCGTATCTAGATTAAGTATTTTCGAACTTATTATTTTTATTTTATTTCAGTTATTTTTATACTTTTTATTTTTATTTTTGTCCACACTTGAAAGTGGTTTAATAGCTAAAAAGTTTTGCGGTCTTTTAATATATATATATATGTATATATATATATATATATATATATATATATATATATATATATACATATATATATAATACCGAGCTGTGTGTACTGCAACAAGGGTCAGACGCACGGAGATAGTAGGCTTTTATATTAGATTATATAGGTTGCACGACTTAAGGAAAGTTAGGAGTCTTAGAAGAAGGTGTGTTTTGAAGGATTAGTGGAAGAGAACTAGGCACGTTTAGGGAGGAACGAATATTTGTATATAAAGGGTAGATGATTAATATATGTATATCACTAGCAGGTGTTGGAATTTTCGGGACAGGTTCCATGAAGAGCACGATAATTTTGTTGCTTTGTCGACTCGCGCGTTGAGGCCTACATTCGCATGGCCTGGAATTCACGCTATGTAGATTTGGTTTTTCCATTTGAACATATTAAATTTAGTGATTTTAACTACTTTTTTATTGTTTATATATATATATATATATATATATATATATATATATATATATATATATATATATATATATATAAATTCATGTATTTCTTCATCCTCTGTCAATATTATTCTTTTTTTTTATCGGTCGTTCGTAAGTTTTTTGTTTTTCTTTAAAACTTCCGAAATTTTCTGTTTTCAAATTTTCCCTCGAAATATTCGTCTTCATTTCGAATTTATTCTTCCTCTATCTCCATTTCGGTTGTCTTTTTTAACTTTTAAAAACTGGAATGTTCGCGTAGGCGAATATCTTTTTCTTCAGTATTTCTGACTTCAAGACGGCCGTAAAATGCCGTCCTTGATATTTTCTCGACTATTTCCTTCGTTCTTAATTTCAACGTATCGTTTTCGTATTTCGGTCGCAGGAGAATGTTTATTATCTTTCTCTTTCCGATCCATATTAACGTTGTTCGATGTATTCTAAAAACATTCCGTATTTAATCATCGTATTGTTGTCGTCGTCGTATTTTTGAATTTGCAAACGGCGATTTTAAATTTTTCGTTAAATGAAATTGCATTTTCTATTTTTCTCGCTCTTTCTATATTCGTCTCTTCGTCCAGCACGTTTGACTGTATCACTTTTTCCGTTCTTCCTTTTCAAATATTTGAATTTCGTCATTGAATTGTCCCCGAAATTTGTTCTCATCGTATATTTCGCTTTTTTGGCTTTTAAGAGAAATTCATAATTTTACCTTTTCTGTTTCTTCTTTTAAAATATTTACTTAAGGCTAAATCGATTTCTACGTTATTTATGTCTTAGTCTAATCTTTTGAATACCTTCTTGCTTTGTTCTAATTCTCCATTATCTGATTATCTTTTCTAGAATACGATTGAATGTGAACGTCTGTTAGACTCTTGCACTCGTTTCAAATACTTTTCGTAAGAATTTACTTTTTTATACTGTATTTGTCATAGGGTTTATTTAATAAGGGCCATAAGTTTATTATCTATATCTATATATCTATATATCTATATCTATCTATCTATCTATCTATCTATCTATATATATATATATATATATATATATATATATATGTGTGTGTGTGTGTGCATATATACGTATATAGACAAATATTGAAGACAGAGAGATATGGATTATTTCGCGTTGGAAAAAATCCGATATTATTTAAACTTATGAATATTTCAAATAATAACTCTCTTCTGCGTCGTTATATTGAGCACATGACGATCGTATAAGGACACTACTAGAGTGTTTCGTTTAATTTGACGTTCGGTATTAATAATTCGAAAACGATAAACGCAGTTATAATTTACCGTCCTGCGGGATCGGACGATGTCTAACCTATGTCGGCGAAAAGAAAATTTCAGTACGAATTCAAGCTGGATTTTTCGCGATCGAGCGACGTTTCGTGTACATTTATTAATATTGTAATAATTTAAGAATTTTAATAATATTCAACGTTTTCTTCTTCTTCAAATTTAAATTTAAATTCAAATTCAAGCAGGAATGGGCGTCACTCTGGTGTTCTCGATAAAACTTTTCAAGTACGATTAAAATCAACAATCGAACCGTGATCGTCAGAAGACGGTAACGTTACAATAATTATCAATCGTCTGAGAATCAGAACGCAGGACTAATTGTTCCACGACTATGTCTTTATCTCAACCTGTCCTTTCTCTACCCGGTCATGTGTTATCCTTGCGTTCGTCGGTTCCTTTAGTCCAGCAGTCGCCCAAAACTTTTGCATTAAATTATATCAAATCGTCCTTGCCATTTTGTAGTCGCTGTTGTATATTTCATAATAATCTGCATAATTATACACGGCCGCTTCTAGTTAAAAAAACGAAAACATCTGCTTACGTTGTAAATTTGAAAAATTATCGAAAAATATTAGAAAAAAAAAAGTTTCACAATTTTTTTTGGCGGTGTATAATTAACCCGCGAGAAAAACCGCGTGATCCATTTTTAAAAATATTATCTTTTCAAACAAGATCCATTCTTTGTCATCAACGAACACACACGTGGCGAATGTTTCGATGAAAAAGACTTTATTTCGATAATTCACTTACTTTTCACAAAATTATACCAATTCCGTGGCAAATAGTCAACTTAATAATAAATTACATTTTTTTAATATTCAGTACAAATACGATCAGAAAGAAACACGGGGCGAAAAAACGGCAAAATGAAAAAACCTGCTAAAATGAGAGAAGGAAGCATAATTAATAATATTTCAGTTAAACCCGTAAATCGGATAATTAAAATTTAAAATCGTTACCTATTAATAAAGCACTTAGTAAAATAATAGTATACTCGAAATAAGTAAATAATTTTTATTAGAAAAATCTATGCGCTTAATTATGCTTATACACTTAGTGTATCGTGCACGGAGATGTGCTAGTTACCGATAACAATTATCGAAGAGAAATTTTTGGAAATTTTATTAATAAATCGATAAACGCGGTGTAGCTTTGTTTTCTAGTGTAAATATGAACGGTTTGTATAACGGGTAGAACTTAAAATGTAATTCTACAACAATAATTTCGGACTATTTGTATGCGTACTGTTAAACATGTGCAGACCATACGGGTTAAGTTCATCTTGGACGATTAACAATTGTGTACGGGTAAATTTTTATTTAATCTGGAAACGTCTGGTTTTCCGTTAAATATTGGAAACAGTACGTGCATTGCTTTATATAGGCTTTGTCTATCGCGTATTTAATAAAATATTTATCAAGAACTTAAAGAACTTCTTTTGACCGTGTAATTTGTTTAGAATTAATATTTATTTCAGTGTCATAGCGGACGTCTAATTGCTTCGAATTTATACGCATTTAGTCTTCCATCTTCTGTAATATTTAGAAATAATATTTACCTCTTTTTCCGATCGTTTACGAATCGTGCTAAATGTGAAGAACAGTATATAATGCTAGGTCATCGACGTACAGTGGCGTAGCCAGGGGGTGGGTTTGGGGGTCTAACCGAATCGATCTAATAATATGAAAATATATACTCGTTGTTAAATGCAGTTTTGCATTTGTTAAACCTATTTTTTTTTCCTTTATTTTCATTTTATCGTTGTTTTCGAAGTAAATAAATAGTTTTGTAATATAGTAGGTACTAGAAGAATTTTGTCGCGAAGAATAGATTTTAAATTTTTAAATTTAAACTATTACTATGTATTGTTCCTTCGAAAAATATAAAATCGTTATTTATTGTACTTTGTAACCATCTCCCTTCGTCCTCAATAACATACTCTATTAGTCTGTTCCAGTGACGTTAAATATTTCTGCCGTCTATCGCTTCTAACAGAATTACATATTCGACGTCTAATGAGCATAAAAATAACTCTGGGGTGAGTTGGATTGCTTATTGGGGTTTAATCTAGTTGAGTTTTGGTTATTTACCTAAAGTTCAATTTAACTTGGGTTTACTGTTGTGATTTATTTTTACAAATTAAATTTATTAAATTTAAATCCTAAAAATTAAATTAAATTTTTAATTTAAATTAATAAATTACTCCTAATAATTACAAATTAAATTTATTAAATTTTCAACCAAGTCTGGCTACTCCACTGTCGGCGTATAATGCAGTTTCGACAAAAGGTATGACGGGATGATCATTTAATGGTAATAGAAATAAATATATTACGTTCCTCTGTGGTACACACCTATATCTTTCATAGAAGATACTTCGTAGTTGTTTATAGATCGCATTAATTTAATATATACTATTGGAAATTGGAAATTTAATCATTTTTTGTCTAATATTCCGTTAATGCTCTGTATCGGAGATGCTTTTTCAATATCAATTTTAATACTATTCATAAGTTGAAATTGTCAGTTAGATAATCTGAAATTTTCGATATCTAATACACTGTTGAATTTTTAGGTCTTTGATCCAAAATTGATTGTATCCCATAATATTGTGCGATGTTGAAAAGACGAAATAGTACGTAGTCCTCGGTCGCTTTACTTAAGTTATTGAGCCAGTTTATCGGTTTTTAAATTATTCCCATTACCACCCACCCTTTACTGGTTTAGGTAGTACGATAATTTTTTTTGCTATTTTCCGATGTTTCGCGAAACGATTCGCAGCGTACTATTGATTAAGTTCGCGGCATGAATTACGGCTTTATAGATTTTGATCATTACTGTAGATAACTCGAGAACAGTTCTTTTTCTGGCTAAAACGAATAGGTATGATAAAACGCTAATACGGTTAGGTTGTAGAGACACAGAAAGTGATCGGTCAATTAATACGGCCAGTAATGAAGCCAAGTTTTGGATTGGGGCTTCGTTATATAAATTCCGCGTTTCCGATGACGAAGATTAAAACGTTAAATTTTTAATGAAATCGAGAATTATTCGCTATTAAAAAACGAATTAATTTATTACGAATGAACTGTCTTTTAATATTGTATCGAATTTGATTATTCCCCCACAGTCCGACGAAACTCTACGGCTGACGCTTCAACGACATTATCGACCGGAGTTAGCGATGTGTTTTATTAATTAGACCGTCGTGTTTTTTTTTTTTTTTTTGGTATTATATTTTAATTCGGATGTTCGAAACAGCTAAATGGTAAAATAACGGCAAGTTTACAGCCTGTCCGTAGTTAGCCAAATAACTTATAGTTTAATTGAATACGGTATACGATTATTATCGGTATTGTTATTTTTATTTGTCGACATTATTTATAAAAAGGAAAAAAAAATCGATTAATATTTTGAAGGTGTACGAAAATATAGATCGACTACAAGGAAGAGGTATTCACATTCTGGTACTTAATCAAGCTACTGGAAGTGTAATGGCAAGACGATTATTCGACACGTATAGCCCTCACGAAAGCGAAGCTATGACTGATTTTTTGAATATGGTATCCGATAATCGTATCGTTATCTTCGCTGTAAAGGTAAAATAAAAACTACGCTGATATCGTAGTAAATTAATCATTTCATTTATTAATAAGTACTACATTATATATATATATATATATATATGTGTGTGTGTGTTTATTATATAAACTCTAGCAAGACGGAAGTTATGGAAAATTCAATGACAAATGAAAGCTATTATATTGATGGAAATAAATTAAATAAAGTAAAAGACTTTAAATACGTGGGAAATATGATTTTTTCTTTTTTTTTTTTTAATAACAATCATATATTTTGGTAAAATTGTATGTATAAAGGTGCAAAGGACCGGAGGAGAATTATATATCAATTAAACTACACATATATCGACTGTATATTCATAAATAAATAAATAAGTATTTCAAACTTGTGTGTGAGGTCCTTTGCAAGTGTACTTATATTTATGGGCAACAGTTAGGATGACATAACGTAGTCCCAACAATTACCATGCAGTATATCATATGTACGAACTTAAGACTAACGAATGTTATAAATTATTTTATATTAAAAAAAAGGGGAAAAAAGTCTTTATATGAATAATTACAATTGTTGCAAACATTTATACCTTTACAAAGTTAATTTTTAAACATGTAGTGCAGTATCAGAAGATTGATCAGTTGCTCCAGATATCACGGTTGAATTAGTTTTATTAATTTTTTTTTACTTTTATTTTTTATTTCTGTAAGATAAGAGCTAGCTCGTGATATTAAATTTATGTCGCATTGCACTTTCAGAGAACTTAAGGAATGCTGAATGATTATTGCTGTTTAAATGAAGGGACTGCATGTTTCCTACTTTATACTCAAGTCGCTGATTAATAAAAGCAGGATATTCCTAGATAAAATGTTCAAGGTCATCTATAATATCTCTCGAACAACAGGTACACCCTGGAACATTAACTAGATGGAACCTGTATAAATAAGCTGCAAACTTGCCATGGCCAGATAAGAGCTGAGAGCTGTAGAAGTTAATATTTAACTTGTTCAATTTCATTCTGTTAGTGATATTAGGGAAGAAGAATTGGTATGTTTTCCTTCCTGCGATGTCAGCATCCTACCTCCTTTGCCATTCTGTCAAAAGCATTTGGGAAACATGCTTTTTAAACAGGTTCATTGAAATTGTATTTTGAAGAGCTTGTAGCATGTTATTATCCACAAATTTAAGGGTTGTTAACATCAAGTCACCCAGTATACGAAATTCACTTGTTAGGAGGACACCACTAATGACGCAGGCAGCTGAGGTGGGAGCAGTTCGATACAAAAATGACATACTAAGAAGAAATTTTCTCTGTTGTTTATTCACATTTTTTAGAACACTCGGTGTGATATATGTGTAGCAGCTCCATAACCATAGAGAGACTGAATTAATCCCTTATATAAAATAAGTCTCTGTGTATATTCCCAAGTATTATATTGCAATCGACTAACGTTTCTAAAAAGTACATCACATCTTGAATGAATATGGTTGAGATGAGGCATAAATGTGCTTATCATCAATCAGAATTCCTAGATATTTTAAGATGGCTGTGTGCTCAATAGCATGGCCAGAAATAAGCTTAAATTTTTTAATTATGTCTGTAAACTTTTTTTTTGTTGCCAAAAACAGTAAATCTGCATTTTGGTGCAGAAAATGTCGGTCCAAAAGTCGTTCGCAAAGGAAAAGTTTGAACCTAATAAACGAGAATCAGAACAAACCACTAAACGATCTGTTACGTCATCGTAATGTATTAAATATAGCGGGACTGTATTTTTTTTTACTAAAGTTTGGAATTATTTAATAAAAAATCAAAGTATCGATTTAAACGAAAACACGCAAATAAAAAATATCGAAAGAAAAAAAGATTGACAAACTAAAACAGCAGCTAATAAAAGAGTGGCTACAACATATGGGGATATATGAACAAAATAATAAGAAACAAAAAATTGTAAATACGAAGTGGTGCGACAAGTGAGAGCAGTAAGTTAATATAGCGTCTGCTACTACTAATGAGGTACAATATGGTAAATAAAAATAGTATTACTGTGAGAATTGGGAATGTGTGAGTATTATAAATGTAACTTTTTGGGTATATGTGGGTATGTGAATTTTATGAATTAAAAATAACGATACATGTATGTAATAATAGTTTAGATGTACATATTGTAAAATGGTGTAGATCCGTCGACAAGCGTATGACGGGACATATATTATCTAAGTACAGAATGAGGTATGTGTGTGTGATTGGGTTTACTTATTGTATTTTTATTTCATAATAAATACACGCTTTTTGAAAAAAAAAAAATGAAGAGATTGTGTATAGCGGACTCGTCAGACGAGTTTTCAAGATCAAAAACTTAACAACGACCACTAAAATGACCCTATAGAAAGCTATCATATTGCCGACAATGTTACATGGCGGAGGGACCTGGCCTATAAATATGAAACAATTCAAAACGTTAAAAGTCTGCCATCTAAGATTACCGAGACAAATCCTTCGTATAAACTGGAAAGATTTTTTATCCAACGAGAAGATGCTAAAACTGGTTCGATCGAACAGCATTTAGCGAAATATCTATGATCAGGTTGATTGGTAGTGTGTTAAGAATGCACAACGAACCCATTCCGAAACGTACGTTTTACGGAGTATTAAGCAACGGCAGAAGACATTGCGATCGTCCAAAATTACGATACAAAGATGTGATCACCGGGACAATTAAGGAAGCTGGAGTAAATTTAATAAAGGACGTAACGTGGGAAATGATGACCCAAAAAATAGAACTTAATGAAGATTGTTTACAGACGACGTTGTAAATTAACAGTTCGTACATCGGAATGTAAGAAGGCTCAAACATCTGGTCAACATTGCCGTGAGGACAGAAATTCATTGTACTCTATGCGATTTTGCAACGTATTTTCAAATCGGTTTGAATTCGCATATGCGGCACAAACATTAAAAGCAACATCGAGAATAGTCGGATAGTGATACTCATACTCTTGACCGAGTGAGCCAGAATAATAATAATAATAATAATGTACACTGAGAGCATTAGCCAATCGTCTGTCACTTATTACTATCAGCTCCAGCCGTCTCTCTCCAAACCGCCGTGGTTCTATCTGTTTAAGAAGATTAGTCGTAAGAGGTACTCATCAGTAGATTGCGATTTGGACATCATTTGTTGCCTGACCGTCTTTTCCGTATGCAGCTTAGAAAAAGTCCATTCTGTCCCCTCCATTCTGAACAGGCAGTCTGCAACCTCGATCATGTCTTTTTTGAATGCTCTGCGGTGGCGCCGTTGCGTTCGGAGCTTTTGTCTTGCTACGTTTTCCGAATATTACACCTCCGTATAACGTATCGCCCCTTCTACATTTGGATAGTTTACAATTATTCCCCCATATAGCGACATTTCTAGAGAAGTCAGCATGCTTGATTAAGATGTAGATAGTCTCCACAGTATCACGTTGGGTAAGCTGTAAAGGCACCCCCATTTAAAAAAAAAAAAAAAATAATATATATATGTATGTAATGTGTGTACATGCAGTGTAAGTGTATAAATTTGTATTACGTTTTATATATTTTTAACATGTGTATGTATAATGGCCGAGAAATAATTAAAATAAACAATGCTGATGAAAAAGTAATAAAAATATGATTAATTTAACGTCTCCAGTGAGGCAATTAGGTTCTCAGTGACATTAGGAGCATCGAATTATCGGGTTATTTGATTACTATAGCCGCACGTAAGTTTATTAATCAACTTTTAATCGATATTCCGAATTATTTAAAATCGTTTACTCTCTTGTGATTTGGAACTATTTCTTTTTCAAGTTATTTGAAGAGCATCTCTGCACTATATCTTTTTTTTTTTTTAATAGTCTTGTGAGACTGTCAGCGAGAGTAAATAAATGCATTCTGCGGATATGTGGGTTAATATTAAATTGTCATTTATCAAAAAAAAAACCTTTTAT
Organism: Coronaproctus castanopsis; assembly: GCA_032883995.1. Lineage (NCBI taxonomy): Eukaryota > Metazoa > Arthropoda > Insecta > Hemiptera > Monophlebidae > Coronaproctus > Coronaproctus castanopsis. The sequence goes on from CM065054.1 coordinate 61,991,009, forward strand.
ATCGGTTTATATATACTTCATTGACATACGGTATATTTAGGTCACTATGAAGGGTTAAGGTAGATACATATTTCGGTGTGCAGATGTGATGATACGAATTATTTTCGATTGTTGTCGCTGTATTCTCAATACATTGTTTTTACATGCAGTCCATATTTCCAGATCGGAGGTAAATTAGTTAAATAATTTTTGTGTTTTTAAAGTTAAGTTTAAAGCAGATTTCCACCCTAGGCGAGGCTACAGCAATCTGGTTCGCGAAATCGTAGTTTTCCTTGTTTGAGCCAAATGAAACTGCCACGTTAGCGGTCGATGCATTCCGAGATATCTTACACAGTTTTGCTTGGAGAATTTCATTATCACGAATACATATTTTGGAGGACGTGTGTTAGGTGTCTGTTAGTAAAAACGGTATGTTACCATTTAGATGGATTAAATGTTATACGCCATTTATGTGCCCACTTTACTAAAAGCGCAACAGATAAACGATTATATCTGAGTAAGCGGTTTGCGTTATAGCAACGTTACCAACTGATCTTTTGAAAAAATAAAACCGTCCGTCTTCTCTGGGTCATCCTGTATTACATTCCAGCCTGCCGTCAATAATAAAGAACAGTGGACGACGTCATACCGAGCGAACAGACACGAAAAGATGAGCCCGATTACGAATCGCCCATAAGAGGTTAACGCACGGGCCACACTAATCGAGGGGAATGCGTCTTTTGTGACATGCAAGTTTTGTCAAGGTTCATTACCGTTGAACACGTCATTACAGAATGTCCGAAATTCGAACAACATAATCAATAACTGGACTACATATGACTGAAACATTACAATGAAGATGTAATACAGCGAGTAATGTGCTTTCTAAAAATAACCGATTTAAAAAAAATATTATAAACCAAACAAATAATATTATAAGTAGAAAATAATTTTTTTTTTGTAATTTATTGTATCTAATTTCCCTGGACGCAAATGACCTTTGTAATCGAGCGTCCTAAAATAAAAATATAATAATAATAATAATAATAATAATAATACTTTGGGAAAACAGAAAATTGACCATTTGTACGAATACCTAGGAATTGTAGGTTTTTTCTCGTTCATCCTGTTTTTAATAAATTAAACCTGTTTTTGTAGGATATGTGTATTATATATATATATATATATATATATATATATATATATTTTAAATTTACACTACAACTAGCAAATCTGGAGGCCATTAGGCAGTTGATTATATATGTGTATATATATATATATATATATATATATATATATATATATATATATATATATATATATATATATATAATGGACATAAATAAGTTTTAAAGTCGTCCTGACGGTGCGAGTTAAGAAAAAATTATTTTTGCGGTGTGAGTTGGTAACATTTTTTTTTCACAACCATCCACCTTGTATAATTTTAAAAATTTAACGTTTTGCACGAGAGCTCAATTTGTACAGTCGAGCCTAATTCAAATCGTCATTTTTATCTACCAATTACCTTGATTCTACGTTGGATTTACCTATTGAAATTTTATAATTTTTCTATCTCTACAAATTGAATATCTGCTAACTTCAGCTCGAACCGAATTATTCTAAAAATTCGCCACGTACCCCTTTTCCAAGTATTCTGCAGCCGTGGACTAATCTTTTCGATCGTACTTATAGTGATTGTTTTTTTTTTGTGTTTTTTTTTCAAGTGTTAATCGGTTTATACATTTGAAATTTAGACCACACGAGCAACGAATCCTTTATACGCAGCGTGGCCATTTTTAATTTTCATGCCAGTTCGGAACGAATAGGTTCAATGACGTCGTCCTTAAGACGTTTCTAACTAATATTAATTCGATACGATAAATCTGATTAAAATCGTAATTTTTTCCTATTTAACTTTACTCGTGTAGGATGAAGGCGCATTTCAAATGAGTCAATCGACCAGAATCGTATTGAGAAATTTAGGTTCGAACGTGACGGATAATCTTAGTTGGCGCGATATGTGGGCTATGGTAACGAAAAAAGGTGTGAAAATATACGGAGAATCGTACAATAAAAGTAGCAGCATCCATACGTGGGGCATTCCGGTTTATTTGAAAGTATTCGTCGATTTAGTTCCTTTTAAAGGTAATTCAATTAGTTTTTATATTTTTAATATTAAAATATTTTAATACGGGAATATTGAAATATTTCAAAAATCTTCCGATATTAAAATATCCTAATGAGTATTTCGATAGTAAAATATTATAATCATGAAATATTTCAATACGTTAATATTTTAACATTTTAAAAAATAACTATGTATATTATAAAATTTCGTATCCTTTTGACGATTGAAATATTAAGGAGTAATAAACAGACACGTTTAGAGAAAAAAAAATTATTTATCGAATTTTTTACACATCTCTCGTTCCTATCTAAACGTCAATATGATTGTTCAAATTTACGACGTTTATACGCCCTAATTATTGTATTTATATATGAATAAATTTATTGCCCGTTTAATCAAAAACTACATAAAACCGGAAATATTCCATCATTCACCAAGAACTTATTTAAACTACGTGATACAAAAAAAAAAAACCTTAAAAAAATTACAAATTTATAATAAATATATGCTGTTTGTAAATTTTCACCTTAGAAACATTATATTGAAGAATATATACATTATGTAGGAACATTTTAATTTTTCATATCATTACATGACGTATTAAAAAAAAAATATTAAATAATAAAACAAAAATTAAAACAGCTGTTTTTTCAACTTAAAAATGAGTCGTTTAAATCTTATACAGAGTCGCTTACACCGAATGAACTTTACACATTAGGGCGGAGCTATTAGAAAAGTGAAAACAACCCCAATAACCCAACTTCGTCCCATGCGGATGGTAGATGTGACACGTAGGCAAGAGAAGGTAAAGACATATGTAAAATATTTTCCGATCACTTAGGCGAAATATTTAAACTAAACCACGCGATGAAAAATGAGATGTTTCAGAGAAAAATTTCTAGCCAACTTATTTTCTTCGATCAACATTTCTCGATAAAGTGTTTCAAACACGCTTAAAAGTAAAAAGTCTCCTAGTAATGATCAAATTACTAGTAAAATGTTAAACAAAATTCTACGAAACGTAATTGTGTTAATAACTGATACTTACAATGCAGTTCTTACATAAAATTATTTCCCTCTTCTTTGGAAAATTTTGCAGATAATAATTCTTGCAAAACCTGGAAAGAATCCCGTCCAGTTCACATAATATAGAGTAATATCCCTTTTGCCTGTCTTATCGAAAGCACTTGAGAAAATCGTATTATCTAGGATGAGATCTGAAATTCATCAGAATGATTAAATTCCTAGCTATCAGTTCGGTTTCATTCCTTAGCATGCAACAATGGATCAGGTTAATCGGGTTGTCAAGCTAGTTGAGGATAGCTTGAAGTAGAAAAGGATATGTGCTGGTGTTTTCCTCGACGTTCAGCAGACGTTTACTGTGTGGCTTCCGGGTCTGCTATATAAGATTAATTTACAGTTTGTTAAAATCGTATACCGATACTTTCAGGTTAAACATCAAAATACCTAATCCGATGTTTATCCTGTGAGGGAAGAAGTACCATAGAGTAGTTTTCTCGATACCATATTGTACTTGTTCTACGCTGCGGATTTTCCTTCGCCTGCTTAAGTTCAAGTTGCGACCAATGCGGACGATACTACTACATTGACATCATATCGCGGTGATACTATCAAACAGGTTACAGCGTGCGCTAAATATTTTCGAGAAATGGCGTTGGCGTATAAAAATACATTAAGGTAAAACTGTTCACTCGACGTTTACATATAGATTTATATGCTGCCCCTCATTAATCCTCGGTGGTGGAACTCTTGCTCAAAGCGATGCAGTCAAATTGCATCTGGATAAACGAGTGATATGAAAATGACACTTAATAACCAAGCGAAACGAGCTTCAGTTAAAACTGCGAGAATTATATTAGTTAACTAGTAGAAAGTATAAACTAATAAATTTCTAGTATGTAATACAATTTTAAAACCTGCGCATATACGTACGGTTTTCTGCTCTGGGGACTGTGCGAAACCTAGCAACATAGATATAATACAAACATTTCAGAATTGAACTTCAAGACAAATAACATCAGCACCCAGGTATGTTCCAAATATCTCGATACACCTTGACTTACAAGTACTGGTTTCGAGTAGGTCGAGAAAAGTGCTCAAAGCTATTTAATAAGGTTGGAAAAGCATAAAATCCTTTAGCGATAAATTTTCTTGATAATTCGCAGGAGTTGCGAAGACTGTATTAAACCAACCGATCTCTTAACTGTTTAAGGGTAACTAAAGGGTTGAACTAGTGAGTTCTTTCCCTTCACACGCCATCGATCATATATCAACTGCTTGATGCCCCCCCCCCCGGTGGCCTAGTTGTACCGTAAAATATATTCTAAAGAAAACAATTAAAAAAATTATTTCATTTTATATTTATTACTTTTATTTTTGTTCCATTGAAAGTGGCTTAATAGGCCGAAAAACTTTTTCGACCTTTTTATATACAGTGAATTAATACTTCCTTCTTCACCGTCCTGTTATTTCTTTTTCTCCTTTCTTAATAATGATCTAGCGTTAGATTTATATATATATATATAGATATAAATTCTTTTAAAACTTTTAAAGTTGCTGCATCGCCTTCAATCGCCAATATTCTCTTTACATCCCACATTTGCGATAACTGGTCAGAATTACTCGCTAAGTCGAAAAATCACGTACGAGCAGCTTTTATAATTCCTTCGACATGGTTAAATAATTCAACCTTTTGCGAGTTTTTTCCATTTTTACAGCAGAGTCTACGGCTATTTTTCCAAGCTCTGTGTTTCATCCTATTAAATCCGAGAACTCGAAAGGTCATAATTTTTTCAGATTCTACAAGTTGTCTAAGTTCTCACATTATAATCGTCATTCCTCTTCTGTAATACTTAAAATTGTAACCGTATTGCACTTTTACAGGGTGCCGGTTATCTCTGTTAAGTTTTTGCATAGATTCCTGACCACTGTAATTCTGCTGAAACTTTATTCACGATCGAGCAATATTTGAACGGTTTAAGAATCTGTTGATTTATTTTTCTTTTCGTTTTTGTACCTGAGAGTATTTGATGTAATTCCTCAACACAACTTTTATACTACTTGTAGCCCCCTGTGTAAATGCTGTCGCAGATTGAAACCGGACATTTATGTTAATCTCAGTCGAATTATATTAGTGCAAATCAATTTTTTGTTCGTTGTATTGAGATGAGACATCCTCGATGAAATATGGAAGAAGCACCCGGATGCTTTTGTATACAATATCTGCACTCTGATTTATTCGGCTGGTGAAAGTTAGCCGAGAGTTCAAAGTAACCAACCCCCAATGTATTTTAAACTACCCATACGCCAACAAGAAAATTACATATATATATATATATATATATATATATATATATATATATATGTAGTCATAAGACTGGATTGCTAATTTCTTTCGCAACTGACGGTTTTCTGTTTTCCTCTTGATATCCGTATATCCTGTGCTACCAGTGTCTTCTATTAGTTGCTGTGTATATTGATTTCTTGGTCTTCCCTTTTCGCGTTTCCCATTTATCCGTCCTTCTATAATTATCTTTAATCGGTTTTCATGTCTTAAAATGTGACCGATCGTATTCTTCGTTTTATTATTTTTTTCCATAATGTTCTTCCTTCGCCAATTTTTTCTAACACCCCTCTTCATTTATTAATTTATCGGTCCATCTTATTTTCAGCATTCTCCCGTAGTACCATATTTCGAAGGCTTCTAGAATTTTTTTCTCTGCCTTACCAATCATCCATGTTTCGCATCCGTACAACGCTGCGTTCCAAACAAATAGGGTTAAAAATTTTTTTGCTAAAATTTCTACTTATACCGTTGTTGATTAAAATATTTTTCCGATCGTAAAAAATTTACTTCGCTCGATTGATCCGTCTTTTAATGCCCTTGCTACACTCGCCCCATTTCTAGTGATTTTACTAACCAAGTAATGAAATTCATTCACTTCTCGTATTTTAACACCTTCAATATCTGCACTTATTTTCTTTCGACCGTTATTTTTATCGCATATCGTAATTTTTGTTTTAATTTTATCTATTTGCATTCCATATTTCTTAAATACATTTTTATTATTCGACCTGTATGTAGACGAAATAGTGAAAGAAATTAAAGAAAAAACGTGTAAAAATACAAGGTGAAATAATAAGCGCATTACAATTTGTCGATGATATAGCTGTTCTAGCAGAAAATCAAAATCAATTGAAGCAAACATTAAAAGCAATGGAAGATGTATATATATATTAATGGTATATTAGGGTTAAGTCTTACCTTTCCACGAAATTCGTCTTGGAAAGGGGGTTGGTAGTAACTCCGCTAACTCGAGCTTAGTACGCCACTATTGGGAAATAATGCCGTATCCTAAGATGGCGAACCTACCTCTGTTCACATCTATTTGGAGGGTACCTGTTCTCAGCCATTGATATTGCTACCCTCTAGAACCCTATCGCTCTTTTGTTTGCTGACCTACAGTTCCAATGGGTTAATGGAAGATATATATATATATATATATATATATATATATATATATATATATATATATATATACGTTGTCGATAATATAATTTGACGTTGAAAAAAAAAGACGTTTATATAAAAATACACGAATATTTAAAAAAAAAAATGAAAAATTTGAAAAATAAAAAAAGTTGAAAAATTTACCGCGACTAAATATAGTATTCGATAATATTGCGAAGGTTAAAAATTCGAAACTGTATCAATATAAAACGATTATTATTTAAAATACACGCTTTATTCATCGATAAAATAGTTATTTTACGAAAAAGTAACTTTTAATTTCCGAAAAGACGGCGGCCCGCGTATATTAGAAATATCGAAAACACCGTAAATAACCGATGTCGCTTTAATCGCAAATAACTTGTAACTCGTCACTACACTCTCGCGATTACCGACATGGTAATTAATTAAACATACGATCGAATATAACACATCCGGTATAACGATGCGAAATACTCAATTTGGGAAATATTAGCATATGCTGAAGTAGACATTGAGGATTAATTAATAAATGAACACAAAAAAATAAACGATTAAAATAAATAATTCTTTAGTATGAAAACGTTCGATCAATAGACGAAATTATTGAAATTGATAACTTTACAGAAAGTCAGTGTAACTGGCCGGCTACCGAAGAGAACGAACGCCGAAAGATATTTTGCAATCAAATCGAAGGTTACGGTAAAGTTTGTTCATGCGTCGACCCATCTCCTATAACGTTTCAACCGCGAACTGTAAGTAGACGTTTCTTAGAACAAAACATTTGTTTTCAATTTTTTCAATTGTTTTTTTTTTTAATCCGGTTTTCATTTATAATGTTTTTATCGCTAAATGGGTTCGAAGTTCGATAACGGCACGTACGACTATAATACGATTATAGCGATAATTACACACTATCATCGACGAGAGATAATACAAGGGCACGCAGTTTACCATTACGGAATTTAAGATTCTATTATTTAATAACGTGTGCCCTATACGGATAAAGACAAAGTTAAAACTTTTAATAAGAACCGTCGTAAGTCTTTAATGCAAGATACATAAGGAATAAAAATGAACAAATGAAATACTCGGGAATACAGGAATACAAGGAAGCATAGGAAGCATAAAACGTTTTTATAAACATCCATGCACATTGGTTCTATACATATATATATATATAGGCAAAAATATGTAGATTTATATATATATATATATATATATATATATATATATATATATATATATATATATATGTAGGCAAAAATATGTAGATTTATTATGTATGTGTAGGCAAAAATATGTAGATTTTTGAAGTGAAACTTCTATTGGTACGTTGTATGTGGTGAGTTAACGCGTAAAATGAGCGTGCGAACGAGCAGACCAGCTTTCAATTATTCCGTTCGAATCTTTGTTGCACAAAGGACGCATGTGTGACGTAGATTTGAGAACGATTGAGTCATCGCCACGTCAAGTTAAGCATAGCGGTTAGTGTGTTCGTTTTCTTTGTGAAATTTGTACGAAATCGTGAGCTCATTAAATTGTGCGTAATGTACACGTCGGGTTTAATGTATTGAATTGAAATTTATGTTCTCTGATATTACATATTCTATCGTCTTTAACTTTCACTTCTTCGCTGCGCTCCGAGGAACAATTTTTTTAAATTCATTTATAAACGTCTTGTATTTAAGTAAAACTAAATTTATTAATCGCGCGATTTCGCTCATTTCCAGCATATAGTTGTAAACTGACACACACACACACATATATATATATACATATATATATATATACACACACACACACATATATATATATATATATATATATATATATATATATATATATATATATAAGTTAAAGCGATTCCGTATATAATATATTAAAGTTGTTTGAGTGTCTCTTACTTATAATACAAAATAAAAATTTAAAAAAATCGTTCATTGCAGATAGTTGATTTTTTTTTATTTATTTATTGTTCTTTTATACAGTTTAGCCGTATTTATACAGTATGGGATATTGTAAAATAAAATAAGAAGTGACTGGTTATTAAAAATAGGCGGACTAAAAAGAAATGTAGAGATCGGTTAAATAAAATGATACCAGAATTTGAAATATAGAAATATGAGGACATATATAAGCGAGTATTTTGGAGAGTTAGAAGAAGTGCAATAATTACGGAAAAAGGAGTATTAAGATCGAGAAGAGTTTGATAAAATGCAACACGTAAATTACTGTAATGGGAACATTCGAGGATAACATGGTCAGCATTGGTCACTAAATAGGTTAGGTATCCAGTGGATGTGAGCAACTAGAAGAACTAACAAGTTTTAACTTACGTAGCGAAGTAGGAGGTCGACTAGTGTCGGATAAAAGTGCTAGTAATAAAATTTCGCAGTTTGATGATCGTTCCAACTTTAATGTAGCACAACCGTGGATTAACAGTTGTGTCGGATAGGACGGATTTATAATGACTTGTTGTAAGCGGATCAGACCCCAAATTTTTCCAGTATTTCTTATGCTGAAATTTAATACACGCTAGGAGATTTATAGAACAAATAATAGGCCAGATTGTAGCTATACATACCACTATGTGGCTCTATACATATCACTATGCGCGGTAATCCAAACAAATTTAACCGTCTCTCCGAGCGAGCTTAATTGACATGCGTAATTAGAAATTTTTTAAATACAAGGTGGTAAACGAGAATTAAGCTGGTAATGCTGTGTAATACCGGGAAACAACTTTTAGAATCATAGAGGATTAGAATATTCACAGAAGGGTGATGGATAAAAATGTATCGAAGGGACTGCAGAATATCAGTAGCATCTGCAGTTAAGATGGAACATATTATATCGAGTGTAAATTTTTTTTGGCGATATTGTGGACGGGAATGATGAAAGCAGCTTACACTGAAAAAGCGCATTTTAAGTCATCTGTGAAAATCGGGAGTAGAATAGTTTCTATTAAACAAGGAGAAACATTTGCAATTGACGGTTAGTGGAAGAATGTGATTCTTAAATGAGGAAAATAGTTGCATGTTGATATCGAGACTAACAATATTATACTCGAAGGGAATGGATTAGAAGAGAGAATGTTAAGATGGTATAAGAATATCCACTGTACGTGGAAAGATAAAAGGAGAAGCATAACAAAGGACGTCGAAGTATAGAGAACCTCCAGTTTTAAAAAATTGTTAAGTGTAGAGTATTCAAAGAGGGAGACGATATGAATTAATACTTTCACAAGAAATTTATCAGAAAGAAACATTTTCCGTACGGGTAAAGGGGGAAGCCTCAATTTACAGAGCAGGTATAGCAGTGGCACGGAGTGCTTCTAAATATCTGTGTAAGCACTAGTTTCGAATTTTATCTATACTGGAAAGACAATGATAAGAAGCACTCGATAAAATAAAACTACCATGGTCGAGAATAGTACGTGCGAAATTTTTATTCAAAAGTAGTAAAGTTAAAGGGTCCCCACCCCATAGAGTATGACTCGATGCTTTTAGAAGACTAATTCTTTAATAACTTTAGTATATACTTTTTCCGCGTGCAATCATCAAGTTAAATCCTAAGTACTGGTGGTAACGAGCGAAAGGCATGTAATGGTTGTTATAAATAAGTTCATGTGAAACGCTATTAATGGTTTGAGAATGTTACTGAAATATATTTGTCGTGGAATAGTGTAATACTTAATTCGGACAATAGTCGGACTATGGATGTAAGCGATGAATTAAGGGTTTGAATAGCATTATCTAGATTATCGCGCATAGCATACATCGTAATGTCGTCTGCGAAAGATAAAATTTTCACTCTATCTAGAAGGAGCATATGGAGAAGTTTAAACAATACTATTTTGAATAAAACGGGACTGAGAACCGACTCCTCCCCCTCATTTGGGCATACATAAGTACACCATGCGACTTATCGGTTCCGTATTAGAATGAAAGAAAGTAAGCTGTCGTTTGGCGAAAAGGTTACAGATTGCTTCTTTGAATGAGCGCAGAACATTCAAGTTCGTAAGAGACTCGTGTAAGACAAAAATTAAAATGTTAGCAAAACCTTTATTTATGTCCAAAATACAAGTTAATAAGTACTTCTTAGAAATGAAAAATTTATAGATATCACCCGCTAAATGCGCTACACAGTTCAAAGAGCTACTACGGAAGCCGTACATTCCATATGGAAATAGACAACGATTTTCGAACTAGCAGATTAATCTATTTTTAAGAATCTTTTCAAAAATTTTCTTAGGTAAGAGGCGAGTGATATGAGATGATGAATCAGGGATATGGTTATTATTAATGGGAAATTGAGCTATCAGATTAATTAAGTGGTTGTAGTATAAATCGCTGAAATGTGTCGTAAATTTCAGGAATGTATTCGATCAATCTTTTCAAAGTCAGTAAGATGGGAGGCAAATGGGTAGTTGGCTAAATTAAATCGATGGAGCCGACCTGATAGACCGTTCGTGTTCAGCCTTAATCTGGAGATGATAGCAAAGAAATTCTCGAAAGACGAATATTTCTTTTACAAAGAAAATTATGTTTGGATAGATTTTTACAAATAATAGTTCAAAGTGATCAAACCAACTAAACCAATGAATTCCACTATTCCATGTGTTTTTTTGAAGTGAAACTTCTATTGTCGCGGTTTATATGAGAAGTTAACCCGCAAAACGAGTGAGCGAGTGGAAATAACAGAAGGATATACATACATATATATATATATACATATATACGTATACATATACATATATATGTATATATACCAACACATACCTATTAAACAACGTTTTGTTGCGTGAGGGTGGTCAACAAAGTTACGGACGGATATTTATATGTATACATATACATAATATAAACGTGTAATATATCGGATATATATACGTATATATATCGGATATATATATATATGTATACATATACATATATATACGTGTATATATCGGGCATATATATATATATGTATACATATATACGTATATATATATCCCGTTCGTATGTACCGCGCTACTAATACCCGTCGTCAAACCTCGTTTATACATATAGGTAGGATTATTCTTATATACGAGTATATATATATATATATATATGCGTGTTTGTTTATATATACTCATACGCGTAAAATTTAAAAAACTCCGTATCGAATTATTTTAAAATGTCTTAAGTTGTACTTCTTCCCTGCGCTCCGAGGCACAGATGTTTTTTTTTTGTGAATAGACAAAAAGCCAATAATGACCGATACATTTGGGATAAATATTTTGTTATCTTTTGAGTATGCTACCTAGAGTCGGAGTTTAGTTGATAGGATAAAAAGTTTCACAAACATCAAAAGTGACCGGTAATTAAAAGGGACACACACTTTATATCTGTGTCGAGCAATATAACCATCGTTTGATCCGAGCAGTAAGCCTCAGCGGTGAATATATATGGGAGGAAACCGAATTAAAAAGTATTTATTAGCGATGTTTAAATGGCGAATATCGAATAAAGCACTAACATTTTGCGACGTTTAATCCGTATACTGAAATGAAGACGGTGACGATGACATTGTAAGAAGCATCAGAAGGTGGTAGCAGAAATATAATCAAAAAAGATGACACCAGTTCATAAGTATGAGTTATATTTATTGAAGAAATATGAAAAGTAGGTTAAAACGAAAAGTTAAATTCTCATTCGGTACGGATATTCGAAAAATACTGCAACTCAAAATCATACATCATTCCGTTGTAACATGGGAGACATACAAGCACAAAATCGTGTATTATAGTGCTGACATTGTTAATTATTTATGGACATTTATATTATATTACTCTTTCCAGGTACCTGATAATAAGATTGTAAATGTTCCGGTTGTTATAATCGCCAGTAATAAGGCTTATTTTCTATACCGGTATGCATTAAAAATTTATCCGTTTTTTTCATGATTTATTATTATTATTTTATAAAATAATTTTATTCTTTCGTGTTTTATTACAATTGGAGTGTCAAAAAAAGGAGAAAAAAAAATAGTTACCCTATCATTTGTTTATCACCATTACATTATTACTATTATTATAAGTGATTTTGTTAATTACGCAATTAATTGAATTATTAAAGGGTAATTTATAAGAACGGATTTTTGAAAAGAATGTATTTTTCGAGAAAATTTAGTCAAATTATCAATCGATTCGGAGAAATTAATTAAATATACACGGCGTAAACAAGTTAAATACTTTCGCAATATATATATATATATATATATATATATATATATATATATATATATATATATATATATACATAAAGTGACTCAGACAAGACGGATGATTTTGCTTTTTGAACAGCGCAGTTGAGGCAACATTGCTACAACGCAAATCGCATGCTTCACGTTTAGCGCACACAAGAGATATTGGTTTTTGTTCAATTTTAGTTATCATCGTTTTGCAGCGGAACATTATTTTCGGCGTGAATCGATTACGATATAGTGCGAAGAGAGTTTTGAAACGAATTCAGATTAACACGATTTTTTTTTCCTGGAGATACCTTAAGAGCCGCGTTTACGAAACACGTTAGATCTGTAAGACCTGAAAACTGGGATTTCTGAAGAAATTCCGAAAAATTCAGGAATCTCTGATCGAAAAAGTCGTCGAAAAAGTTATTGTAAAGACTGAAGGATATCGTGTTCCACAAACGATTGTAATCTAATCTCTCGTTTTCTTATTTTTAAATAAAATTCCGTTCACAAATTTCGGTCTGATAGTTTTTGAATTATTCAAAAACCAACAAAACCGTGGACGTCTTCTCTGACTCGCCCCTATATGTAGTATATTCAATTATACACAAACATAAATTATATTATTCTCGTTATATGTATTCAATTATACACAAACGTAAATTATATTATTCGTGTAAGTTATTTGCCCGATTCAAATATTGCGATTAAATGCGGTACTTCGTTCGCGTTATTTTCTTACGTCTTGGAACACATCGCCTAATCGTATATCTATTGCGTTATGGTCCGTCTATTATTCGTTCTTCTATCCACACGACGTTCCAGTTATATTATTCAGTCCGCTACTACACCCGTCTGTCTAGTCTGTTTTATTATCGACGTGCTTCTGGAATGAACATTCGGCTGAGAACAACGTGCTATTTTTAAATGTTTTCGACCCGTTTTTTATATTTGAGACTATTTCTATTGCACCGTGTTATACGTCTTATTGGATATAACTTTATATTTGACTTCGACTATTTTTATTGTAATTTCGTAAAGCATTACATAAATTAAATTGTCCTATCGAAATATTTTTACAGGATGTTGTTATCGTTACTGAAAGCGGATGGCGTAAATATAAACATGATTACTGTATATATAGACGGTTATTACTACGAACCCTATGCCGTGACGAAATTACTGCGCGTAAACGCTGTTCAAAATTTCCCCGTTGCACGAGGAAATGCGCGTTCCTCTCATAATTTAAAAGTATCGTTAAACCATAATTTTAGGAATTTCCCTAAAGCCAGTAACGTGATCGTATTTCAGGAAGATTTCAAAGTATCGATAGACATTTTTAGGTACATATATATATATATATATATATATATATATATATATATATATATATATATTATATATATATATATATATATAATATATATATATATAATATCAACGTCACACAGATTATATTTACATACATATATATATATATATATATATATATATTTATGTTCTATTTTTTCCTTTTACTAAGTAAACGTATCAAGTCTTTTTATGACCCATGATCCTAGTGAGTTGAGCTAAAATTGTCTTCGTTCTGCCCTTTTTTTTATGGTCTGCATAATTTGTTGTTCCCGTGTCCTTTATTATTCGATCTATATATTTACTCCTTGACCGTCCTCTGTATCGTTTCGCTTCCATTTTCCCTTCAATTAATTGTACGCAATTCGGATCGTGCCGATATAAGTGACTTATATCCCCATTTAATTCTACTTTTTAGCTTTTGAATTAAGCTCCTCGAATCGTTTATATTTTTAAATACTTTTTCGTCGATCACTTTTTATATCCTACTAATTTTGCTGTAATCTACGCTAGCTCAGAGAAGGCTTCTATTTTTTTATATATGTGAAATATGCTCCATACGTATAATTTAACAAAGTGCTAGCGTTAATTAAATTACTCGAATTCAGTAATGAAAGCCGTTCTTGCTAGACTAATTCTAGTCAATATCTCTTTATCACTTCTTCCATCTCGAGTGATTACGTTTCCCCGGTATCGATTTTAAACTTGTTTTAATCGTTTTCCATTATCTATTATATCAACGTTTTTTATCATCGCATTTCGTGACTAGCGTTTTTTTTTCTTCATTTATTGATATATTATACTTTTTCGCTGCTGCTAGCTGTTTTTACCGATTTTTCGAATTCTTTCTCGATACGTTCGACGATTGACTATGTTATCGGCAAAACAAACCCATCAACACAACTTTCGATCCTCTCACTTTGATGCCCCGGTTATCATTAAAATCTTGCATTATTTTTTCTGTGTACATATTAAAAAGTCCCGGTGATATAAAACATATTTGCCATATTCCTTATCGTTTCATATATATTCTTTCTTATTATTTGTGTTTCGTATAATGTTTTTATTATCCCATTTGTTTTTATAGTCCCCTGATATTTCATCCATTGCATTCGATTGACAGTAGTACGTACGTACCGTCGGATAGAGGGAAACGCGTTAAAGGCGCCCCCGCACTATCACGTTGAGTAAGCTGTTTGAGCGAGGTTATTATTATTATTATCAATTACATTTACGTTGTGTACGTTTTCGTGTATATACTATTAAAACTATTAAACTGATATTTATCTTGTTATTAAATTTGCTATTATTACCGAGTGTGTTGGAATTTTTCACGTTATTCCACTTAATTATTGCACTAATATTGCGATTTCCGCGTATGCACGCGAGTACAATTTGTCCCTTATAACGGACGCTGATGTTCGTGTCTATTATTCTGTATGACTGAACTGAGAGAATATGTGCAGATTAATATGTCATTGCTTTAACTTCGATTTTGCAATATCAATCGCGCAAAATATTGCATATAATTCTGCCGACGGTACGGAAAACGTGGATAGAAGTGGATATCCCTTATTTGGCTCCATCCGTAGTACTTCGAGGTTACCATATACTTTTAGGAGATTTTGAAACGAGTCTTGGATAGTCGATTGAGTCAACGAGAGGGAGTTTAGGAAGTGTCAAAGATTATGGGAATTGGTATCGAAGGAGGAATAGGCATTCGGACAGAGGGGAGGTCCTATATATGATTTAGTAATGCGAAGTTTATAATGCGCTTTATTTATTCTTTCTTTCTGCTTCGTATCTATAGATGTGTGCATGCGTGTACGTACATATTGAACTACTCCTATTATCGGTGCGAGTTTTTTAATATGAAACGATTTATTGATATTTTAAAACAAGATGATTTCTTTTTTATTTTCCGCTATACAATTATCGTTATTTAAGAGATGTTCGTGCATTTTCTAAACGATGCAATGATTAGTTTAAAAAATCTCTGTCGTTTACGTTCGTAATTTTTATTTTTTGGTAAAATAAATTTCTTCTTCTTCAGTTATTTCAGTCAGACGATAGATTTACTAGACGCTGATTCAAGTTTGTTCTGCATCTCTGCTTGGAACGATCAAGGATACGAGAAAACTAGCAGCGACATCAAAAATTTATACCGAGTAGAAACGGTACCCGGTTTTGGGTGGATGATTAAGAAATCATTGTTTACCAAAGAATTGGAACCGAACTGGCCGCCCATTTCGAAAGTAACAGATCTCACTTATAAAATTATATTAAAAAAAACACACACACACAGATTTTTATCTACTAAAGCGCATATCCCGCATTAATTTCTCTATTATTATTAAATTCGTGAGGATATACTTGAATCGGAAACTTTTTTAAGATGACCAAAACAGAAAAAATATTAATGAAATCGATTATATGAATTTAGCCGGTTCGTTGCTAGGATGATCGTAGCAAAGTGATTAAGCGAACAAAAAAAAAAAAATCAAATTCTTGATAGTTGAAGAGGAATTGGAAAGGATCGGGCTGGGTAAAATGGATTTTATAAAGGAACGCTGTATGATCATGCTACACAACGGAAAAGTATGGTACGTTGGAATAGGAAGTTTGGGTCTCTTCGCCGATTCAACGTACAGTAGTGAAATTTTACGTTCGAAACGGTTACAAAAATTGTCCGTCGAAAAACATTCTAAATGCGATATATCCTAGATGCGAATTTTTTAGGTACAGCAAATATCTATTCTTCTAGTGGCCTTCGTGCTCCTTGAAATCTTATAATTCACTAATTTGGCCCGCTCGAAAAACGTAAATAAAAAAATTGATGCCAAAATAAACAATGTCGGAAGTCAAAATTTAATGTATTTTTCTTACAGTAAAAAAACAATGCGTTAAATCTCACAAAATCTATTATTATGTAATAAAAATTTACTTAGGCAAAAAGTCATTTATAGATTTTGGTACAACGTGCAAAATTCCGGAATCTACAAAATGTTTAATGGTGTTGAGATGGCTCGTCTAGTGATGAAGTGATGAGTCACCTTATTTCATCTGGAGGGTATTCGGATTAATGAACCATCGGGACCTCCGATATATATATATATATATATATATATATATATATATATATATATATATATATATAAATATGTATGTATAAATATTCCATCCAATTGGTTAGTAAATGAATACTAGCTTGCTGGGAAAGTAAATAATGTATGGAAGGTAATGACATACTGCTACGTATTTTCTTCCCCGGGATACACCGATTAGTCGATCCTCTGTCAATGTTCGTATTGACGATGATCGGTTAGGCGATGATCCCCTACTACCAATTGATTGTTTAGTTGTACTTTACTTTTTAGTGTTTCTTCTTTTTTTCCTTTTTTTTTTTGGCCATACACAGTGATCATAGTAAGAAATGGCTTATACCATTATAAACAAGCAGCCGTTGCTTAACGGACGTAATTTGGATGTGTACAACATATAAATAATCTCAGATTAAAATTACACGTTCCATATACACAAGTTTTATATATATATATACTAGCGGACACGGCAAACGTCTTGCCAGAACGTTCTGTTGTTTACTATTAGCAGATTAAGGAATTAAATAATAGTAAACAAAGGAAATCTTAAATCATACGGACATAGTATAAATATTTCCATACCACCGCTAAAACGTGTATATATAAATAAATACAAACACACATAAATATATATATATATATGTATACTACGTATACAATTGCCAGGTTGGTGTATAATATATATATATGTATACTACGTATACAATTGCCAGGTTGGTGTATATATATATATATATATATATATATATATATATATGATTATGTAACAGCCATCTGGCTGTTCACGATCCTGCACCACGCAACACGATCACTTGCCGTCCTTTTCAAGTCTACATAATTTTGCATTCCAGTGTATTTTAATACAGTGTCTAACCTTTTTATATATGCATAATTTATGTTTGTCGATTAGCCTCTGAATTTTGATGTATGGATGAAAATGCCAACCATACGCAAAAAACGAGAATGCGTCATACCAGAAGTATCGCGAACGTATCAGTTCGGTCCGCTTGATTCTAGTCAATTTCATTATCGGTACAAGGGTGCTTATTTAAAATCGCGAACATTCAACTTGAAACCTCTAATCCAGTTTAGAAACGTTCAAAAGTAAGTCGTTCATACACACACACATACGTACCCGTATATACATTGATCGTCGTCATCATCATGGAACGTTGTGACTAGCCATTGTACGTTTATTTTACGAACAAAATAAACTAGTATTCAACGTAGATGTGTACGCGTGTTAAGTTATACGTGATATGTAGCATAGTCTAATTAGTTAGTAATGTTTATCGCTGGCGTTAAATATTTTTCAAATCTTTTCCTTTTTTTTTATTTTATTTTGATTTCATTTTAACTTTTTTTTTTTTTTATTATTATTCTTTATTTCCTCCTTTTGTGCATATACATTCCACATAGCGTCGACAGCGCAGAGGAAGGGAAAGTTCTTCCCGATGTACATACACTACTGTCTAACAATTACACTAATAATAACAAAACCTTTCAATTTTTTTTTTCTTTTTTTATGGGGATGCCATTACAGCCTACCCGACGTGATACTGTAATTCCTAACTCATATTTCTATAAACACGGACAGGTTCTCTGGTAATATCGCTATGTCCGGAAACAGATGTAAATTATCAAGGTGAAGAAGGGACAAAACGTTGTAAGGAGGACCATTACAAGACGCGCACGGTTAACAATACCAATAGTAAACCACAAAAAATTACTTAAAATCATATATATATATATATATATATATATATATATATATATATATATATATACATATATATTTATTTATGAAAAATCCCAAAGCTTCTCGGCTGTTAAGTCATTAACGAGTGAGAATATAAAAAATCTAAATTATAAAAATATATAAAAATTAATAAAAAGATAAAATGTAAAAAATATTACTTAAATACACAATTTCCTACTGCTTTAGAGCAACTATGAAGGTCATTTACCATATCCTGTAAAGCATGTGCACTATTACTGATTAACACAATATCATCGGCAAAACGTATATATACATGTAGTAACGTACACACATTGTATATAATCAGACGGATAGATTTTAATAAATACTAATTGATTTTTTTCATATTGCAGTCTTATAAGTGGCAAGTATGAATTCATGCTTAAGAAGTTAATGAAAAAAGGTTTGGCTTTAGATCACAGTAAAAGTCCGTGTGAACCAGATTTTGTGCCGCAGATGAAAGTAATATAATAATTTATATATATATATATATATATATATATATATATATATATATATATATATATATATTATATGTAGTCATTTACATGCTCTATCTCTCTTCTCTCGTTCTACAAATAAATCTTATATACGTGTATGAATGTATATTTGCTGGTGTCTGTTTGTGTTTATGTGTATGCGTTTTTAATCGAAATAAAGGATTATTTGCGGGTGCGTAATATTAAAACTGTAGACACACAATGATCATATTAGACCCATGGGTGGAAAAGTAAGTAAAAAAAATTATAATTGAAAAAAATACCGTAAAAAAACAACAAATAAGCAATGGGCTTTAAGCCTACACAGTAATAGAATTTCATAAAAGTTGATTTATACGTATAACTAAATGTAGGTAATATAAAACTACTTAATCGGTTTATGTTTGAGTTAATGGTGTATGTATATATATCTATATATCTATATATCTATCTATTTATCTATCTATCTATCTATATAATTTTATATTATATATATATATATATTATAAAATTCTCGTCACGGTGTTTGTTACCAAACTCCTCCGAAACGGCTGAACCGATTTGTATGAAATTTGTGTGCATATGGGGTAGCTCTGAGAATCGGCACATCTCTTTTTTTCATACCTCCAAATGATAACGGTGACCCACACCCAAAATATTTTTTTGGGGGATTTCTGACAATAAATTTTTATTTTTATTTTATTATGATTTTACATAATACATACAACTTCAAATGTTCACCCATCTACGATCAACCCCTATTATTTAATCGCGATTTTTTGTTTGATCCACAGGGTTGCAAGATGGCAATATAATATTTCATGTATAGTTAATAATTACGATTTATTTTAATTATATTTTTTTTTCAATTTAAATTAATATTCAACCCTCACCGGTCGATAACTGATCAACTTCAGTTATCCCCGCCAGGTGTCCACCAACGTTGTCATCTCTCAATCAATAAACATCACGGAGTAGGGATGAGAATCTTTTACTCTCTATACAGTTTTCGTCCATTTT
This sequence comes from Coronaproctus castanopsis, assembly GCA_032883995.1. Lineage (NCBI taxonomy): Eukaryota > Metazoa > Arthropoda > Insecta > Hemiptera > Monophlebidae > Coronaproctus > Coronaproctus castanopsis. The sequence goes on from CM065054.1 coordinate 62,011,554, forward strand.
CTCTTCGGCTTCATTCGTGTCTCGATCGTAGCAATGACCGTTATACGTCGTACGTGTTTTATTATTGTGAAAGGTAAGCCAAATAATATGCAGTTTCGATTTTTTTTAAGTTCACTCTTTTAGCGATAACCCGCGGAAGATTCGAAATTCTGTAAAATAGTTTAAATGACCGTCATGCGGCGATTTAGGGTTAAAGGGTTTAAGAGCCTTGGTCCGTTTTTAAGGGCCCTATGATAGATAGGGGGGTTCGGGTTGACGTTAGACGAAAGTAGATGTGGAGATCTTTCATTTAACGTAAAGTTCAGCAAAATTAACGGGTAACCAGGAATCGTGAATTTAAAATTCGTTTTTCGATTTTTAGAAATTTCTCGAGCGATATTTGTTCGGCCGATTCTACAATGCTTCTACCATCTTGAACATACATTAGCCATTAGGTTATATACATATATATATATATATATATATATATATATATATATATATATATATATATCGCCCCAGAATCAATAAATATATTAACTTATTAGATGAATTAAATATAATTTTTTATTAAATTCAATAAATCTACAAAAATTAAACAGTATCGGCATATAATTTAAATTTATTTACAAATTTGTTTTTTCATTTTTTGTATAATTCCTAATTCTCCATCAGTATTTGAGTTTTATTTAACTCAGCTAGTAATTTAATATATTTATTAAGCCTGTGGCGATACATATATATTTATTTTGGCCGACACAACGGCCATCGAAATTACATTCTCCGAATAATTGCAGTAAAAATTCTTCGATCATTCAATTGATTATTACGTATCAAATAATTTAGCATAGTCGGACGTATTTCAGAATACGTCTCAAAAAATCAATTAGTTCTGGATGGACCACATCGTACGCTAGCGCGACAAATATTAACCAAGTATAATTAAAAAAAAAAGTCGATATCATGCCAAGATTCTTTTTTATACTTCCTTTCAATCTTTGTAGTTGATAGAATCAAATCATCCACTAGAATTTATATACGTCATATCGCAGGAGATAGAGGATTCGCCTCATTAGCCTATCCTCAAGTAAAGAATATAACTAGGTAATGTTTAATGCGTTCACGGTTATGGTATTATTTATATCCCTCGAAAAATACTTGATTAACAGGCTTTGTAGTTCATTTTGATGTCTCAGTCCAAGATTTATGTTTTCGGTTATGAGGCCATGGAAATCCTTCATATACTGCGGTACTCATAGTTAACTGATAATGCATAATCCAATGAGCGAGTTAATCACCTTAACCCGTTCTGATTTTATTGTGCACATATTATTTGACTGTTTTCAATTTCACTTTGATTTTTTTTTTAAAGCGGGAGGGGGAAAAATCTTCTAATGACACTGATACATTTTGTATATAAATTATACTTTTTGGGAGTAACACATGCACTTGGCAAGTGCTGCTGAGTTATAAAAAATCAGCGGGTGGACTTATGGTAATTTATTTATAATACACTACTTATAAATTTCTTTATGTTAATAACGTTATTTTTAAATACAGCTGCAAATATTTAATTTTTATATTATATACATAACAATTCTGATTTTGATTAGTATTGTTTACAAATATGCCGTTTTTTTTTTTTTTTTTATTATTGTTTATTAAATTTTATTGTTTTGTGTTTGTATAGTTTTATATTTTGAATTTTTGGTTTTCATAGTAAGGTTTAGTGTTTTTATATATTTATAATGATTTTGTATGGCGGAGTAGTAGCTCAGAAGAAAACAAAAACATTACCAGAATTTGTAAATTACCTATACGCTTAGAATCGTTTATGGTAAAACAAATTTCAAACAATTTCTAAGTAATTATATAAAATTTTATTTTTTTGTGTATGTGAAGAATGTACATCTTGTTAACTTATTTTTTTTTGTTTTTTTTCTTTTTCTTTTTTTTTTTAATGGGCACAGGATTTGTAAATTATTATAAACTACATGAAAGAGTAATTATAAATATGGAATACAGAATAATATTTTACTTTATACAAAAATAAAAAAAATTGAAGATTAATTTAGAGCTGAATAACATATATTTTCCTTATTCAATTAAACTTATAAGACTGTTTTGTCTTATTTTTTGGTTTAATGTAAGGTTTGTAAACAGAGTATTTATGGTTTGATTATGTCTATGTAACATTGTAGTGTATTATCTATATGCATTGTAAAATACTTTTTAATATGTATTTATTGAATCAGTTGTATATAGCAATTCTAAGAATTAATTTCATTTAAAATTTTGATATTTTTCTATTCATAGAACATTATGTGTAATTCACACCAAATTAATTTTCACTTGAGGTCTTAAATAACACTCATAACCTATTAAACATAACAATGGTGATGTTACATATCACTTAGGTTGTGAGCAACAAAATGACCTCGGTACAAAAAGGTAGGAAAAAGCAATGTATGTGTTACTTACATTATATATATATATATATATATATATATATATATATATATATATATATATATATATATATATATGCATAAAAAAATAAATTAACCTATTAGTAAAGTAAATGATGTGGACTTCTATATTACCATCATATGAACGTGTTAAGCCAAATATCTGCGATGATTTTTTTTGTTTTAATCTACTACATACTTCTCCATCGCTAGCAAACGATGAATTTGAGTGACCATGTAATCTTATTGTTAGTAGCGTCTGTGAACTGTTAATTTAATATGTCTCATTAGAGATGCACTATGGAGCAGTGGCTTTTAACCGTGGTATTTTATTTTGCCTATGCTCTGAATTCATTTTACGTTAGTGGCATCATTATAAAAGTTTAAGTCAACCCGTCTATTGATTACCTGTTGTGTTTCTCGCTTTGTAAAATATTTATTATTGATTGCAATTTAACGGCACAGTTATATTACGATAATTTGCTAATATTCGTATATAAATTATTTTAGATTAAACATACATATATACATATATATATATATATATATATATATATATATATATATATATATATATATATATATATATATTGTAACAACCATGCTTGTTACATTGTTAGTAGTAGTGAGTGACTAAAGTTGGTATATTGAAATTTGAGTTAAAATGTATATTTGGAAGATTAAATTTAATAATATGTACGTAAAAGGTGATGAAAGAAAAAGAAATATTGTATATATATATATATAGGTATGTGTTCATACATCCGGTCGGCATTGCGAACGTGACTTTCCCAAAGGAAATATAATAAAAAGAAATATAATAAAAAGAAAATAGAATAGTTAGACTGATATAAATATAGAGATATATGTATTGGGGAAAGCACGCTGGCGCCGATAAGATTAGAATTGTAAAAGATCTGTCAAAGTTAATATATGAAAAATGTCGAAAGGACATATATATAATAAATCAAGCGTTGACATGGCGAGAGCAAAAAGAAGAAGATAAATAGCATAAAAATGGATTCAGTCGGTATTCTGGTCAAACACCAAAAGAAACAGTCCGAATTTTCTGATTGGCTAGTCCAAAAGAGAAATCGGAGGGTTCCACCGAAAACCGTCAATTTAGGAATTTCTAATATCTATAGAGTTCCTAGAAAGCAAGTATGTTGAGTGTATGTGTATATGTGTTATGTTACCTGATGCTGGCTGCCGTACTAATAAGTAAATATATAAGACTATATATGTATGTATATGTATAAGTATATAACCTCTAAGTATAAGGGACAATGGAACTTGTCCTTGGTTCAACTATGTTCGTCGAAAACAGACAAAAACCCATTATGGAGGAGAAAAAGATTTAAGAAAAGATCAAAACAATAATTGCAAAGAAACCGGCATTTCGTCGACAGTAAAGTACATAATAAGTATAATAATGCTAAGATACCTGTGTCGCCTCCAGAGTCCTGGAGTGTAATAAACAGACGAGTTTTGTCGGAGTTTTTAGTTCACGAATTCGCCAGTGGAGTTAGTGGAGTTAGTTGAATCTTGTCAGTCGAAAGACACAGTTCAGTTGAATTTTAGTCGAGGTGGAGTAAAGTCAAGTCGGATAGTTTTCGAAGAAGTTAGGATGGATCGTCGGGACTTCGACCGTGAAGTTGGTCCATCTAGGCTAGGGACGGTTCCGTGTATTATACTATATTAATAATCGTTCGAAAAGTTTCAATATATATATATATAAAAAATTTTGTATACTAAAAATAAACGTAGCCGGATATCGCACGCGTTCGATTCGTAATTTTATTTCTTCCGAAAAGTAATAAATTTTCAATAAAATAAAAACCGCATTTTTATTCTTGTCATTTAATTTATTTTATTATAATAATCGGTCATGGGCCTCTCCCATGTGGCATCCCGGGCATACCTCGAAACCAGAAGTCGGTAACGTTATATTTTAATATTTATATCCCTATATTTAAAAATATAACGTAAAATAAATATATGTTAGCGATCTGCATGTGTATGTGTATTTATATGTATACATCGTACAGGTCGCCACATAAATTGGCATCCCTGGTGGGGAACAATTATTCATAATTGTTTCTACGCGGGATCGAATATACGACAACTGGATTAGAAATCCGAAAATAAGATTTTTTTTATTATTTCAATTTAATATTTTAACGTAAATATGTGTACATATATATAAATTTTTTTTATTATATTATATATTATCAATTTTAAATTTTAACGTATATAAATATAAATACAGATAAAATAAAAAATGGAGGGAGAATTCAAAGGTTTTTGTGGAGGATGTGGAGAAAGTAGCGAAGGAGGTAATACCACAATGTTGATAAACATGGTAAAAATGATGATGAAACAATTTGCAGAAGAACGGGAAGAGAGGCGGATTGAAAAAGAACTTGAAAGAGAAGAAAGGAGGGCTGAACGGGAAGAGAGGCGGATCGAAAAAGAAGAACGAGACAAGAAGGAGGAAGAGAGAGAAAAGAAATATGCTATTGAAAGACAAGAAATTAAAGAAAGTAACAGGAGGTTTGCGGAATTTATGCAGGAATGGAAAGAAGGGCGAAAGAAGAAGTTGACGATTGAAATAGAAGAGAGTGTGAAAAAGGTGCAGAAGGAGGTTAAGGAAGAAGTGTACAAAAACGTTATGGAAAGAGTAGAAGTAGGTACTAGTGAAGGGTTAGCGGATAAAGCTGCGGAATATGTTGAAGAGAAAGTGAAAGATTGTGTAGAAAAGGCCACGGATAGTGTGGAAGAAAGGGTTATGAACAAGTTGAAAGGGAAATTAACGGAGAATATAGAGAAGATTAGGGGAGAAGTAAAAAAGGAAAGTGAAAAGGCAAGGATATGGTGGACTGAAGAGACAAAGAAAGTGAGGATGGAGATTAGTAGTTTGCGCGTCAGACTAAAACAAGATAAAAAAATGCAAAGATATATGAGAGGATATCAGAATAATAGATATTACGACAACGAAGATCGTGACCCCCGATGGAAATTGTGGATAAGCGATAAAATTGTAGATAAAATTATCTGGCTATATCATGAGAGATATGGACATGTGGGTGCGCGTCGTTTATCCGATCTAATGAAGACTAATTGTATGTTCGTAAGAATGAGAAAAAGAATAGTGCAACTAATTAAACGTTGTGTAGTTTGTGCTCAGTGTAAGCCAGCTAATCACAGTATGAAAGGGGAATTCAAAGGGGTAACAGCTGGGCAACCATTGGAAATGGTAAGTGTCGATATAAAGGGACCATTGCCCAAATTCAATCGCAAACAATATATTATTGGAATATTAGATATATTCACAAAGTACATTAAATTATATACAATAGGCGCACCAACGACAAAAAACATAGTATCGAAAATTGAAGAATATACGAAGCAAGTGGGTACGCCTGAAAAATTATTAACCGATAACGCCAGTGTATTTCGGAATAAAACGTGGGAAAACACGTTACGAAGGTGGGGTATAAAACCAATGAGAACTACCACTTATAATCCGCAAGGAAATCCTGTGGAAAGAACCAATCGTGAGATAGGAAATTTATTAAGAATCTACTGTCATAACAATCACAAAGGATGGCCAAACCGGGTCAAACAAATAGAACGAGTGTTAAATGAACTACCTCATGGCGTTACGAAGTATGCACCACATTATTTAATGTTGCGTAAAAAACCCAAGGATATTCTAAGTGAGAGTGGAATATTTCCTCCCGACGATGATGTATACAATTATGATCAGGATGTAGAACAGGCGAGATCAAACATAGCCAAAGAAAGAAATAGACGAGAGATTAAACATCAGAATCCTACGATACTGAAGGAAAATGATACTGTGATGCTAAAAAAGCACACTCTGTCTAATAAAGGAAAAGGATTGATGAAAAAATTGGATCGATTATATACAGGCCCCTATAGCGTTTGTCAAGTCTTTAACAATAATACATATATGCTGAAAGATCAGAATGGCAACGTAATAGGAAGATACAACGTATGACAGCTAAAGCGATTCAATAAATAAGCAACGCATTTATAAATATATATAAATAGGTAGGTAGGTAGGGTAAGGAATAGGAATAATTTAGAATAGCTGAATAAAATGTATGACCATAATATATATATATATATAGATAGGTGCAGGGGAATTATATAAAATAAGAAGAGTGGTATGGATAATGGTAATAAACAAAATTTAATCAGTCATTGGTTTGGTGCAAATACGAGGAATTAAGATAAGTAAATATAAATATTAAAAGTAATTATATAAAAAAAAAAAAAAAAAAAAAAAAAAAAATATATTTGTAAAGACGTTTATAAAATATGTGTACGTTTAAATAGTAGATATAGGAATTCGCGTTGTTATATATATATATATATATATGTATATATAAAGTAAATTAAAAGTGAAACGTATAAGAGGATGTATGTGTTGGTGTGCGTATAAATGACGGTACATGTGAAAAATTTTAAATACACCTATGCATAAGTCGTAAACATGTAAATATCGAGTATATTAAGTTGGGGTAGGATTAATTACGTTATCAATGATATAATTTATGCACATAAATGCATGAGCTATTAAAACTTTACGAAACGTTTGAATGTGTAAAAATTAAGGTAGATGATATAAGTTAACATGTATATATCAAGTTAAAAAAAAAAAAAAAAAAAAAAATTATTAAAATTATTTATAGCAATATAAGTCAATGATCCCAAACGCCATCGACATCACCAGCATGACAACTAGCGACAGACCAATATAACCGCCAGTAGGGGGTGGGTGATTTGGTTTGTGTGCAGGATGTGGGGATGCTAGGTCGCCGGAAGAAGTAACAACCAAAATGTCGAAATAATAGTAATAATAATAATGAAAAAAAAAAAAAAAAAAAAAAAGGAAAAAAATCCCAGATGAAAATAAAAAGGAGATGGCAATATTTATATAACGAAGATACGATATATACCAAAAGGTTGTCCTTTTGTCCAAGGGACGGGTCGATAACCTCCCTATGGTTACCAAAGTTCGAAAGGAAAAGAAAAACCGGTTATTGTGATCGTTCCGCATCCGAATAGCTTAATTCGATAATGTTGCCGGACTACTATGTATATACTAGCAAGCGGTACACCTTCTCGCATTCCATGCACGCGGCCAGTCATCCCTCAACTACGAGAAAAGTTATATAAACGAAGAACGCGAATGAATACAAATCGAACGCGAAATTATTGATAAGTATTATGTAAATAGTTATTTAAGAAAAGTCGGATGTCCGGGTCAGTGACCCTCTCATCCAATTTTTTATTTAGTGCGGCGGGGCATATGTAACAACCATGCTTGTTACATTGTTAGTAGTAGTGAGTGACTAAAGTTGGTATATTGAAATTTGAGTTAAAATGTATATTTGGAAGATTAAATTTAATAATATGTACGTAAAAGGTGATGAAAGAAAAAGAAATATTGTATATATATATATATAGGTATGTGTTCATACATCCGGTCGGCATTGCGAACGTGACTTTCCCAAAGGAAATATAATAAAAAGAAATATAATAAAAAGAAAATAGAATAGTTAGACTGATATAAATATAGAGATATATGTATTGGGGAAAGCACGCTGGCGCCGATAAGATTAGAATTGTAAAAGATCTGTCAAAGTTAATATATGAAAAATGTCGAAAGGACATATATATAATAAATCAAGCGTTGACATGGCGAGAGCAAAAAGAAGAAGATAAATAGCATAAAAATGGATTCAGTCGGTATTCTGGTCAAACACCAAAAGAAACAGTCCGAATTTTCTGATTGGCTAGTCCAAAAGAGAAATCGGAGGGTTCCACCGAAAACCGTCAATTTAGGAATTTCTAATATCTATAGAGTTCCTAGAAAGCAAGTATGTTGAGTGTATGTGTATATGTGTTATGTTACCTGATGCTGGCTGCCGTACTAATAAGTAAATATATAAGACTATATATGTATGTATATGTATAAGTATATAACCTCTAAGTATAAGGGACAATGGAACTTGTCCTTGGTTCAACTATGTTCGTCGAAAACAGACAAAAACCCATTATGGAGGAGAAAAAGATTTAAGAAAAGATCAAAACAATAATTGCAAAGAAACCGGCATTTCGTCGACAGTAAAGTACATAATAAGTATAATAATGCTAAGATACCTGTGTCGCCTCCAGAGTCCTGGAGTGTAATAAACAGACGAGTTTTGTCGGAGTTTTTAGTTCACGAATTCGCCAGTGGAGTTAGTGGAGTTAGTTGAATCTTGTCAGTCGAAAGACACAGTTCAGTTGAATTTTAGTCGAGGTGGAGTAAAGTCAAGTCGGATAGTTTTCGAAGAAGTTAGGATGGATCGTCGGGACTTCGACCGTGAAGTTGGTCCATCTAGGCTAGGGACGGTTCCGTGTATTATACTATATTAATAATCGTTCGAAAAGTTTCAATATATATATATATAAAAAATTTTGTATACTAAAAATAAACGTAGCCGGATATCGCACGCGTTCGATTCGTAATTTTATTTCTTCCGAAAAGTAATAAATTTTCAATAAAATAAAAACCGCATTTTTATTCTTGTCATTTAATTTATTTTATTATAATAATCGGTCATGGGCCTCTCCCATGTGGCATCCCGGGCATACCTCGAAACCAGAAGTCGGTAACGTTATATTTTAATATTTATATCCCTATATTTAAAAATATAACGTAAAATAAATATATGTTAGCGATCTGCATGTGTATGTGTATTTATATGTATACATCGTACAGGTCGCCACATAAATTGGCATCCCTGGTGGGGAACAATTATTCATAATTGTTTCTACGCGGGATCGAATATACGACAACTGGATTAGAAATCCGAAAATAAGATTTTTTTTATTATTTCAATTTAATATTTTAACGTAAATATGTGTACATATATATAAATTTTTTTTATTATATTATATATTATCAATTTTAAATTTTAACGTATATAAATATAAATACAGATAAAATAAAAAATGGAGGGAGAATTCAAAGGTTTTTGTGGAGGATGTGGAGAAAGTAGCGAAGGAGGTAATACCACAATGTTGATAAACATGGTAAAAATGATGATGAAACAATTTGCAGAAGAACGGGAAGAGAGGCGGATTGAAAAAGAACTTGAAAGAGAAGAAAGGAGGGCTGAACGGGAAGAGAGGCGGATCGAAAAAGAAGAACGAGACAAGAAGGAGGAAGAGAGAGAAAAGAAATATGCTATTGAAAGACAAGAAATTAAAGAAAGTAACAGGAGGTTTGCGGAATTTATGCAGGAATGGAAAGAAGGGCGAAAGAAGAAGTTGACGATTGAAATAGAAGAGAGTGTGAAAAAGGTGCAGAAGGAGGTTAAGGAAGAAGTGTACAAAAACGTTATGAAAAGAGTAGAAGTAGGTACTAGTGAAGGGTTAGCGGATAAAGCTGCGGAATATGTTGAAGAGAAAGTGAAAGATTGTGTAGAAAAGGCCACGGATAGTGTGGAAGAAAGGGTTATGAACAAGTTGAAAGGGAAATTAACGGAGAATATAGAGAAGATTAGGGGAGAAGTAAAAAAGGAAAGTGAAAAGGCAAGGATATGGTGGACTGAAGAGACAAAGAAAGTGAGGATGGAGATTAGTAGTTTGCGCGTCAGACTAAAACAAGATAAAAAAATGCAAAGATATATGAGAGGATATCAGAATAATAGATATTACGACAACGAAGATCGTGACCCCCGATGGAAATTGTGGATAAGCGATAAAATTGTAGATAAAATTATCTGGCTATATCATGAGAGATATGGACATGTGGGTGCGCGTCGTTTATCCGATCTAATGAAGACTAATTGTATGTTCGTAAGAATGAGAAAAAGAATAGTGCAACTAATTAAACGTTGTGTAGTTTGTGCTCAGTGTAAGCCAGCTAATCACAGTATGAAAGGGGAATTCAAAGGGGTAACAGCTGGGCAACCATTGGAAATGGTAAGTGTCGATATAAAGGGACCATTGCCCAAATTCAATCGCAAACAATATATTATTGGAATATTAGATATATTCACAAAGTACATTAAATTATATACAATAGGCGCACCAACGACAAAAAACATAGTATCGAAAATTGAAGAATATACGAAGCAAGTGGGTACGCCTGAAAAATTATTAACCGATAACGCCAGTGTATTTCGGAATAAAACGTGGGAAAACACGTTACGAAGGTGGGGTATAAAACCAATGAGAACTACCACTTATAATCCGCAAGGAAATCCTGTGGAAAGAACCAATCGTGAGATAGGAAATTTATTAAGAATCTACTGTCATAACAATCACAAAGGATGGCCAAACCGGGTCAAACAAATAGAACGAGTGTTAAATGAACTACCTCATGGCGTTACGAAGTATGCACCACATTATTTAATGTTGCGTAAAAAACCCAAGGATATTCTAAGTGAGAGTGGAATATTTCCTCCCGACGATGATGTATACAATTATGATCAGGATGTAGAACAGGCGAGATCAAACATAGCCAAAGAAAGAAATAGACGAGAGATTAAACATCAGAATCCTACGATACTGAAGGAAAATGATACTGTGATGCTAAAAAAGCACACTCTGTCTAATAAAGGAAAAGGATTGATGAAAAAATTGGATCGATTATATACAGGCCCCTATAGCGTTTGTCAAGTCTTTAACAATAATACATATATGCTGAAAGATCAGAATGGCAACGTAATAGGAAGATACAACGTATGACAGCTAAAGCGATTCAATAAATAAGCAACGCATTTATAAATATATATAAATAGGTAGGTAGGTAGGGTAAGGAATAGGAATAATTTAGAATAGCTGAATAAAATGTATGACCATAATATATATATATATATAGATAGGTGCAGGGGAATTATATAAAATAAGAAGAGTGGTATGGATAATGGTAATAAACAAAATTTAATCAGTCATTGGTTTGGTGCAAATACGAGGAATTAAGATAAGTAAATATAAATATTAAAAGTAATTATATAAAAAAAAAAAAAAAAAAAAAAAAAAAAATATATTTGTAAAGACGTTTATAAAATATGTGTACGTTTAAATAGTAGATATAGGAATTCGCGTTGTTATATATATATATATATATATATGTATATATAAAGTAAATTAAAAGTGAAACGTATAAGAGGATGTATGTGTTGGTGTGCGTATAAATGACGGTACATGTGAAAAATTTTAAATACACCTATGCATAAGTCGTAAACATGTAAATATCGAGTATATTAAGTTGGGGTAGGATTAATTACGTTATCAATGATATAATTTATGCACATAAATGCATGAGCTATTAAAACTTTACGAAACGTTTGAATGTGTAAAAATTAAGGTAGATGATATAAGTTAACATGTATATATCAAGTTAAAAAAAAAAAAAAAAAAAAAAATTATTAAAATTATTTATAGCAATATAAGTCAATGATCCCAAACGCCATCGACATCACCAGCATGACAACTAGCGACAGACCAATATAACCGCCAGTAGGGGGTGGGTGATTTGGTTTGTGTGCAGGATGTGGGGATGCTAGGTCGCCGGAAGAAGTAACAACCAAAATGTCGAAATAATAGTAATAATAATAATGAAAAAAAAAAAAAAAAAAAAAAGGAAAAAAATCCCAGATGAAAATAAAAAGGAGATGGCAATATTTATATAACGAAGATACGATATATACCAAAAGGTTGTCCTTTTGTCCAAGGGACGGGTCGATAACCTCCCTATGGTTACCAAAGTTCGAAAGGAAAAGAAAAACCGGTTATTGTGATCGTTCCGCATCCGAATAGCTTAATTCGATAATGTTGCCGGACTACTATGTATATACTAGCAAGCGGTACACCTTCTCGCATTCCATGCACGCGGCCAGTCATCCCTCAACTACGAGAAAAGTTATATAAACGAAGAACGCGAATGAATACAAATCGAACGCGAAATTATTGATAAGTATTATGTAAATAGTTATTTAAGAAAAGTCGGATGTCCGGGTCAGTGACCCTCTCATCCAATTTTTTATTTAGTGCGGCGGGGCATATGTAACAACCATGCTTGTTACATTGTTAGTAGTAGTGAGTGACTAAAGTTGGTATATTGAAATTTGAGTTAAAATGTATATTTGGAAGATTAAATTTAATAATATGTACGTAAAAGGTGATGAAAGAAAAAGAAATATTGTATATATATATATATAGGTATGTGTTCATACATCCGGTCGGCATTGCGAACGTGACTTTCCCAAAGGAAATATAATAAAAAGAAATATAATAAAAAGAAAATAGAATAGTTAGACTGATATAAATATAGAGATATATGTATTGGGGAAAGCACGCTGGCGCCGATAAGATTAGAATTGTAAAAGATCTGTCAAAGTTAATATATGAAAAATGTCGAAAGGACATATATATAATAAATCAAGCGTTGACATGGCGAGAGCAAAAAGAAGAAGATAAATAGCATAAAAATGGATTCAGTCGGTATTCTGGTCAAACACCAAAAGAAACAGTCCGAATTTTCTGATTGGCTAGTCCAAAAGAGAAATCGGAGGGTTCCACCGAAAACCGTCAATTTAGGAATTTCTAATATCTATAGAGTTCCTAGAAAGCAAGTATGTTGAGTGTATGTGTATATGTGTTATGTTACCTGATGCTGGCTGCCGTACTAATAAGTAAATATATAAGACTATATATGTATGTATATGTATAAGTATATAACCTCTAAGTATAAGGGACAATGGAACTTGTCCTTGGTTCAACTATGTTCGTCGAAAACAGACAAAAACCCATTATGGAGGAGAAAAAGATTTAAGAAAAGATCAAAACAATAATTGCAAAGAAACCGGCATTTCGTCGACAGTAAAGTACATAATAAGTATAATAATGCTAAGATACCTGTGTCGCCTCCAGAGTCCTGGAGTGTAATAAACAGACGAGTTTTGTCGGAGTTTTTAGTTCACGAATTCGCCAGTGGAGTTAGTGGAGTTAGTTGAATCTTGTCAGTCGAAAGACACAGTTCAGTTGAATTTTAGTCGAGGTGGAGTAAAGTCAAGTCGGATAGTTTTCGAAGAAGTTAGGATGGATCGTCGGGACTTCGACCGTGAAGTTGGTCCATCTAGGCTAGGGACGGTTCCGTGTATTATACTATATTAATAATCGTTCGAAAAGTTTCAATATATATATATATAAAAAATTTTGTATACTAAAAATAAACGTAGCCGGATATCGCACGCGTTCGATTCGTAATTTTATTTCTTCCGAAAAGTAATAAATTTTCAATAAAATAAAAACCGCATTTTTATTCTTGTCATTTAATTTATTTTATTATAATAATCGGTCATGGGCCTCTCCCATGTGGCATCCCGGGCATACCTCGAAACCAGAAGTCGGTAACGTTATATTTTAATATTTATATCCCTATATTTAAAAATATAACGTAAAATAAATATATGTTAGCGATCTGCATGTGTATGTGTATTTATATGTATACATCGTACAGGTCGCCACAATATATATATATATATATATATATATATATATATATATATATATATATTAACCACTATCGGTAACTATTCATTATTGAATAGATCAGATCAATTTCATAGTTTTATGATGTGTAAAAGTATATGCATATATCTAAATAAAAATATATACACATATTATATATTTCATGTATATAGAAGAAAATTTATAGTTCTATATATTTACACTATACCATTTTTCTTCTTCATAGGATAAGATATTTTTAATATTCATCAAAATGGAAAACTCTAAGGATTTCGCTGCATGGTTAGGAATGGCTAAGGTAAGTTTGCTGTTTTTGAATTATAATTGCTAATTTAATATCTCTTATTAGACACGTACTACAGGGCAGTGGCTATTAACTGTAGTACTTTATTTTGTCAGTTTAATATGTCTCATTAGAGATGCACTATTGGGCCGCGGCTATTAACCATAGTATTTTATTTTGTCAGTTTAATATGTCTCATTAGAGATGCACTATGGGGCAGCGGCTATTAACTGTAGTATTTTATTTTGTCAGTTTAATATGTCTCATTAGAGATCCACTATGGGGTAGCAGCTATTCTTCTTCTTCTTTTTCTTCTTCTTCATGTCTCGTATGCATTACTGCGCATTGACATCATAGTACTGATATTTCTATTTTCAGCAGCCCGTGTCAGACTTTCAATACTTTCAAGTCCCGTCCATTGCTTTATATTTTGTAACCATGTCGTTTTCTTTCTTCCATTCTCGGACCCTGTATCCTTTCTTGAATTATTAGCTTTAACAGATCATGCTTTGCTTCCTCTAATTATATGACAAAAATATTTAATTTCTTTATTTCTTTCACTAGATGTCCTTCTGTATAACTTCACTTCAGTACTCTATCAATACTTAATTACCATATCCAGGTGATACGTAACATTTTACGGTGGAACCACATTTTACATGCTGCTACATATTTGATAGACTTGGCTGTGTATGTTCCAGCCTCTGTGCCATATTAATAGTATGGCATGAACGTAACACTTCAGAATTTTTTGCTTTATATTGATTGCTCGATTAGTTAATAAAGTGCTTAGTCTTTGAAAAGCTACTTTTGCGTATATAATTCTGCGTCTGATTTCTGTCTCCGAGTCTACCCTGTTTGTTATAATGCTGCCCAAGTATTTAAATTCCTGCTCGATTTTTCTACCGTTAGTTAATATTTTGGTTAACGGTTGTCTATGTTGACTTATTATCATATTGTTTTTCTTTCATTGATGGTGAGACTCCTGCTCGGTTTACCCTATCTACCATTTCCTGAAGATATCGATTACGCCATTAGGACAGTATCATTTGCATATCTTAAGTTGTTTATATATTTACCATTAATTTGAATTCCTTTTTCTATTTCCCCGACGTCTGTTTAATTACTTATCGATTACGCCATTAGGACAGTATCATTTGCATATCTTAAGTTGTTTATATATTTACCATTAATTTGAATTCCTTTTTCTATTTCCCCGACGTCTGTTTAATTACTTCATTCGAATAAACATTAAACAAAAGAGGCGACAGGATACAAACTTTGTCGTACTCCGCTGTTTATTTCCACTGCCTCAGTATCTTTTCCGTCTATTAATACAGTAGCTATTTGTTTCCGATATGTTTTCTTTATTATTCTTAGATCAAAAGTGTTAATCTCGCGTTGTTTCTGTATTTTAAACAGTTTATCATGACTTACTCTATCAAAGGCCTTCTCGTAGTCCGGGGAGTATACATACATTTAACCGCAGTATTTTATTTTGTCTACGTTCTGAATTCGTTTTACATCAGTGACATCATTATAAAAGTTTAAGTCAATCCGTATATTGATTACCTGTTGCGTTTATATATTTATTATTGATTGCAATTTAACGGCATAATTGTACAACGATAATTTTCTAACATTCATATATAAATTATTTCAGATTAAACATACTGTCTATCTTAACCACGTATTAGCTTTGTGGTCTGATATCTCGATGCCCCCAATATTACTCTTTCACACGCTCCTTGTGTCACCGCAAGCTTCTTAACGACATACTTCGTCAGGTTCCATGTTTCCGATCCATGTGTAAGCACCGGAATGATGCGCTGTTCGTATGCTTTCTTTTTTCAAGCTGTCAGGTATATCTTAATTTTTGAAAACAGCACTCAACTTACCAAAAGCTATGCACGAGAGATGCGTTCGTCTTTTAATTTCCTTTCACATTTCTTCCTTTTCTGTGTGTAATATAATTTGACCTGGGTATATATATTCATTGACCTGATCCAGTATTTGGTCATCTAGTTTTATTTTTAACTTTTGAGGTGTATTTGTCATGATCTTTGTTTTACTAATGTTTATAGTTGATCCTGCTTTTTTGTTATGAAGGACAGTTATAATTGCCTGTAAGGTAAAAACATTATTACTAACCAACATAATGTCGTCGGCAAAACGCAAGTGACTGATTTTCTTCCCATCAATATTCACACCTCTAGACGTCCAGAACAAGTTGTTGAACATACGTTCTAAAGAGCTGCTATAAATAACTTCGGAAATATTGTGCCTGCTTGTCTAACGCTTCTCTTTATCGGTATTTTTCTTGTTTTTCCGCCAGCTGTATTTGCATCATTGGCGAATTATAATTATTTTTTATTATGTTGATGTATTCATCATCTAAACATTTTTTCGAAGCGCTTTTTTTAGCAACAGTATCAAGGCGTTGTATCATAAAGCGTTATATATATATATATATATATATATATATATATATATATATATATATATATATATATATATATATATATATACACGAGGTCAGATTAATTTCATAATTTTATGATTTGTAAAATTATATGCGTGCGAATTCTTCATGAATGAGCAGCTTGCGGCGCAAATTCGTACATTTTCGTTCTTATATACAAATGAGATAGAACAAATTATGTCATTAGAACACAAAATGTGAAAAATTTTCAATCACAATCATTCGAAATAGTCAAATTTAATCACAATGTTGTAAACTAAACAAAATAACGCGCTAAAACTTATAGAATCTACTTATTTCATATTGTATTTATGTATCTGCGTCATGCTTCGTTGTTTGCTAAATCTTTTAACCTGTTGAATTGGTAGAATATTTCCTATTTTCAGATGTTGTATTTAATACTTTACAAACATAGAAAAAAAAAAAAAAAAAAAAAAAACATAGAATTTGAACATAGATTGTTGTCTTAAAAAAAAATTGTCCAGCTTTCAAAATATATTCGAAACATAAGAGATAACGAATTTATTATAACCCCATTTGCGGTGAAGTTGAAATATTAATGAAAACATGTGAAACGGCGTTATCAGTGAAGAAACTTCGGTTGAGTAATAGAAGACCTACTGAATGTTCTGATAGTTTATTTAATGGAGATTTCAGATAATATTACGGTTCAAATTAAATTTCCTAATCGATTGAGAAATTTTCATTTATCTCACTTTTGAATAGTGATAATTTTGATCAGTATTGCAAATTATTTCCTGATATAAAATTTAAATCATTAGATATATATATACGAATCCATTTTTTGACTTGATCAGATTTATAACCGAGTTATTATATTCATTGGAAGATTTCGCCTGTAGATTTATCACGTACTGCACCTAGGCTAGTGGTACGCGAAAAGGAAGAATGTATAGCGAGAATGAATTGACAGTTGGAAGAATAAACGGGAAGGACGGATTGCTAAATTAAACGATATAACTTAAAGGATTTAAGAAAATTTAATAAGTTATTGGGAGCATCGTGCGTGTAGGAATGAATGTTTAGGAGGCTGAGCTGTTTGTCGAGAATAGAACGTTGGGAATTGAATTGCACTCATTCAAGGAGAATGTGGTGGACGGTAATGAGGACGTTACAGGTTGAACATAAAGGAGGAGGAAGATTATTTACGATATAATTGTGTGAGATATTAGTGCGACCTAGGCGCAGACGAGCAAGTACAACATTAAGTCTTTTGTTTGTTCAGTGGGATGGAGTCCGAAGGAATGTCGGAATCTCGAACCGATCGAAGTTTATTGGTAAGTGGAGATCTGAACTAGTGGAGGTTCTATGATTTACATACTGAGGATTTTATATAAGTCTGGAGGTCTTTCACGGATGTAGTCAAAAGCGGGAATCGTTGAAGCGATGTGCCATCTCTGGCTTCACTGTCGGCTTGATCATTACCTTGTATGTCAACATGCAATTATACGATTATAAGATAATCAAATAATCACTTTCTTTAGCCAGGGGGTGTAATTTAGAATCATGAAGATCACTAAGGCACTGTGATGCTCCAAGAGAGTCCGTGCATATTAAGAACGACTGATCAACGATAATGTTTGAAATATCCATAATCGTCATTTTGACGGCATACAATTTCGCCGATAGTATTAGAGTAATGGGTTGCAGTGGAGAAACGAACTATAGAGTCCTGGAATGTACAGCCGTCGGTGAAGTATGAGCTAATTAGATGGGTACCGTGAGATTATTTCTAGATAAGCTGCTTTTATTACATGTTTGGGAGTATAATTCTTTGAAAATTTGGTGAGATTGAGGTCTATTAGTACGCTCACTCCAAGGAGGAACGATGTTGAGGGAGGAAAGAAAAACTGAGCGAAGGTGGATTTGAAGAGAGGACAGGACATTTTCTAATTGTTTAGCAAAAGTAAGAATTGAAGCGGAAGATTTGAAACCGAAGATTGAGGAGTGGGAAGGAAGATTAGGATTTGAGGAGAAGTGAATGAAGGAGAGAAGTAGAGAACGCTGCCTATATAGATCAAGAGGGAGTTCACCAGCTTAGCATATGATGCTACAAACTGGAGTCGTTGGGAAGGCACCGATGACGAGACTGATTGCTGTATAGGATTGTGTTAAGGGGGTGCAAGGAACTTTTTACTAGCCGGAACTGTAGATTTCGACGCCATAGTTAATTTTAGGTTTTATAATAGCACGGTATATTTTAATATCTTTGAATTAAGGCGATTCGTGTATATTAATTAAATGTATGTTGTGATGACGGAGACTTTGAAACTAATTAAACTAATTCTTACAATTCTATCAACATCGTCTGCAGAACGTTTATTTTCACCATTGAAAAGAATCCATAGGTATTGTAGATTTAGTCAAGGTCAAGGAATACTATCCGCGCTAGATGTCATATTAATTAAGAAAAATTTATTAATGAAATTAAAATCAGCGAACCGGAATTGTATAATAATATAATTAAGCACTTTACTTGAAAAACGCGTCGAATTGAACTCGTATTCGAGCGAGACGAATAATAATTTTTTAAATGTAAGTAAACTGAGTTTGTTCCTATAACGAATAATCTCCAAAACACGCACGCGCGTTTTTTATTTAGATCGGACGTGTTAAAATTTTTTAATTGATTTTGTTTTATTATTATTTTTGGTTTAATTGAAATGTAAGTTTTTTAGTTTTTCTGTATTAGTCATACACGTTATACAGATATTTAAATATATAGACTTAAAATAAATATCGCGTTAAACCTTAAAGTAAAACGTTTATTATCAGCATTCGCCGCTAGCATACACGCTTTCGAAAATTATTAATATTATTATTTTTTTTTTTGTTATAAATAACTGTTTTTTTTTTAGGAAGGCAATTACACTACTACAATAACCTACAGGTTAAATAATTAGTAACTTTGATAATTTAACACGTTGTGTACGCTGATCCAGTGATTTCCATTAATATTAAGTAAATATTAATTACGAATAATTACGATAAAACTGTAATTAAATGACGATCGTACAATTTTAGCGGTAGTAAAAGTTCATGTTTTAAAAATGTTAGAAATGCAATTATGTATCATTGTCGACGTACAACCTTGATTAAAAATCAAAAATTAACGAAAAAACTTGTTTTTTAAATTTTAATAAAAAATCAAACAAATTAACTAACTTATAATAAAAAACTTAATATTATTTTTTTGTTTAAAAAAGTAACAAATTCCCAGCCCCGGTAAAACAGGAAACAAATTAATTTACCCCTTTATTTATTTATTCCTCCAATTAATATGTTGTATAAATAATTCAATTGCTTATTTGAGGTTTTGATTTAAACGAATTCATAAAGGCTTCTTCTTTGCGCACAGTGTTTTAATGTTTGGGACGCCGATGCGAGAGGACAACACAGAGGAATGTGGCGATTAAGGATGAACGGTTGTGAAACATTCGTAATTGGAGTACCGCATTCTGATTATTCGTTAGTATTTTAATACATAGAAATATTTTATATAGAAATATTAATTAATTAATTTATTTATTTATTTATTTAATGAAGCCACACAACAGCTAAAAGCCAGTTGTAGGCTTATAAATAAAAATAATACAAAAAATAATTTTTTTTTTCTGAATTATAAAATTAAAATTAAAAAAAATTAAATACAAAAAAAATGCATTAAACACATTCACCAGCCTCACACCTATTACACACACACACCAGAAAAAACTACACGCATTCACAAGTCTCGTTAAAAGATTCACACCCCCATTCGCACAATCTTAGTCGAAATAAACGGACGAATAATCTTCAACAAATTAATAAATACAATATAAACATTATATACTACATGTACATTAGTAAAGGAACACATATACCAAACACCCGCTACATAATAACAATCTAGAACCATTGGAGTAGACAACAGTGAAATTCCTGATCGCAAAATATGCTCGGGAAGCAAGTAATTAAAGAAATATCTTATCAAAGTATATCCATACAGGGAAATATGTTCAAAAGAGAATTATACAAGCGCAACGGATAACTTAAACCGAGATTTGTTCGTGCACGCGGCTCATTAAAAAAAAAACGATTCGAAGTACATACATACGTAATATATTATTTAATATTTATTCGGGCGTCATTTGATTTTCGAACGTTTATTATTGTAACATGTTAATGTATTTGTATATATTTTTTTGTTATTTATCTGAACTCATGTGCTTATTGTTAACTTGTACAGGTGCACATTAAAAAAAAAAAAAAAAAAAAAAAAAACTCGCTATACGAAAAACAATATGAAAACGAGATTATTTAGAAGCTTTATTTTTTCGTAATATCACATTCAAGACAGCCGGCCAGTTCAACAGACGTGCAGTATTCGAAGTAATTCGGCGCTCTTAACAAATCGACAGTTCTGTTCTTTTGTCTCCTAGCCTACCTACATATTATCTTATTCGCTAAGTTAATCTCCTTAATGAATAGTGTTTTAAAGTCTCTATGTGAACGGTGTTCATTACATACCGGGATGAAAACGCAATCCAGCCTGATAACTTTATTTCATAACCTGTATATATTGGAATAATTTAGTACTAATAGCATACTTTCGCGTAGATAATTTTTCGTAATAATTTTAAATACGCTAGTTTATTTTCTAAAATTAAACCTCGACATTTGTCATTCTATGCAGCAATATCCTCTCGATTTTTCATTTTCGCTAATTTTATTTATGTGAAAAAGCAAATACTCGCATATTCACCTAATTTTGCGAAGACATAAGCCGGTAGATTATGCACTAAGAAGGAAATATTAACAGAAACGACAAATACAACTTTATATATACATACGTACGTCCGTGTTTGCGGACGTCGTAAGCAACTGTTACGAATTATTGGTAGACTGGGAAAACCATCGGTCGCCATTTCTTCTTGTTTTTTATAGTTCTCTTAGTTCTGGTAACATCGATATGAACTGTGAAGGCCGTCATCTTTTGCAATTTATTTTCCCTCGAATAAGTAATTTTTTCCAATCCGTTCCGCCTCTAATTACGTAACTGATAAACTTTAGCCCTGGTCGAATTATATAATAAATCGTTTTCTCGGTTCTATGTGTAATTTTTCTTAGGATTATTGAGAGTATAGTCGATCTTAGCGTGCGTCTGTAATAGGTCACTTCGAAATTTTTCTGCGCGACCCTACTGTTAGAGTCTACGACTCTGAATTATATCGAAATATTGATCATTTGACGATTCTTCCATATTTCTGCCCCCGAGAGAGTATTTTTTATTCTTTGATTTCTGTTTCGCAGTCGTTATTTATTTTATATGAGCGCCGAGATATAGCAAGTTGCTGGTTAATTTACCGAATTAAATCTTTCGGCTACTATTCTTGCTCTATTAACGGTCATTATTTACGCATTTTGATCGGTTTAATTATGAGATTCAGTAATGTCCGAATCGCAATCTACCGATAAGTACAATTCTTTTCCGTTTAACCTTTTTTTTTAAAAAAAACAGAACCGCGGAAATTCAGGAAGAGACGGTTGTAATAGGTAAGGTGCGACTGCTGTATAAACTCGATATATGCCTGTTCTTAAAGGTTTCCTATCTGTATAAAATTTATGCAAGTACAGAAATTAAAGAGAATATCGCACCATCTAGAAGACCGACCTCCCTCTTTAGCTAATAAATCTACAATTTTATTGTCGCGGATTCTTCGATGTCCCTGTTACTCATAAAAAAAAAAAAGTTTCCGGACCGCTTGTTCCTTGTGCAGCCTTAAAGAAACGACTGCCCTCTCCATACTGGGCGTGCTATTTTCCGATCACGTGTTCTTCGAATGACCTTCTTTAATAAACCGCTCCGAACTATATCTTAAGTTACGGCGCTCAACATGTAACGGTGCTCCGTACAAATCGACCCTTATTCGTCTTGAGAATTTACATCCAGACATAGCGATATTTCTAGAGAAATCGTCCCCACGTTTATAGAAATATGAATACAGTATCACGTTGGGTAGGCTGCATCCCCGTTAAAAAAAAAAAAGAAATATTTAACTTTTTTAGCTTATTCGATCTAATGGTGTTGCTAGTTCTTTTTCACTAGTAGCGATTATCGCAGTATCATTTAAATGTCTACCGCCGATACTCGCTTCTCTTTCTCAGTTTTCCATTACTCGGTGCATTATACGTTCGTTGTATATGTTGAATAGTATGAAGAATAAAATGCATCCTTCTCTAACGCGTGCTTTTGTTTTAAAGCTTTTCGAAATTTCGTTTTGTACGCAGAATTATTTGAATATAATTTTATTTGATCAGTAAATGTCCCGGAACGCCCATCTCCTTAAGGACTGTTTGTATTCCAGTGCACTTTATTAAGGCCTTGGCACAGTCCAAGAAGCAGAATATGTTTGGAATATTGTATTCGTAGGTTTTTATTTGTCGAATATTGAGTTGTCCTCGTGTAGCTATAAATCCTGTCTGGCCCGGCGATATCTCTGTCGTAAAAGGTATGATTTTATCCACGATTATATAAATTATGATTTTACCGACATGACTGATTAAAGTTCCCGTTTTATTACATTTTTTATATATTAGAACGTATATTCTATCCATTCTTCTGACCATTCATTGGCGATCGAAATCTTATTTCGTTATTTCTGCTACTATTGTGTCGCATTGTGGCTATGTTTTGTTCTTTATTTATTTCATATTCTACTTCTGAGCTGACGATAGGCAATTCTTGAGCTATATATTTGACACTATTGGTCGACGTGTATGTGTCATGTTTTGATCTGACATTAGTGAATAATGACAGTATTCGCGCCATTGATCGTTCTATCCAAGGTAGCAATTCGATCATTTATGTACATATGTCGTATCTGAATAAGCTACATTCTTGAATAGATATAACTCGTTTCACTATTTCCAGCATGATTCTGCATTTCAATGTATATATTCGAAATATGATTGTTATTGTCCTTTCTGTTCATCCGCTTAATTTCCTCGAGTTAAATCGTTTTATTCTTCGCGTTTGTTTTCATCTTTAATTCTTTCTCTTTTTATTTTCCGTCTATTTTTTTATTTCGTTCAATGTGTTTTGGTTATCCAGCTTTATTGGGTTTTCCGGTAATTTATATTTTTCAGCAGTGGTTTTGAGTATTTATTTATATTTGATCCGTAGTTCATTTGTAGTCAGTTCTGTCATGCTATTTTATATTATGGTGTTTAATATACTCTTGTCGCTTCAGTTTTATATTTATTATTATCTTCGACATATCGTTCATTTTTGTTGTGTAATTATGGTTGCTTCGCAACTTTAATTTTATTTCTGCCAATTAGTGTATCAGTAAATACACGGATCAGTTTTAACATCTATTATAAACGTTTATCATCTGTTTCTTACTGAAATAAAGTCGATCCGATTTCTTGTTTTTCCCTCTGGTGATTGCCACCTATGTCGTTTGCGTGTGGATTATGTTAGAATTCTGCGTTCGTTATTCATTATAATATATATATTAGTGCAAGCAAAAATTTTGGTCTAAGATAATAATTATTCGGAAACGTATAATTTTAGAACGAAGAAAATTTTATTCAGGAATGAGGTTTTAGAAGACTCACAAAGCCCATGAATATTTTTTAATTTTAGAACGGTATATTTTAAAAAATTGTTAAATTTTATTTCATTTTCTTAGCTTCTCTTACATCGATTAGTTGAAAAACAAAATTGTAATACTGTAATTTCGACTATTGCTTATGTACACGCATGAAATATTAACATATATATATATATATATATATATATATATATATATATATATATATATAAACACAAACACACACACACATATATATATAATTATTATTCTTTCGTTACCTTATATAATGCAATCTACCACACGTCACCACTAGTGTCGATTCCGCACTAAATTCATATATTATAAATCAAATCTACCTGTTCTAGTGGTGCGATCGATGTAACGAGTCATTAAGTCTATCTTACCGACTTTTTCCATTGATCTTTCCAGGCAGAATCATTTTCTCCGGCCCGTTTACACGTATTAATATGTAACATACAAACAAGAAAAAATTAGTCAAATTAATTTTTATTTTTTACGAATAGCTTATTATTCAAATTATCAATTATTTAAATTACAAAGTTTAACATTTATTATAAAATTACTGAGAATGTGAAGATTGTATATATCCGGGCTACTTATTTTCGGCTGATAGCAACGATAATTTCGGGCAGATTACAGGAATATGATAGACCGTTACTGGTGTACGGTGTGTTTCACATATTGGCGGTAGTCGGACACTCAGTAGATACGAGTGCGTACTCAGCGTGTGTGACCAATATATACTCGGTTGACATTCCAACCTCGGTGAACAGATTTTACCGATTTGTAATGGCCCAATTGCTAAATTCTTCTTTATATTGCCAAGTATACTTGGCCGAATATGGAAGGACTGGTTTCATGAGTCCAGGATTTTCCGGCTATAATATTTTACATTGTCTTCTCCTAGCGTTATCGACAAGTTAACTTGGTAGGCCCTTGGGTCGTAAGGTGTACCCTCATCGTGGTCTTTTATCCCTCGATGACTCGGTATGCAGACGAAAGTGATGCTGCTGTAGAATGCCGTGCCATATTTGTTGCCGCGATAGTGGTTCTCGCTTTAATATGCTGTAATGCCAAAGCTGAGGAGTCTGTATCACATAACGGCAAGTAGGCAAATCCGCGATTTGCAGCAATCACTGGAGCAAGGCTACCATCTCAGCTGCTGGGACTGATAACATGATCGGCAGACGGAAAGTTGAGAAGGCACCTCCAACATATTGTGATGTTTTAGATGCGCCGGTAATACAAACGACTATGTGGGGCTGCTATTGCAAGACAACCAAAAGCATCCTATCGATTTCCACATTCGGTTGCATTTTAATGTCTGTTGAAATTTCGACAGGTATTCGGACTAAATTGGCTCCAAGTGATAAAGAGATAAATAGGATTATTTAAGTTCGATAAAGTATGTAGGAAGGTGAACTTATAAAATAATAAAAATATTTAATACGTAAAACATAGATTTTGCAATAAGAAATTATAGCGCATTAAAATCAATTAGTAACAAACAAAATGGAAGATAGAAATATATAAAAAAAAAATTCAGGAGAATTAAAATTAAATTTTAATCAACGTGAAAAATATTACGTAGGAGAAACAGGAAGACCATACGCGATAAGATTTAAAGAACAATCTTGAATATTGATTCTCTTGAGATACGTTGTCACCGGTTTGTTTGGGATCGCTGCCGCTAGCTCATTGGAGTGTCCGTACAGAAGCATCATATTGTGATTTTGAGTTCGCCTGTCGATGACCTCATCGATGGTATGAATCTCCACATCTCGATGAATCAGCTCATTATTGATGGCGTACGAAGGCAAACGGTATATCAGTCAGAGGGCTTTGTTCTGAAACAGCTGGATGATCATCCGATTCGATCGTTTTGCGCATCCCGACAGTGGTGCAGCGTAGGTCCATACTGTTTTAAGCGTAGTATTCTATATTAAAAGCTTGTTTCGTAGTAATAAGCCAGTATAGGTTTTTCAGCTTTAGGTCCAATTCTTTCTTCTTTTTCCGTAAATGAACCTTCCACTTTAGAGTGTAATCTAAATTTACTCCGAGGTATTTCGTCCCTTTGCTTCACGGTATCAGTATATTGTTTGAAGTTAACTGCTTATTATTGAACCTTACTATCGGAAAATGAGACGTGTTTACATATTTCAGGATTTACTTGGAAATTTTACTTTTGTGCCCATTATTCAAGTATGGTGTTTAGGTCTGTTTGTAAGACTGCAACGACCTTATTAGCATGTTTGTCAGATACAATTAACATCGTGTCATCTGGAAACTATGCTAACATGTTCATCAGTTGATAAGTCAGCGATATAGAGACAATATAAAATCGGTTCTCAATACACTGCCCTGTGGGACACCAGCGTATGTAGGGTATATTTCCGAGTAATTATCGTCGTATTTGACTTGAAATAAATAGCCTACCTGTCAGATAGGATCGCGGTAATTGATGATATTTTTTGGGGAAAATCCTTTTAATTTTATACAACAGACCTTCGTGTCATATTTTATCAAAGGCTTTAGTTATATCGATAAAAATTGCTATGTTGTATTTTTTATTTTCACAATTCCTTCTTCAATTATTTCCACAATTCTGTGTATTTGCTGTTCAGCAGAGTATGAGCTTGAGAAGCCAAATTGATGTTAATTACTTTTTTGTACGTCTGAATTAAGTATTTCTTTTTTTTTTTTTAATTTTCTTTTTTCTTTTTTTTCCTTTTATATTTTTTATAAATTATATATATTTTTATATTTCATATATGTCTACTTAATAGCCGAAAAGTTTGTAATCTTTTTATATAAAAATTTAATCATTTTAACTACTTTTTTTTTTGAGTTTTTTTTTTCAATAATCAGAAGATTCTAAACTTTTCAAATTATGTTACATATATATATATATATATGTGTGTGTGAATAGATATTAATAATTTAGTAGAGAAAACAATGATAATAATTACATATAAAAAAAATCAATTATAATTTTTAAAAATATGCATACATGGCTACTCACTTGTCAATGCGTTTTGATTCAATTTTACAACTTTTCATTTTCGTTCATTTGAATGTCTAATTTCATATTCGAATATAAAATTGTTAATTAATTACTCAATTAATGATTCGGTGCTCACTTTCAATTTTATTTTTTGTTTTACAGTAACCTCAAGCCGGTCAATATTACACCTATATATCCACCGATTCATCCGGAAAATAGACGTAGCTAAGTTTTTAAGTAGAATACATACATCTTGATGCATACACACGTATAAAATTATATATTTATATATATATATATATATATATATATATATATATATATCAAAAAAAAATTCGTTCTAGTCGAATGGCAAAATTATGATGATGATTATTATCATTATCATCACCCTTAATCATATATTTTTATTAGCAACTACATTTCCTTAATGTTGAAAAATAAATTCGTCGAAAGAACATATTCATTGATAGATGGAATGAAGATATACACAAAGAATGACGACGAACTAAGACAAAAGTTCTAATTACAAATATGTATGTATATATATATATATATATATATATATATATATATATATATATATGTAATAGAAGAAGAAGAAGCTTTATTTCATAATGATACATACATAACGAGATTCATAAATCTAAGTATCTTACACTTTATCAGTTACGAGAATCCTCGTACTTTATATATTGTTAATATAGTGCATTATTCTATCCCAAAGATAAAGAACAATACGGTGTTTATAAAGAAATAATTTATTGTATAAATAAATTAAAATATTATAAATCACATGCGCGTTAACAATTTTAATTATGTAATAACATTAATATATATTTCTATACTTTATCGGCCAATCAGTTAAATACAATAACATAACATTTTATTTGAATAAAAAACTAAACAGATTTGTAACGTGACTCACCAACCATGTTTTCTTACTTTTAATTCTGATTCTGACAACCGACTTGACCGAAAGCTAATTCACAATTAAACTACTGAACTGAAATAGCGAAACTAAACTGAACTAAAAAACAATGCCGCAATTTTTTAAACTTTTTCTTCAGAGGTGCTGATTTGATGTATTGACAAAAATGAAACCTACCATTATCAAGCACGCACATATCTAATTTACACTGCAGAAGTAAAATGAAAGGGTTACACACGCATCTTCGTGTAAAAGTTAAAAGTTTACCACTCTTCGGCGAACAAATTGATTAACGGATAAGACGAAGTTGTGTTATCGCAAAAATTCTTATACGAAATTGTTCAAGAGAGAAAATACGAAAAACTGTGCGTCTTGAGTCGCAGACAAGATGTGAAACTTAAAGGTGTTTTCCCAAAATGACGCTTATTTCATAAACTCGCTATTATGTACAAATTTCTCAAAGAAACGGAACACGCACTTTAACTCGACGCGACGGTGACTTAAATATTTTCCATCCTAAATCTACGACGTACGTGCATCCTTTGCGCAGTGATGATTTTAACGAAATAACCGTACGCGCATGCGCAAAAGGAAGAATACGAACACTCGAAAAATATTATATCATAATTTCTGTACACATATTTGTTCGTATATATGTAAACTGAATAAACGCGTATATATATATATATATATATATATATATATATATATATATATATATATATGAGTATAGAATGTGCGAAAGAGTGGATGACCACCGACTACGCTGTGAAAACAGGCCTGACTACGTGCCTATTTGTATAAGTCTTTGTCTCGCTCGTTTTACGTGTTAACTCCCCATATATAACGCGCCGAAAGAAGTTTCACTTCAATATATTTGTCCGTACGTTACGTAAGTAGAACTGTTTTCGCGAAATATCGGATGAAACTGTCGAAGAATTAGAAGAACGTACCATTTTCAGACTTCGATATTACTATCTCGTACCTCCCGAAGTTCGATCACACGCGATAACGGGTTCGCTGACGAGATTGCTGGTCTTTCACAGCTCGCTGTTGCCACGCTAGCTACTTGCACAGATTTGTTGACTGTTTTTCGTTCATTTCTGTTTCGCGAATGATCATTCCGATTGCTTTCTCTCGACCTTCCGCTATTTTCTTCCTTGTTCGGTCACATTAGTTGGTATTCTCGAAATTACTCACCTCTACTATCCCACCTGTTCACGTTCTAAACCGTCTTCCAATTCGTATATATGTATATGTTTAGAACTTATAATTCCGAGTTCCCGTATATTCGTCATTCTGCTGATAACTGAGCGATGAAATTCGCATATTTTGTATTTGCCACCTATTGCTTGAATGCTCGACTGCCAACTCTAGACGGTCGAAGATTTGAAAAAAAAAACTCTCGGGATATAAAAAAAAGTTTATAAAGTTGTTCATCGTTACGTAACTCTTAATTATCATAGATAAAGTGACTTCGT
The DNA here is from genome assembly GCA_032883995.1 of Coronaproctus castanopsis. Classification (NCBI taxonomy): domain Eukaryota; kingdom Metazoa; phylum Arthropoda; class Insecta; order Hemiptera; family Monophlebidae; genus Coronaproctus; species Coronaproctus castanopsis. The sequence goes on from CM065054.1 coordinate 62,041,363, forward strand.
ATAACATTATATTCGCGCCCATCTGCGTTACGTAGAGTGTTACCCCATTTTGTACGTAAAAATAAACGTACAGTGGCTAGTCACGACGTTGGTTAATAAAAAATACGAATGATGATACGAGCCGTAACAACTTTCCCTTTCTCACTTCCTTAATCGTTTTCAATGAACTTTTCCGTTATTATAGAAAACCCTTACGCAGTGTCGTATTACTGTGTAAAATCACTTTTTACTCATACATTAGTTAGTAGCTTCTCTCAATGCCACCACGGAAATCTAATTCATATCTAAAATTAAAAAATCTATAATTTTAATAATGGTAGATGAATTGAAAAACCGATCGTAATCAGCGTAAGAATAATTTTCGAAAATTAATTATAAATTACGAACTATATTACACGCTTATCTCGTTGTTGTTTACGCCACCGCAATTGTACACTTGAGGTGCAGCAAATGCAACTGTAGGAAAGTACAGGATCATGATCATCTATTCGATTGTTCCTTCACCGGTAAATATGAGCCAGAAAGCCTATATATATATATATATATATATATATATATATATATATGACATAGATTAATAGTTTTTCTTGAATATTGGCATCATTTGGGATACGAGTTAATCAATTTATACTGTTTCATGACCGATCGGACAAGCGAAAAAAATTGTACACTTGGATGTTGCTGTTTCCCATAGTTCTTTCTTCAAGCGTCCATAACATTTCCGCATATCAGCTAGCCACGATAATAATTCTCTTTCTTACTAGTCTTTCTCCGCTCTCTATTTTACCATTTAGAATATAAGATGGTACTTCGTATATCTGGATATGCGTATAAAGTATGCGAAATTTTCTAAGAATGAATATTCAGTTTGCCTGGACATTCGATGCGATACCTACGCGTTTATTACGTGATCTAGGCACGATATTTTCAACATGCGACGGTTCAAGCGCATCTATCTTCTTTTCAACGTTTGGTGTAAGCAACTGTCCGGGCACTAGAACAGTAACGACAGATCAACAGATATTCCCCCAGTCATCTGGTTTTTTACGTGTTTATTACATCTTTCCAGCGGCTCTTTCTATCCTTGTTGGAATATAATTATAAAATGTAGATAGGAACGGTTTATTTTTAACTATATTTTGGAGTGCAATTATATGCGGGAAAAAAAAATTAAACCCAACGTAACGAATAAAAAGGACATCAAAGTCGACTTACTTAATTATAAATGTACTTAAATATATTAACGGGAAAATTCTGATGAAACAATCCCGCTCGCCCTACAGTATCAGACTAACGTTAGATTTACCCTATGTTACGGAATAAATTAATATATCCATGTGGGAAAGATTGGTAATTTTCGTCGTCCAGAGGATGGTATTATCGGCACATACCGCGACCAGCAATCGGTAAAATATTTTCAATCTTCACTCTTAATCATTTCGTACACGTATGGGATATTCAACGACTAATCTATACTAATATAAAGAACTGTAGTGTCTATGATTTGCGAATATTTTCATTATAATCACTGCATTGGGCTATTTTTCTCACACGTAAACAGAAAATCTATTTTTTTAAAAAAAATGTTTATGTCTGTCTGCTTCGATTTAACTCAAAAACTATTAAAGCAATAATAATGAAATTCGCACAACTTATAGCCTATATTATCGTATTCGTTCTAAGCATTATTTCATATTGATATCATAAATAGGGCCGAAATTACAATAAATTAAACTTTTAATATATCGCATTCTCTTTCTTTTAACGTAATATACGTGTATATATAAATATATATATATATATATATATATATATATATATATATATATATATACGTACGTTATTTCGGCTATATATATGTGTGTGTATATATATATACATATACTATACAATGACTGCGAAACGTGCAACGCACGACCCCCTTCACTAACCGAACATTATATATTTATATATCCTTCCATTCTGAATTTTTTGTTTTTGCATGGTAAATGAAAGAGACAGCGATATTGTATTTAAAGAAATAATTACACATGGGAAGTCGTAGATAACTTCTAGTAAATTTATAAAATCTTGATTTATACAATATTATTCTAAAGCAATGATTTTTTTTTTTTTTTTTTATAGTACCGTGTTTAACTACCGAGGCTCTTACGGCACTGGTGATTTAAGAGTTAGATGTAGGAACTGCGGTTGGAAGAGGAAAGGAACTGTATAACTGAGGGAATAGTTGAAGAACTGCCGGAGAGGAAAGCAAATAGAGTACGCGGATGGATATTGGGCCGGTAACAGAGGAGTGTAGGGCAGTATAGTAAAATATGGCAGATAAGAAAGGGGTTTGGAAGTGAACAAAAAGGGCAAGAAGTAAACGAAAAGGGCAAAAATCCGGTGGATTGGTACGTAACATTTCCCTTATGTTACTGCTAATTACAGTGGTAGCAGTAACAATAAGGGATGTACTGATTTTAGTTTATTTTACAGATGTACGTTTGAAAAAAAAAAAGTTAGTGTATGACCAGAAGGAACAGTAGCGTACGATCAGGAAGAAGAAGACGTATACAGTATTCGGTTAAATAAGTTTATTGTAAATTAGAAATTTGTTTCCTACTGATAACGCGGACGTTAAATTAAATATCGGACATAAATAAAATAATATTTTAACTGTTTTATTAACAGAGTCGTTGGTAAGTCGTCGATACATTATATATATATATATATATATATATATATATATATATATATATATATATATATATGTAAATATACATAAAAACAGATATAAAATATATAAATACAAGTATATATAAAATATTTTAAGTAGAAAAAATTATAATTTGTTTAAGTTATCGATCTGAAACACAACACGTTGTATACACAAAATTACCCCTAATATAATAAGAACAAAGTGTAACATATTAAAGCTAAGATGATTTAATATAGAAAAATTTGAAAAAAAAAACTGCCGCAATAAAAAAAGAAACAAAACAAGAAAAACAAAATGCAATTAAACTTGAAAAATTGATTACAGTTAATTCACTTTATATATATATATATATATATATATATATATATATATATATATATATACATATATATTTCAAAAAGGAAAAGGGGCAGACCAACAACACGGTTGGATCCAGGTTGCACAAAATCGGAATCGTTGGAAACGTCTGGGATGTGCCTACACCCAGCAGTGGGTTGAAATGGGGATAACGTGATATATATATATGAATAAACAATTATAAAAATTAAATAAAGTAAATTATGTTAGAAAGCGGTGTTTTAGTCGGTGTTATTTGTAGTGCGTATACCGATTACGTAAGCTGACGATGATATTATAGTCGCCCTATGGTTTTAATTAATTCCTTTTGACGAATTTGGCAATTTTCGTATAAACTTTTCCTGGCAAACTTGTTGATGTAAAAGAATAAGAGTTCAATGTTTAGTTCAGAATGCATATCTCGAAGTCTAGCTAACATGGTGGCATTAAACGAGGTTCTGCAACAACAAGTTTTGTAACAAGTGTGATTTACTATATGCGCTGTTTGAAGCTGCGAAATCAAACGAGAAACGCATATGTTAACCGCGGACGAATAATAATAGTTGTATATAGTTTGGTTTTTTTGTTTATAACAGCGAAGTGAGGCTCCTGGTTGAAATGTGGGTGTAAGAATTCGAATATCTTTGTAAGGATCGTCCATGTTACGATTAATACGACTACCGAAGGACAAACAGGAGTCC